>JAINUG010000154.1:815071-1230071 GCA_029706075.1 Aldrovandia affinis | reverse complement strand
AAACCACAAAAAAGGTGTGGAAAAAAGGTTGATAATTTCTGGGGTTGCAAAAAGGGAACAAAAGCCCAGGAGTGAGCAAAAGGAGAATAGAGGAGAGGGTGTTTTAGATTGATTGTCTGTGGATACGTCCTCTCTTCTGAGTGTATCCCTATATTGGAAATAAAGGGAAGAAAAATAACCATTTCCACATTTCACACACACACACACACACATACACATATACAGTATGTATAGACAAACAACCATGCACACAGAAATGGGTAGCCGGTAACTGACAATCCTGAAAGAGAAATGGAAGACAGAGAAAAACACATTTTAACTTTGGATACAATACTTTGATATAAGGATTGTGCAGTACTGATTAAGCCTGAACATAAGCAGAGTGTATGGGCGCCACATGGTCACAGCACACAGGACACGTCTTGACTGAGGACGACCCTCAGAGAGATTGAGTTTTCTCAGCGAATGACATGAGTGTCTCGCTCAATCATTAGAGCGGTGGCAGGGCTTAATGACGCAGAAAACACAAGCAAACACCAGGGCCCAGTCCGTTAAACAGATGCTGACTCCTCCGAGTCAATACTTCTACCAGAGACTAATGCTGTGACAAGGAGACTGCTCTTATTCACATTCATATTGGTACAGGGCTCAAAAGACACAGCTAAAAAGGGTTATCCAATTGCAGATTATCAGAGTTTTTAGTCTGAATTGCCATATAGTATATTTCTCTGTAGCATCACTATATGTTATGAAATTATGAGAATATACTAAATATATACTAAGTATTCATCATGATGTCGTCACTCATATGGTGACTGATTCACATGGATTAACCGTCTGTATTTAGTTTCTAATCACTGAAAATCAATTTAAACAAACATTGAAGATAGATAATAACTAATGAGATAAGAGGGGGTGATAGCTGTTCTTTGGTGGTTATTGCTTATTTATTTACCATTCACTTTAACTGTATTCATACAAACCAAGAAATAATCAGGAATGGGTTCTCAAGTAAAGCAATGCCTAGCAAAGTCTATCCTGATGTTGATTTTGTCATGCTTATTTATTTTCCTGTAAGACTGCATTTCCTGTGACTCGCCCATCCAAATGATGGTGTACATGAAGCTTCATCAGATGAACTTAGACAGTGTTCAGATGGACTTAGACAGTGTTTAATTGTAGTCTCTGTAGGCCATTCTGTTCCTTCGGCACCACAGGGGAACACTTAAATCCACATTATTGGTACATTAGGGAGCATGCTCAGTGACCACTGAGCACTGGCAGGAGGCATCATGGGCGGGGGGGTCAAAGGCTAATTAAACAGATAACAACCCTTGATCCCACATTGTTAACTAATCTGTCCTGAGTGAAAGTGAGTCATTGTGAGGAGTGACACATCCCTGCTAAATCACGATCTCTGATAATGATCTCATCAGGATGGCAAATGGCCTGTCTCTCTCTGTCTCACATTTGATCCGTGGAAACATTATGGATAATACAGCCTAAAACACCAATCAATACCTGGAAGATTTTTTTTTTTACCATTATATTAAAACATGAGGAATCAATTAAAAAGTAAGGGATGAAGCACTGCATTAAAATTCAAATGCGAAAAAGGTCAATACAGACAGCTTCCCAGTTGTCTTTACTCATGGTGTTAGCTTGTTTCAGGAACTCGATTTTAATATCCTAAACTTTCAAGTGAAAAACTGGGTCAGAAAATAGAGTCCATAAGCCAAAGGGAACTAAACTTGTGAACAAACACGTGGTACTAACACAAATTAGATATATGATGTGATATATTTCCTCCAATGATACGACACAGCCACTTTTAAGCTGGACAGTTTAACATTGGGACATAAAACACAAGGCCTTGTCTATTTAATCCTCTCACAGCCTCGGGCCAGCACTAATGGAGATGTTGTACCACACATTACAAGAGCGCTTGCAGCTGTAGCGAGCAATCACACTGGTATTTAACCAAATCCATTGCAGGAGATTGGAGCATTTAGTGCAGGTGGTTAGGAGTGTTAGACAGGATGACATAGAGGAGTTGCTCACTGTCCCTTGTGGGCTTGGAAACACGGGAATTCAGTTACACACGTTGAACAGGAGCCCAGCTGTTTATGTCTCAGCCAACAAGAGGAGACAGCTGCTTATTCCCTCTGAGCTGAACACAGATTTACGATCACCTGGACAGGCCACAGGCAAAGCTGTGCATTATACACATCTAGTCTTAAACAGAATCATGTTTCTTCTAATGCAAGCTATTGTATGGGTTTCTTCATACTTCCTAGTGTTGTCAAGAGACGATGGTAGCTTGTGTCAGATCAGATGGTGTCTTGGTGAAATCAAGACAATTTCTGATGTGGCCCTCTAAAATGGTACAGACATTTCTCCTGTTAAGGCCATTGCTCTGGCAGAAATTATAACTTTTTTGCATTAAATAATATTATTGTTATTTGATTATCATCATCATATCATTACATAATTAAATTATTATTTAAAAAGAGTAAATTAAGTATCTGAAGTTATTTTAGTCTGGATTCCAAATTTTGTGATTTTGGCACAAGCACAGTGACCAATATGAAAATGTCAACTGTCCATAAGATAATTTGTGGATGGTGCTGGCAGTTTTTGTGCCTGTTAGTGGTGGGAATTGCTTGGAGGAATTCCAGAGGAACTGGTGGAAAAGGCAGTTTACCTGGTATGTACATGCATGCACCCACGGAGAAGGCCGAGCACCCACGGGGAAAATTATGCACTTGACATCTGTATAATGCCGCTCAAAATTTCCTGGGTATTGAGCACCCACGGGCAGAAACATAAATCGGCGCCTATGTGTACATGCATGCACCTTTGAATTCAAATTTATTAAGGTTTTATTTATTTATTGTTTTTTTTTATGCTTTTACTTTTTCTCCCAATTTGGAATGCCCAGTTGTTTCTTAAGCCATGTTTGCTGCAACCTCGGGTGTCAATTTGGGAGAGCTCAGACCCCCACCATTCTGTGGGGCTACTGGCAATAATCAGGCACTGGCACAGTCTGGACACTAGAACAGTGTTTTAACAGGATAAGTCACCCAACAGCCCCCTGGAGCACGTTTTGGCAAGATAGCCAAGGTACAGTATTAAGCTAGCTGTTTGGTCGGAACTATGTGTGGAGCCACAACCCCTCCAGTGGTTAAAATACCATGCCTGCTGTAATAATGCTGAGATGTGCATTCATAACAATCAGCAGATCTTGTGATGCTGTGGGTTAGTGCTGTGGAATAAAATGTGGAACAGTGGTTCAAATGTTGGATGAAAGAAACAAATTTAAAAAAGAGAGCCTAAAAAGGATGTGATCGTGTGATCTTGGGAAGTTTCAAGTCTAATTTATTTCACATCCGGTGTAATTTGTTTTAAATAGTATATATTTTTAAAAGCATCATTATATTCATTATTTTCACATTTATTTTAATGTTGGATATGCAGTATGCATCAAGATTTGCTGTAGTACAGTAGAAGGCTCTTAGTATAAAGACAGTAACCATACCTTGGTCAAATGGTTCTTGAAATACTGAAACTCCTTGGGTGCTTATAAAATGTGAATACACTCTTGCAGATTCCTGAGATTATCCAATCTACACATGTTACTTACCAAAACATACAGGAAGATGGCATGAAGAAATTATCATACTAAAGAAAAATGTTGTTCTGAATATTGTTTAAAATATGATTATTTTTAAATTGTGAATAATCTGCAGAAATGTTACTGATGTATGAGTATGAGTATTGCAAATACATACACCCAGGTCTGACAATAACTAGTTGATACCTCAATGGCCTTGAGTATTAGAGCTCTGTATGTGTTGCAGCAGTGAATAATATTTTTAGGGTGGATTTGTCGATGATGGTGAAGATATGGATGACCCTTTACCCTCTGCTACATGAAACGTTACACCTCTTCTCCCAGGTTTTTTAACTGTCTTTCAATGAGAATTGTTTTTATTTCTGTAAATCGCACAGTGGGTGAATGGGTCTTTTGATTATCCTTTTGAACGGAGGAGTTGCAATGTTGAAATTTGTGTACAAAGTAGGAGAGAGAGAGAAATGTAGGAATTACTTGGAACTACTTAGATTTACTTCGATAAACAGATTCTTTTAAAACATGTGAAGATTATTTCAATTTGAGATAAGCAAATTTGTTCACAGTTGATAGAATGACCCAGTTGTTTTTTCAATGAATTTGAATTTGAGCAGACATTCCAGAATATAAACTAATCCAGATCGAAGATATTAATTTTTTTGGTCACTGTAATCGATCCCAATTGTGATGAATATAAAATGCCAGCACGAAAGATGTAGATTACAATTGCAACTGCAAATAGAGTCATTATTTACTAAGTTTACAAAAACTGAATTTAACTACTTCTACTGTGTACGTTTAGTAATTTAATTCCGTGAAGTCTTGCATAGTGAGGTGAGTCTTGGCTTTTCTGTTTTTTTCTCATTTACTCAAAGTTTGTTTGTTAGTTTGTACTTGCAGTAAAAAGGGGAAAATAGACAGAGGAAATGTACCGTTTATTTAAAAGTAAACCTGCCGCTCTCGCTGCAAGAAAACTAACTTTGAACACCCTGCAGGGAGAAAAGAGCAAGAAAACAAAGCTGTCTCATATAACACTGAAATTCCTCCATAACTCAATCTGGGCATCTCATCTGGGCTGCCGTGCGCACGTTCTGAGAGCGGAGCGGGCGAGGTGAGCCTGCTGGTGATCGACTGCGGTGTCACCTCCCGCGCGCGATTTACAGCGAGCCGCTGCTGACGAGCTCCCCGCAGTAAACAGCGCACAGGGGCGTATTTCACACCGAGCTGGCTTTTATGAAGAACACTTCAACGCCCTGCCATGCTGCCAGCGTGATGGATGGAGAAAGACGCATGACAAGCTTCATCATTGTTTGTAAATCTTAACTGTTCCCGCTCACTAACTCCAGAGGCAATTTTCCGAAGACAGCAGACCGACGGAAGGACAGCGTGGCACTCCTGAAGGTTATTCGGTTGGCCCTGTGTTTGGCCAACTGATTACCCGCCCGTGGGAAATAAATAGGCCAGTAGCCTTCGCTAGCGGATTCGGGGAGATTCGGCGCCATCAACTGTGTGTGGCTGTTTTCTATTGCAACAAACCTCTCAGCGGAAATAGACATATTCTTATATTTTTTTCATTCTTATATATTTTGTTTGAACGGAAATAGTAGTGCCAAAGCTTATTAATTGCCAGACTAGGCCTAGTACAGGATATTAATAAGTCTTTTAAGCATAATTTGCACGATTTAATGTGTGCATGAATCAAGTAGCCTACCATACGTTCCCTGTGGTTAATGTTCATATTCATTTTCACTTCTTCCTGACAATCTAAAACTATTCTTTATGACAATACATAGGCCTACTTAATATATAGGCTATATATTTATACCAGGGCTTGGATAAATACTTGATTCTAATTGGCGCGACAGCCATGCTATATGTGTAGGCTACATATGCAAGGAAAGGTTTCGCATTACAGTTAGAAATCTACTCGTAAACATTTCAAAAGCTAGCGTACGTGAGTTCTGTTTTATAAGCAACATAGTGTTAGCTCAGAATGAAATACATCTAAACATGTGATTTGCTAAATTATGCCGGACTGACATCTGTGGTAGACATTTAATAGCTACCCTTGCTTGGTTAGCTAGTTAGCGTTATCGAACATTACATTGTATTAAATACTGATGCAAATCAGTCAAAGAGACTAGATAAATAATTTTTTTGTGAAACTGGCTTTCTGCAATCACGCCATAGGCCTACTTCACACAGACGAGATGCAACACACAATCGGCTGCATCCCCGTTTAGGGTTGCCAACTTCCTATCATCCAAATACGAAAAACAAGGCGGGACACAGGGGAGATGTGTGTATGGATGTAAAATAAACACAAGCTGTATTGTAACGCCGACTGCTGAAGAAAGACTCAGGAAAGTTTGCTTTTCTATCATCGCTTTACTACAACAAAGTTTATAGATGCAGGGCACAACCAAGAAGACGAGAAACTCAAGGGGGTTGCTTCTAAGACAGCCTATAAACACAGACACGGTTACAACACTAATCCACTCAATGACACATGGGATGATGGGAACTGGCACACAAGCAATCTTCGGAGACTGAACACATAACAATAACAATGGCAGCCCACAAGCTTACTTAGCACATGATGTGGCTAAGCTAACATTCATTACTACTGAACATATTTACACCGTTACAACATGATTGGATTCTATTTTGATGTCTGACTGGTCTTTTGTTATATGGGACAAGGAACGTCCCATATGGGACGAGCCAAATTTGGCCCAAAACCGGGACGTCCCGGGACAGTTGGCAACCCTATCCCCGTTATAGGCACCAGCAGCGGCACATAGCCTCTTCTATCTGTCGGAACAGGAACACAGCATAATGCTGTAACGTTAGCATAAGGTTTCCGTGACAGTATCATTAAAATCACTGTTTTTGCAGATAGCAAACTAGTACTTGTTGCTGTTACCCTCCAGAAGTGAATGGCGAGAGAACTTGTCTAGCTAGCTAGCTAGCTAGCTTCCTAAGTATTCCAAATGTCTTCACTTGCGATCTAAATGCAAAGAGAAGTAGCGCTTGGCCAGATACTGGAACTATCTTTATATGACGATGTGTACATTATGATTTTATTTTTGTACTTGATTAAAGGTTTGCATGCATTTTAGTTGTAGCACAGGTATAAGTAAAATATAAACTGTTGGCTTGAGTTGGTTGGAAAGTCTTCAAGAATCCTGAATGTGTATTTTCCTGACTTTCGGAGGCGAACTATTTGATGAGCATTTTAGCTGTCATGCAAGGTCTTGAAATGTGTGCAGGTGTGAGCTTTTTAGCAGGTATTGGACAAGAAGTAGCCTATTGGGCAGGAAGTGTACCGGTAAGAGAGAGGGCAGAAACACAAATGTCCATGGTCACTTCGGCCAGCTGGAACAAGCGGCATCCTATGAAAGTTGTATTTTGTTCCAAATGGTAACTTTGTGGGAAACTCACTTACGGTACAGTAGCCTACGGTACGGAAACCATCCGAATCTGTAACCATCCCCTTCCCGGAGTCCCTGTGTCGTTTTTACATTACACAACAGAACCGTGAAGATAGAAAGAGTTATCTGAAGTGCCAAAAAAGAATGTGACAGCTGTGGTGACATTTGAGCTCAAATTCACAAAAGCAGAACCATTTCATTAGCTAAAATTTTCTTACCTCTACCTAGGTGTTATTTATTATTCGGCGTTGGTCCTGCAATGAATTGCAATTTACCAAGATCACATTTAATACCTCATATTTCTTACATCTGTAGCCTACAATCATATACAAATGAAAACATTAGCTATATTTGTCTTTGTGTTTACATCTGTACTTTTATGTAGCTTGTCGCTAAAAAAATATGTCCAGCAACGACCTAAAAAAAAAATCAATGCCAGTGTCAATTTATGGAGGCGCAAGATTGTTCAACCACTTTGTCATTTGACACTGTCCAGTTCAGATCCTTTTGTTTTAAAGGCCTGGGTTTAGCTTGTGCATTGGAATGTATTGAAGCGATTCCTACATCTTTCTAAAAATCTATTTATGTGAGGAATGGAAATGTACTATGAAAATGTGTATTCTAATTGCGTTAATGAAAATGAAAATTACAATATACTTTGTCCCTTCAAATAAAATTTGTTTATTTCAATTTTCGTAACACAAACCTAACTCGTAGAATCACACAAACCTGACAATAATGCCACACTCTATACAATACTCTTTGAATAATATCAACAATCGAAGTGAAGCTGAAAAAAAAATGGCGGTTGTTTCTGAGTCGGTCTGAGATTTAGCGTGACAATTGCACTTTACCAATCAATGGTCTGCTAGCTTCACCCTTAGCTCCCTGTTCGGCTAACTAGCTAAACAGAGCTACTCAAACAGAGAAGTAACTAAATTCAGCACGGGTATTTGAAAAGCAACAAAACATGGGATCACGGATTGGTTACCATGCTGTACTGTACTGTGGGGTGGAAAGTGTACAAATGGGTTTAGATTTAAGCTTAGGATGCACAGTGAACTTGACCCCCCAAGAATGCATATGCATTGAATTAGGTGTGTTTTATTTATAAGGGCCTATTCATTTTGTGGAAGGTAATTATGTTGAGTGGTGATTTGTAACTCTCAATGATTCTTTTATTGTTTGAAATATGTTTTTAGTCACTCTTCAGCTGTTTGATACACATATCACTGATAACATATTATGAAAATGCATAACAGCTATAGAAAAAATTGTATGTTTTGCTATAATCAAACAAGTTATATCTCACCTTTTAGTGTGAGTAACAAAATAAAACAGACTTCAAAATATTTTATAATATTTCAAACCATTTATTTAAAAATTGAATTGAAAAAGTTCAACACCAATTTAAAAGTCAACAGTGTTTATGTTACAGTTTTTTTGGTTTATTGTCAAACAAACAGACAAAATCAACTTCAAAATCATAACTGATAGTTAACGGCTTTGCATTCTCTGGTGGATCAGCATGTCTGACCAATCTGACCAATACAGTTTCAGCAGTTGAGGAGAGTACTCGTCTAAGGCTGCTCTGAAAGTCCCCAATAGCTCCTTGGTGGTGACGCGGTTGAACTCTGCACAAATCTCTTGAACACAAAACCAGTAACACATTTCGGTATTAAAATAGGGACTTTTGGTGATATTACTGTTGAGTGACTGAGTTTGCATATTTGGCTATATATGCAAGGTCAGTTGTTTGGGTCAGAAAGTGTTGTTGCGGCGTAATCCAGTACACGGCATGCGTAGGAATACGGAAGTTCTATGGTTGAGAAAATGTAGTGCCAAAGGAAAGGGCTGTCTCACTGCAATGTAAAGTGGTGAAATTATTCTAAATATAGCATACACTTAAACTGATAGTTATAGGTGGGCCTTTTTTTTAGGTGGCTAAAATAAGTTTTGCTGCTGGACCTCTCAGTACTCCTGTCTGCTTCTCCAAACTGGGGGGATGCGGACCACAAATACACTGAGTATAGAAAAGTACCTTGTACAACCCCACTTCAAAAATGTGAAATATCCCTTTAAGACAGTTTGGTCTAGTTTAGTGAACATGAAAAAGACAAAAGGCATCTCATTAAAACCTAACTGGGGGCGGTGGGTGCCACAGTAGCTTAGTGCATCTGATTAGTAACCGAAAGGTCGCCAGTTCGAGACCGGGCTGAGACACTGAACTACCTACCGTCTCCAGGGGCACTAGATGAGGCTGACCCTGTGCAAAAAAACATCACCATTGTGATAGCTTGGCAAATTATTACATTATTTATTAACTATTATTAATGAATTAATGAATTAGAAGAACTTGACTAATGAGAAAAATAAACAACTAAAATCTGATAAAATGTTTATGATGAAATCTGAAAACTGAAATAATGACACAAAATGGTCTTACCTGTTCTTCAGAAAACAGAGCAGGCCATCTGTCCTGGATCTCCGACACCATGGGATGGTGGGGAACACTAGCTGGCTAGCATAACCTGTTTGTTGACATTTCATTTTGACAACTGGTCAGTTGATATGTTGCACCACAAGCAGAACAGCAACTTAGCTAGCTGGTTGCTATTGAAGTCAAGCCTAGCATTCATTTTGGTTGCGAGGGCTCCATGGAAGCTGCCCAGCACTCAGATAACGTTAGAGCAGAACGTGGTTCAAAAATGAGCTTGCCGCTCTCCGTGAGCTCTCAGTTAATTAGCCTATCGCACACTTCATTCACTACCTAACGTTAGCAAATGTCTCAATAAGCATACTTGTGAATAACATTTAGAGCAAAAACAGCCTCTCTAAAACTATTTCTATTCATAAATAGTAAATACTCACCTTAGGTTTAGATCAATATATTTTCAAACAAGGCGGGATCGCAAGCGGGGAAAAGCAAGATGGTGGATGAAAACCCCTGCAAATTCTGTCTGGAAACCCCATTGTAACCAAGGTGTTGAAATGAGCATGTGCAAAGTAGTTGGCCAGGCCCCAATTGGAGTCTCACTGAAATAAGTGCATTTTGGCAACAGTAATGTTGAAGTGAGCCCAACTTTTCACAAAAAAACTCAATACAGTCAGTTGGAGCAAACAATTTGATATAGTTGACATGGCTAATTAATATTTTTTGTTCAGCTTACTCAACAATCACATTAAGGCCAGCAATTTCAAGTTTTCATTTTTACAGTGAGGATACTAAAATCTGGAGTGTTGGCATTGAACTAAGAGTCAATGAGGCAGGCAGGTCTATTATAAACACATACATACACACACATACACACACAACCAGACCATTTAGGAGATTGTCTGAGCCGTCCTGCCTCCTCTTGACACAAACGGTCACAATGGGAGTAAAGTTATCCACAAAGCTGAGAATGATGATGGCTACCTGAGTCAGTCATTGAGCTGTAAAGATAAACAGAAACGACTGTGGATGAGAAGCAAACAACCTACCTGGGGCCCACTGCAAAGCCATGGCATGCTGCAACCCACACACTTGCTTGAGATCTTCATATAACCTCTGTGCCACTGCACATTTAGATTGCTTTGTTAAAAGCTAAATATTAAGTTCTCAACAGCAATAATAACAGTGGAAGTTTATGGACCTATCCTGCTTTAGCGGGAGTGATACGTCGTGCTAAAGCAGTTTTCATTGCAGTGATGCGTCTTAGGATCTGGTATTGAACCCTGTGCATGTCAGTAATGACAGCCCAACAGGGTACTTGGTTGTCCCTGTTTTATCTCACAGGAGCAATTTTGCTGGCCGATTGGGCACCTGCAGTCTGCCTGTGTCAATTGCGAATCTGATCCAATGACTAGCTGAACTGGGGACTGCAGAGTGAAAAGAAGGCAGCACGGAGGAGTGCATGCTTGTTTGCACTCTCTTGAATTGACAGAGGATGTCGCAATGATGAGACAAGCCTACAAATACACTTGGGAATTCCAAATAAATTGCACGCTTGGGCACTCCATAAATTCATTAAAGATCACCAGCAATAATGGAGACCAAATGCTCCAATCCTACATATCAAGCAAGTAGAACAGCCATCTTCCAAATCATTCTTCCCCTTCAATAACTCAAAGTGAATGTTCAAATATCAAAAACATACAGTAAACTATTATGATTAAGTTTACTGTACTAGGGATGTAGGGTAACATTTGCTGCATTCAACACATTACTCGGCATGCTAGTACTGTCTGCCTTCTGATGAAAAGTATAAATGCCCCTAATAAATATTTTATTTCAATCATATCTTTTAACTTTTTTTATTTTATTTTATGGTGCCCATGGCTTACTGTGTGGCCCTCCCTCAGATGTACTTAACTACACTCTTTATAAACTCTTGATAAAACTTCATGGGCCTGTAAGCGTGGGTGGCAAGCAGCATTCAAAGCCAGTTTTGGGCATGGGGAAGGGGCCATTCTCTTCCAGAGCGGGGTTGGGGGACATGCAGGCCCAAGCCCTGGTTAAAGTAAGAGGCTGATGACTCATAAAGGTGCATCTGAAGCAGAGGGGATAAGCTGTGTCTAGAGACATCACTCTCCATTTAGGCTACAGACACAATCATACAATGCAATAAGATACTCCTCTTTTATTATTTTCTTTTACTACCTTCTGTCTTCATGTTTGTTGGACACCGAGGAAGGCAGTTAAGCCAAAATGCAGCCACGCAACTAGGTTATACAAATAAAAAAATGGATATTATTATCAATAACTAAGAAAAGAATAATGCTCACAAATTTTGTTTTTTATTTTCTCACAAGACTTTAAAAGTCTGAGACATTTTGATTTGCAGTCAGAGTTAAGCATGTTGGCTCTTGGATTGCTCTGGGGTGGGTTTCCTGAAAATGTTGAATGTAAGAGATTAACATGTGACTTTATGATGAACATAAAGTAGGTGTTACTTCTATGTGGGTTTCCGAAAAGTCGTCATTAGCTGGTATTTTGCATGTGAGTTTAACGTGCTTCTTAGTTTACACCACCCCAGCACCAGTCTAGTAAGTCAATAATCAAACAACCGATTGACAAATCTCTGCAACATCTAGTTTGTTTTTTGGGACATTGGCATGATGTAAATTAATTAGAACTAATTACATATAATTATAACAGTACATTTTGAAGAATACAATTACAGGGAAAGGTATAAATAGGCACAGCATTGGGAAACTACATTTACATTACATTTTAGGCATTTAGCAGATGCTCTTATCCAGAGCGACTTACAGTTTACATTTCTTTACATACAACCCATTTATACAGCTGGATATTAACTGAAGCAATTCAGATTGAGTACCTTGCTCAAAGGTACAATGACAGTGCTCCACCTGGGAATCGAACCAGCAACCTCTGGGTTACAAGCCCAGTTCTCTAACCATTACACTACACTACCCAACTGATTGCTTTTAGATATTTGGGATCCTAACCAAAAATGGAAAGACCTTTCCAGCAAAGCCAAAGTTTGCAAAAGTCAAGTCTATCTGATGCAGGGACCACAAAAAAACATTTTTAATATCAAAAAGCTAACCGATTAGAAATTCAGCATTACATTTAGGTGATTTAGGTTTTTTTATAGTTTATCGCCCTCCCAGGAGCAAATACAAGAGTAGGGGAATATTAGATAGCTAATTAGGGAAAAGGAGTCTCAAATGGCAGGTTGCCTGTCTGGTGCCTAGGCTGGAGACTTCCTGTAACACGTGGGCAAGCTCCTGGCCAGAGCAGGGCTGGATCCAGTAGTTATGGTCCATGTTGGAGTCAGTAACATAGGTAAGGGTAAGTTTGAGGTTCTCCAGGACAAATGTATAGAATTAGAATCACAGAACAGGAGCAAAACCTCTATGGTGGTCTAGTAAAGGGAAGCAGAATTTTGTATATAGAGACTTAACACATGGTTACAAATCTGGTGTAGGAAAGAGGGGTACAGGGTTATGGGGCACTGGGGCTCCTTTTGGAAGAGGGGTGCCCTGTACAAGAGGGACGGGCTACAACAGGAGGGGTAAAGCAGCATTGGGCCAGAGTATGCTTAGGGTAGCATAGGAATATTTAGACTAGGGACTGTGGGGTTGGGGGGGAGGGTAGTAGTAGTATCAAGGATAGGGAGGTACAGACTGCCCAGACTGTTAGGGGTGGAGGGCAAAGACACTATAAGTTTGAGTAATGCACTAAAGTTCCTGTGTTTGAATACTAGAAATATAAAAATATATTTTTAACCTGGAGGCTGTCATGTTTAATGGGGGTTATGACATTGTTGGGATTACAGAAACATAGGTTGGTGCAGTGCACAGGGATGAATATAATGTGGAGGGGTACAAATTGTTCAGGAAGGATAGAACAAATAAAAGAGGAGGGGGAGTGGAGCTTTATGTTAAAATATCTTAATTTGCAGGAAATTAATGTTGAGGACATCTGGATTACACTACTGGGAGATCATGAGAAGGGCCTGAAAGGAGTATGCTATAGACCACCAGCTTCAGACATAAACATAAATACTATGCTCTATGGCAGTGGTTCTCAAACTTTTCAGCCCTCAACCCCCAAAATAACATTGGTAGAGACTCATGACCCCCCCACAGGGTGCTTTCCGAAAATCTTGACAAGCACACAAATACACGGTTGCAGCACCCAGATAATAATAACAACATAAAAAGAACACATTTAATAACAACCATATATCTGTGCTCTCGCATGTTCATTAAGTTTAAGTCGATCCAATAGGAATCAGTACATCCATCGTGGCCTAGAATTGCTGTGTTATTATTTGTTTTTGGTCCCGCAATTCTCGTTCCTTTCAGCAGAAAAAGTCTACTCGTTTATCAGCATGAGAGGGATGCTTGGTTAGCAAGTGTCGTTTCATATTTAAGGGCTTTAAGCTTTCATGTGCAAGCACTTCTGTACACACAACGCATTGGGGGTGTTGCACCTCATTGATGATAAAACAAGTGAATCCATACTGGATGATTCGTCTCAATATTTCCGGCACTTGGATGACTGGTCGAACTGGTTATGGACGGCCTTACCCATGCGTTTGTCATGTCCCGTATCATTTGAAGTGGATGGCTTTTCTGAATTAATTTCATGAATTGCTTCAGGGTGACTGTTGTCAATCTCGATATCTGTTGTCCTTGTTTTTATGGATTAGGCCTAATCACCATTCCATTTAGCAGATTAGCGTTAGCTAGCTTGCAACAACAACAAAAATGTACACACAAGGCAGTTTGTAGGTTAGTAGGCTACGTTTAGTGTTGCGCTGCAAATGTACAGTAACTGACATGTTGTAAATACATTTACATCAGGTCAGGCGAGGCTGGGTTACTGGGAGAATTTTTGTTAACATTAAAATATCTGGGCACTACTCATATTGACAAATCACTCTGAAGCAACCGATGAATTTCATTCAGAAAATACATCTATCCCTCTCATGGTGATAAACCATTAGACTTTTTCCGCCAAAAAATAAATGACGTGAGCTTGAAACAGTGAGGACATGCATTTGCACTGTGTTGGAAAAACTTGTACACGCAATTATATTTTCACAAAGCTGGACACCAAACGGGCGGCGCTCGCCAACATTGGTCAAAAGGAAAGGACTGAAGGTAAGAGTCTTAGAAGTAGCACATCACGTTAATTTCACACACTGTGTTATACATAGGCAGTTCTTGCAAGCAGAGTACTCAATCCAAATTATCCAAAGCACCTTGGGGAGGGTGGGATCGTGGGGGTCGCGTCTCTACTGGGAGTCATGGGCTGAAAAGTTTCAGAACCAAAATATTGCAGGCTACATACTCTGAATTGTTCAAATAAAAATGGTAGGCCAGCGCATGAATTGTAGGCCTATTATTTTTTTGATGTTATGCATAAATGCAATTATGGTTATCATCTCGCGATCCCCCAAACGGATCTCACGATCCTCACTTTGAGAGCCACTGCTCTAATTGAGATCTGACAAAGGCATTATATAACATTAATATAACCTCCTTTGATTTATACTCAACACTTTATGCTATGTGTCCCAGAATCCTGTTGGCTTTTTTCACTGCTGTAGCACACTGCTTTGATGCAGATAGACTTTGATCAACTACAATTCCTAAGTCTTTTTCAAATTGAACACCTACTAATTTTTCTCCTCCCATAAAATACTCCTGTCTTATGTTTTTATTTCCCACATGTATGACTTTACATTTAGCAATAATTAATGTCATCTGCCATGTCTCTGCCTCATTCTTGGATTTTGTTTAAATTGTCTTGGATTACTTTATGGTATTATCAAAGTCTATCTGCATCAACGTAGTGTGCTACAGCAGTGAAAAAGGCTAACAGGATGGTGGGATATATAGCAAAATTGAGATATTGAGTATAAGTCAAAGGAGGTTATATTAATGATATAAACATCAAACAAAAAGTTAGTAAATTTGTTGTAACAATGCTTCTTGGCAATACATTTTATACCGTTGGAAAGCTTGTTTATTTCCCTTTTAAATGGTGCCCCATTTGTAAGGAACATGCATTTGTGGGATGAGCAGCACAGCTGAGTATGTGGGTTGCGCCCATGAAAAATTTGCCAAATCTTCTCTGCCAATGCCAAACAGCTTATTCTGCTGTTGCTATTGACTCTTGTTTTGTGTTGTTTGGTGGATTGGATGATTGAAGTCTATCAGTAACAAGGAAGGAAAAAAGGCATATTGGCAATTTTACAATTTATTCATTTAACAAACAGTCAGGAGCCTCAGTAGCGTGTAGAAGAACCATACACAGCCACAACAGCCTGGCACCTCCTCCTCATGCTGGTCACCAGCGTGGTCACACACTGCTGTGTGGGATGGCATTCCACTCCTCAACCAGGATTTGCCGCAAGTCAGCCAACGTGGTTGTGTTGGTCACTCTAGCACAGGGGTGTCCAATCTTATCCGAGAAGGGCTGGTGTGGGTGCAGGCTTTTGTTCTAGCCCTGCACTAAAACACCTTATTCAACTAATTCACCATTCATGGTCTACAGTCAAGACCTTGATTAGTTTAATCAGTTGTTTAGTGCTGTGTTAGAACAAAAGCCTGCACCCATGAGGTGCCTCATCCTCATCAATGAAAGAAAAGCAACAAGCAACAAAAAAAAAAAAAAAAAAAAAAACAACAAAAACAAACAAATAGACAAATAACAAAAAACATTATGCTATCAAATAAAAAAAAATAAAAAAAGATGATTAATCTGATCGTGACTCACACACTGTGGGTGAATGAATCGGATCATTGAGTCCCTCTGAACCTAGAATGTGAATGTGAGCATGTATGCAACCATCAATTTACAAACAAAAATTGTACTCTAAATCAACGACTTAACAGCCAAAATGGTCCGTACTTGGTTTATAGCACAGGCATATGATCTCATTGAATGAACAGCATTCTCAAAACACAACTAACAAAAAACAAATAATCTTAAAATGTTTTGTACGTTAGTTATAGGAGAGAAACATATTTTGAGCAACTTAAATTCTGTATATAAAATGTGACAATAAATAAATACACATACATATACTATATGGTATACATATATATATATATATACAGGGTTGGGAAGGTTACTTTTAAAATGTATTACAGATTACGGATTACCTCATTAAAATGCAATCAGTAATGTAATCTAATGGATTACTCAATCTCAGTAATGTAACTTGTTTACCTTTCATTACTTTTAGATTACTTTCCATTCAAAAGCCATATATTGAAATAAACACACCAAAAAATCTAAGACTTCAAAATCAAACCAGCACAGAATCACATTAATAAAGTATAAGAACATAAGAGTATATAATGATGAGAACGGGCCGTTCAGCCCATCTAGCTATCTAAAGAGTGTCTAGTACTGTATCTAGCCTGGACTTGAATAGCCCAAGTGTTTCTGCCTTGACTACCCAACCTGGCAAGCTGTTCCAGGCATTAACAACTCTGTGCAAAGAAAAACTGCGGAACTTACCTTTAACAAATTTCCACCTGTGACTTATTTTTCTGCTAACAAATCTTTGGTAGTTCACTTTGTTAATCCCTTTTAGGAATTTAAACACCTAAATAAAATCCACCCTAAGTCTCCGTTTCCTAAGCTTAAATAGTTTGATTGCCTTAAGTCTATCCTCATAACTTTTACCTTTCATACCAGGTATCAGTTTGAATTTTTTCAAGATCTTCTATATCTTTCTTGTAGTGTGGTGCCCAGAACTGTAGACAGTACTCTAAGTGAGGTCTGACAAAGGCATTTATATATATTTAACATTAATATAACCTCCTTTGATTTATACTAAATACTTTTTGCTATGTATCCCAGCATCCTGTTGGCCTTTTTCACTGCTGTAGCACACCTCTTAGATGCAGATAGACTTTGATCATACCTATCTATCACTCACTGACACTCACTGACATGAGTGAATGTTGTATGTAATGTCTCTTCTATAAACAAAAAGAAAGGTGTATGCTGTTGCTAGCATTAAACAACATAGGTCATAGATTGCACTCTATAATAGCCCAGGCCTACTAAGCTATAAGGCCACATATCAAAAATCATACCAAAACCATCTTAAAATAGCACTGCTAAAACTTTTGGGCAGCGAACAGAAATAAAATCTGTAAACTGTTCTCACTCCTTAAATAAGAAAATAATATAAATAAACAGGACTAGGATTAACTTGCATTACACGGTAATTGCATTACATCTTTGAAAACAAAATGTTGGCTGAATTTCCACCCAGTGAATGCATTTCTATCGACGGTCATGCTTGCTATCACGTTTTGACTTCGTCTTTTTTTTACTCTTCAGCTTGTCCGTTGAGGTGTATTGTAGGATGGGGGGAGTTATCACTTTAAAAAAATGTTTGCTCTAGTCTCGAGATTTTATTCTTTTAACAAATTTGAAACTAATCCGCAAGTAATCATGATTTTTTTCCAAAGTGTCTGTATTCTGATTAGTGCTCCCCCCCGCAACTGTAAAATAAGATGATATACCGTACTACATTGTTGAAAATGGCCTAATGTGTTCACAAAAAAAAAAAATCATGGTTGGGTTTCACTCACCAGCTTTACGTCTAAAACGATTGGCAACAAACACCTCTGGCAAGTTTTTTTTTTTCAATCTCTGAAACTTGAAAACGAGCCACCTACTCAGCAGCAGGGGGGTTTAGACGATTTTCAATTTCGCTTTTATGGAATTTGATTTCTGTCAGGCAGTAATATGTCACCATTTATTGTCCATGCCATCAATTCCTTCCCAGACAGCTTTATAAACTGTTATTTAAACAACACCCAGCTCCAGTATTGCACGAGACAAATACACTGGAGATTGAACTTGATTTTCAAACCACATATGCCAAAGCAAAATTAAATGCTAAAAATGTTCAAGCTTCCAGAAACGTTTCTCACGGCCCGCTTTATATATTAAAAAACTCATGTATTTGTGCCTATTGAGTACTATTGTATTTGCAACGTCTCATATTGCTTGCATTTTCCAATGCATTTGTTTAAAAATATTTAAATAGAAAATGGATGGCTTCAAAAGCTGCTGGTTGCTTGTGCTGTACTTCCCCAGGTAAACAGTCTTAATACCACCAGTTTTATCTACCCGAAGCACTCTTATCTTGCACCATCATATGTCCAGATTATGATCATCACCCTTTTATTTTCATTCCCTGCCTATGTTGCAGCAGGGACCTCTCCGTGGGAGAGATTGGGAGATGCGTGCTCAGAGAACGCTCAGCCAGAACATACGTGGTACTTCCCATGCTACACTGAGCTTCTAGTCACTTTACCCCTGTCTAGAGAACTCATACTGCAAAAAATGTACTCTTTCTCAGCTCCACATCTTTCTCTGTCCTTTCCTTTTGACATTTAGCACACAGAAAAAATGGAGGTTTGATTTTCGCAATGTGAGCCGACTCAATCACTACTGGATGACCGGTAGTCCGGACTCTGCAGACTGAGGGCCCAATGACACTGGCACTGTGCAGCTTTATGTGCAGGCACATAGTAGAATTGTGTCTTTCAAGATAATATTAAACACAATATTTGACCAACAAACTTTGAATTGTTAGTAGGTTATTTTACAAAGGGATGGCCATTACAATGTCTTGCCAATTTGTATTAATTTTTTATTAATACCATACAAAGTAAAAAAGTCACCTCAGTGAGTTCAATATTTTTCTCCAGAGCAATGCTGCAATTTATGTACAGATAACTGTCAAAATAAAAGAAACACTAGAGTAAATGAGGGATACTGGCAGCTCTGTTATGGAGTGAGGTGCATCTTCCTGGCATGGTTTAGGTCCACTCAGCCCCTTAGAGGGCAAGGTAAACGCCAATAGATACAGAGCCATTCTGTGTGATCACCTTCATCCTATGGTGAAGCATTTCTATCTTGATGGGAGCGGTCTCTTTCAGGATGACAATGCCCCCATCCACAGGGCACAAGTGGTCACTGAATGGTTTAATGAGCATGGAAATTATGTAAACCAAATGCTATGGCTGTCTCAGTAACCAGATCTCAACCCAATGGAACACTTAAGGGAGATTCTGGAGCCGTGCCTGAGACAGAGTTTTCCACCACCACCACCACAACAAAACAACAAATCATGTAATTTCTTGTGGAAGAATTGTGTTGAATCCCTCCAATAGAGTTCCAGACACATGTAAAATCTATGCCTGGGCGTGTTGAAGCTATTGTTGTGGCCCAATGCCCAATTGAGACACTTTTTGTTGGGGTTTCCTTTATTATGGCAGTTACCTTTATGTTATGTGATTAAATCAATGTTATGTTTTGACCAGACTCAAACAGTTTTCTTATTATTATAACACAATTGAAAATTAAATGTGGTATAATTTAAAATGAAAAGCAACCTCTAGCACAATTCACTTGAAAACAGCCATACAAGGCCTGCTGTGATGAGCATAAAAGTTCCACTTTCTCTCAGACAGAACGGTAATGCCTTCATCTTTCCTGTGACAGACAATATCATTAACCTTTGCAATTCAGTTCTAACCTGCACATGCCTGACTGAGGCAGTGACCCCAAGAACAATATGTTGCCATCAGAACCTCAACTGCGCCAACATGGTGAAATATGGCCCCATCAACACCACAGGAGAATAAAACACTCAGATCCCTGAAGAAATATAGATTTAATTTGTTTCACACATGAGCTCTCTGACACAATGGGATACTTTTTAACATAAATCTACACAATGAATATCTGGACCGATGAGTCATATTCAAAGACCTACACACTATAAAGCCACTCTTTCCATCTCTAACAGAGTGCATATAATTGATAAAATTAGGATACTATGTTCTCATTTATAAATTATATATAATTAGAAAAGAGGATATATTAATGAGCCCTGCGATGGATTGGTGACCTGTCCAGGGTGTATTCCTGCCTCTCGCCCCAATGCATGCTGGGATAGGCTCCAGCCCCCCCGCGACCCTGACCAGGAATAAGCGGCTGAAGATGAGATGAGATATATTAATGATACAACTATATGGCAAATAAACCGATTTACAGATAACTGCCAAAATAAAGGAAACACCAACATAAAGTGTTTTAATCTGGCTGTAACCCAACCATAGTATCCCTCTCAATGGACTGTTCTTGATGAAACTGCCTGCTCATGCCCTAGACTGATATTTGCAGTCAACTAATTTAGTTAGCTAATTCTGTTTTGCTATGCATCTCGAACCAATGCAGACATCAAGGTCGAGGAGTATGACCACAGTTATCCCTAATTGATTATGTCTTTCCTTCAGACTTCCATTTCAACATCACCTTAGCCACTGTTCCTCATGAAACATCAGCAAGTTGAAGCTCCTGCCAAATGTGCCCCAACAACCTCCCCCCACTTCAGTTTCAATATACTTTGCATCCCTCATGCACTTACTCAAGTGTTTCCTTTATTTTGGCAGTTACCTGCATGTTCCATACAACTGAAAAAGAGAATGATTTGTGGACAATGGTAGGCACAATGTATATAGACAAAATTAGACTTAACAGACCCATTTAGCTTCTTTCATAAAAACAAACGCTTGTGTGCTTCTGTCATGTAGGCATGTATGTAACATGTATGCCTATGAGCCACAAAGCACTACAGTTGTAGCAGGATACACACCGACTTGTGGGGACATGATGTGCATACAGTGGAAGGCTGAATCTGTGTGTGTGTTCCAAGAGTGTGTGGCAAATGGCTGCATCTCTCCATTGGTTGTGCTGCAATTACCCCTCTCAGATACGGGCGAAAGGCCTCCCAGTAGCAGATTTAGTTGCAGTTCCGGCTGTGGGGCGTGGGGAACTGGAAACAGCGCATGGGGAGGTGGCGTGGCACGAAAAGGGGGCACAGCATGGTTCTGTGCTCGGCCAGTCAGTCGGAACCATGGCAGAGCCTGGCACAGTGTGGAGGCCTGCCTTCGTCTAGCAACTCATGGACAGAGCCGGTGGACCGGCTGGGGCCACCATCAACAACTCCCCCAGCACACTTAATCATCTGCACAGGGCAAGCGAGGACCTGTGTGTGTGTGTGTGATCGATTGCTGTCCTTCACACTGTAGAATGCAGCATGCCCTGTGTGTACAAGCTTGTTCATTACATGACTTTACTGCCAGGACCAGCAAGAGGTCCCCCTGATCCTGAACATACAGAGTGGACCCAGTCTTCTCACACTCACCCCAGGAGGGCTCTGCTGCCATTGTTACAGCTCAGCATCACTAGAGCAAGGCTCAAAAAGCAAGGGACATAAAGACATCAAAGGTGACATCCACATTCCCCCCCCCCCAAAAAAATAAATAAATAATAATAATTCAACAAGAACTATTCAGTATTTATGCATGTTATTATGCATTTAGCTGGAGCACAAACTTCTACCTTGTTTTTTGGGATTCTTCTCTACATGTGAACTATGGTTGCACACAGACCATAAGCAGTACTGTGTCGACTAAGAAATTGCATGTGATTTCAGATCTATTGACACCTGAAAACACCAGACCAGTTGATTTTCCTATCCAAAATAATGACTTAACCTAGAGACCTGTTCACACCGAAGCCACATGACAAATAGATTTCCCTATCAAAACACCATGCGCCATACAATTGAGAGGTGAGGCAGATCAAAAGCATTTAGATAATCCCTGATTTGCAGGTTGGTCCCTAGATCACAGAGACCTGCATTCCAGGCCTCCTTAAGTCGATAGCATTGTCAGAGATGGGAAAGGGCAGTTAAGCCTAATCGGTTAAATTCAATCAAGCCAAAAGTGGGCCATATCCATAAGGTTTTGATTTGACACAAGCCACTTGAAGGTCATGCATCCTTGAGAGTCATAAATAGCCAGCCACTGGAGTGTAGGTTCCTGGTACTTCAGTTTCTGAAGGAGGCCAACAGGGAAAAAGCCACAAGAAACTGTAGGAGGGCGCAACTACCACCAGACCAGATGCACCCTTGGACTGTGTTCCCCCTGGTGGACACTGTGGGATATGACAACAGTGTGGGGACTGGTTATCTGAGATGAGCAAACTCAAACCCTCTGCAGTATATACAATATACATAAACGATGGCATGATTAACTTCAATCACAATGACAAAATTGAGCAGAATCTAATCCAGAGCAATTTACAACAAGTGAGCATGTCACAAAAATAGTCAGCACTTCTTTACAAAAATAGCTGCTAGGAGTAGTGATGGGTGAACGAGCTATCAAAATACAAAAAATGGGTGGAGCTACAATATGCTACCTGCAACTCACTGATTTGAACCATTCATTGTGTTTTGTTGGGAAGAGAAAAAACATCTTGATTGGTATACAGCCACCCATTTTGGGTGTCACGATACATGCCTCAGTCTCCAGTCACTAGCTTAGAGCACACAAAGAGCTACTAGGGAAAAAGGAGAAAGTTTTAATTTTTTTAATATTTAAAAGAGATAGGTCAGGGTGGTTCCTATATGATCTATTTTACTTTAGCCATAATCACTACCCCACACTGTTTCTTACCTTCAGATCAGGAACGGTATATATAGGAGAGGACCACTGACCCTCTTAACATGACATTGTAATTCTAAAGCTTGAGCTTTAGACTTCAGAATGCATCTAAAGATAGTGTGTTTGAATCATGTTGCCAAGCACAAGAAACATAAGTTGATCATTCGCACTCAAATTTAAAATTGATTCATTTCTTTTGTCAACTTAAAAACTGAGACATTTACACATTTGGAATGTTTAGCGCCATCTGCTGGCAGTACACACTACTACCACACCAAGTCTGGTAACAGGTCAAATGTAATCTTACCCTGGTTCAACAGCATTTTCATTTTCATATCCTTACCAAAAAAAAAAAAAAGCTTCCCCCCCACCAGTGCTATTGAACCACTCCAACTCATCCACAGCCTGTGGCCTAGCTGGCCTGTTTTTTACCCAGCTCTCTCATCTCCCCGTTTGCCAAATGTCACCTATGTCCGCTTCAAAAACTCGGTCTGGTAGGCTGTATCTTTGACCGAACTTATAGTTTCTAGCCTCTCTCTCTTCATGCCTACATTGCAGAGGAACAGCATGTCTCCCTACTTGAGGCATGGACCCTCTCATTTTCATACTCTGCCCTCTAGTGGTGGATAAAAACACATACAGCAATAAAGATGACACTCACCACCTTCCATCTCCTTCTGAAGAGTCTACTATACCTGGGGTTCCCCCCCAACCCAACAGCATTTCCCAGGTTTGATGTACAACAACTGGCACATATTTACATTTGTCTTCACAGCTTTCATGCATATCTTGTGATATACCCTGACCTTTCTAGTGTAAGGGTTTGGGACTCACAGAATTTTGCATAAACTCTCCAAAAGTTGGTATAGAAAGGCTTTCTTTTTCTTACTTGGCATGGGCAGACACACAGTTAACAAATAAGCCGACATAAAACTTGAACTCAGCTAAGAATGGCTCATCTTACACACAAACTTAGCAAAGCCAAAGCCATGTCAACAAAGTAGTAGCATTTAAGCAGTAAAATATCTGGGGAGCCATGGTCCTGTTCCTACAATTAAATGCTGAAAATGAAACAGGCACAAACATAAGCACACCATTCCATGTGCACCTCACCACAGACCAGAACTTCACCTTTGGAGAAATGCAACACAAAACAAACTGAAAAGAAACTGCATCAGTACCTGAAAAATTGACCAGCAATGCACCAAATTGAAACAGAACATTATACTCTCTGGACATAAAAGCAATTCAGTATATTAATGAGACAAAAAAAACATTCTGCATAAACATCTCAGATACAGTGATTTAAAATGTTTATTTGCAATTCTGTAATACAACTACATAAAGAACATAAGCTGTGCAATAATAGCACTGAACATTTTGATAAACAACAATTTTCTACATAAAGAGTACCATGAAATATAAAGAGTACTATAAAATACTTGTGTGTTCTCAGTGTAATACTGCAACTAGCGAATCTGTCTCAGTGAAATAATGCTGATAGCTTTTTTTTTACTGGGATGCAGAAAAAAACAATTTGCTAGCAAAGCATGCCTACCAGACTGCAAATGAAAATGGTGTTTGTTATTCAACCTGTCCAGAGAAATAAATTGTGGTTATAAATACCAATTGACACCAGCAGGGGGAGACAGCAAGCTGTATTTAGGTGGCACTATGCACATGAGATACTCAGAAGCCAACGTTTCATGGTATGTGCGGAAATTAAAGTTCACAGCCAGCTTTTGGTAAAATGCCATAATTACGTGACATTAAGAGCTTGGATTAACAGCAACCATGTACATTTAATGCAGTTTATTCTTCTTATATGGCAAGTTGAAGGCACTTTGAACACTTAGATAAAAAGATTAAGGTACCTTAGTTACGCTAAGAAAGAACAATTTATTATAAATTGTACATAAAATACAAGGGAGTACATGCCTAGCATCTCTAATTCTCTAAAACATACAGTATATACAGTGAAATACAATATTTATATATGGATTAAAAACTATGAATCGATAAATATTTTACTTCAACTTGTATATAGGGAATATGAAATATTCAAAATACTGTGATTTTTAAATAGATAGAAATGATCTGTATATAAAAGTTAAATCTTGTATACCATCTAAAATATGCTGCCCGAATAGTATAGAGAAAGCAATTTCAATTCCCGTCCATCCAGGAAGGGGCTGGGTTACACACCCAAAAACAGAAAAGTCATAGGGGAGTTGATACTAACATGTATGTGTTTGTCTGTGTATATATGTACGTATGCACGCACGCATGCACGCACACACACACACACAATATCTATTGTAATATGAAATAACAGGCAATGGGTAAGGCTTGCATATCTTTACACCTTCCTCTGACACTTAATGCTGGGGTTCTCCTCTACCGACCCTCAGATTAAAGAACAAGTGGCAGACAGGCACAAGTGAAACCACACTAAAGAATGTCAAGACCTTTTCCATGTAGAAATCTTCCCAATGAAAGCTATAATTTCCACTGACAAGCGTCTTCAGATGACAACTCTTCAGCACATGTGGCTGCTGTCCCTTTCCTCTACTGCTTGGAATCGCTGGTGAGATCAGGCACAAATGGAATTTCGAATACATTCAGTATGTGTCCAGGTTAAAAGGCGCCTAGAGCAGTAAAAAAAAAAAAAAACAAAAAAAAAAAAACACCTGAAATCAGTATTATCTTTCAATGTATGCGATTTGAGCTTAAAATCAAGTTCTCTTTCACCCTCCGGGAAAGTGTTTGATTGAATGTTGCTAGCACAGACCCGATTGACAGCCCAGGCAGAGGTGCCTGAATGGTCCAAGCAAACACCTTCCCTGAGATAACTTTTCTGGAGTACAACCCTAGGCGCCCTTGAACGTGAACCAATAGCAGCGTGGGGGCTGGGGAGGGAGGGAGGCTTGGCTTGGGAGACTGGGGAGCCCTAATCGAACATGCTTCTACGCGTGGGACTGGGCGACGTCTTTCTCCCGAGGCGGGGTGTCCCCTGTGCAGAGAAAGCACAGATGCAGGGCATCACACACAACAGTCCTCTCCATTCATAGACCATGGGTTAAATACAACACAAACACAAAGCGGCCATTTCCAATGTAAATTTGGCGGCAGTGTAGTATAATGGTTAGGGAACTAGGCAGGTAACTCAAATGTTGCAGGTTCGATTCCCAGGTGGGGAACTGCCATTGTATGTAAGTAAGTAAGGTACTTAAATTGAATTGCTTCATTAAATCCAGCTGTATAAATGGATTGTATGTAAGAAATATCAAAACTGCAAGTTGCTCTGGATAAGAGCGCCTGCCAAATGCCTAAAATATAAATGTAATGTAATTTCCCCTTGTTACATGACCTTATTATATTACTTATTAGCTTATCCGGGCCAACTTGGATTATAATAAGAAGAAGAATGATAATAATGGGTCGTCCCACTAGACCAGTGGTTACAACGTTCGACGCTGGCCACTGTGACCGGTTGGCTCTGGCCGGGAGTGCCACCAGTGGGCGGCAATTGGCTGTCCGCCCCAGGGAGGGGGGAGGGAAGCCGACCTGAAGTTCGCTGCATACAAGAGTGGCTCTGAAGTATCGGAGTTACGGTCGACAGCTTGGCGAGTGCTGTCTCGGAGGAGACGTTACATAACGTTGAACAATAAATGTAGCACTAAACACACTGATTCATAACTGAATATGAAACATACAAGCAAAATGAACAGCACTGTAAGGACATTTTAAGCATCAGTGTTTATGTAATAGTTAGCCTAGATATTTAGAGAATCAAATCAGGTTAAGAACTTTGATTAAAGGTTGAACAGCAGTGTCACATGGATTAAAACTGGCAACTATCAAACTGTCTCCACAACTGCTGAGCTGCCCTCAAAGGATGGTTACAAATGAAAGTTCTCTGCTTATAAATGTTGGGATATGATTGTTTGTTGTAGTGTAACAACATCAGGGTCAATCAGGGTTGGAGTCAATTCCATTTCTAATTCATGAATTGAAAAATGGCCATCATTTTGTAAGGGGATTTTATAATTCATGAATTGCATTTCAATAGACTTCAAATGGAATTGACCCTGGTGTGAATGGGAGGCTGTGCCGAGGCCCTGTTCAGGATGCATACCGGAGACTGTGCTTTGGAGAAGTTGACGTGGGCATACAGCAGCACGGCGATGTCCTTGTGTCCGGCCTCCAGAGCAATGGACAGGGCGTTACTCTCGTCCTGGTTCCACACACAAGGAGGGAAGCATCCACCGTTATATATAAAATATTACTTGATAATTGATTATGCTGATTAGATTAGTTGATTACAGAATCCCGATATCCTCAGGAAAATATTTTACAATAACAATGGTAGTTATTATTATTTTATATTCTTATTCTTATCCTTCTTTCAGTGAGTGGGATAGGGGTGGAGACTCACGTTGTCACTCAGCTGTGAGAGTTATACAGAGGGGCGGAGACTCACGCTGTCACTCAGCTGTGAGAGTTATACAGAAGGGCGGAGACTCACGCTGTCACTCAGGGTAGCGTCACACCCAGGTTGGCCCAACAGCAGCTTGACGATCTCCACGTGGCCGTGCTCACTGGCGCACATCAGGGCTGTCGAGCCCTCGTCGTCCTGTATGTTGACGTCTGCTCTGCAGGCCAGGAGAGCTTTCACCATGTCCATCCTCCCATGACTGACTGCCAGCATTAGCCCCGTCTGACCAGCCTGGGGGTCAGAGCACGCAGGTCACATTTTACTAAGCATAGGTCCGCCGTTTACAGAAACACACAGGCCAGCCATTTACAAAGTGTGCACAGGTGATATTTTACAAAAAGCACACAGACAAGCTTTCCCAGAGAGTACAGGTTATTATTATTATTGTTCTTACAAAGAACATACAGACAAGCTTTCACAGATAGCACAGGTAAGATTGACAAAAACACTTAGGCCTGTTTCATTAGCCTCCTCTATTATTTTTCTCCTTTCCAGGAATAATATTTAATGACTTCATAATACGCTTATTGCGTCTGACCCTGCAAAGCATGATTTCAGACAACGCATGGGACCTGAGCGGGCTGCCGCTGACCTGGCTGGCTTTCGCGTTGACGTCGCCCTTGCTGAAGAGCTCCTCCACGATGGCCATGTCCTTTGGAGCCTCCACGGCTGCCAGCGCGGCCAGCATGATGGGGGTGTACCCCGCCTTGTTCTGCTGATTGACATTGCAGACATCTGCAACAAAGACGGAGGGACAGGCATCAGCGTGCGCTCAAAACCAAACACCCACCCACCCCCGTCAGGTCAAAGGAGGGGGGGCGGGATGGACGGACAGGAAGGGACGCCATTGTGAACGTGGGGACACTTAACATGCCAGCTATTCAGTCCAAATCCCCGGGAGGAGGGGGGAGGTAGAGACACTGGGCCTGAACAGCGCTTCTGTCGGCTGCTGCGCGGAGCGGAGGCCGGGAGGATCGGGATACGTGGTAGGGAACAATGGGCCACAATGGGCTGGGATCCCGGATCAAAGATTGCCAGACAGCGGAGGAGCACAAAGGCCAGGCACAATGGCCTTTTCTCTCAGGAGTGCCTGCAGCTCATCGTGCTATACACAAAACCCTGTGCTCTTTACTCCCTGAAAGGGGGCACACCCAAGACTTTGTCTGACACGGGGCTCCCCTTCAGCGCATTCAGGTTCTGCAGGGTTGGGGAAACCCTCCATACAGATTTAATGACTGGAGAGTCGGGGTAAACACAATTCAATTTGCTTTCGTGAATCGATTAATCACTTGCGGCGACTGGTAGCTTGCAGGGACTAATTCTGAATTCAGACTACTTTCTTTGACACTACACAAGAGATGGCTAATGAAAGAAATGCACTGGGTTTCATTGAAACTATTTTCTTACAAAAAACTAAAATGTAGTAGATCCATGTTAAGTACTTTCACACATGCAAGACTATTTGGCACTGATATTTGTTCAACATATTTCTTTTTTCCATATTTTAAAAATATAAATGGAATTGTACCAATACATTTAGAAATTGTATTGAAATAAAAGAAACAGCAACTTTGTTAATAATGTAAAATCTACAATGTAAAATGGTGACAAACCAGATCCCAGGGGGATCTTCAATAGTAACCCCTTCAAAATGATGTAAACAAACCAAATGCTCAGTTACTGTAAAGACCGATTTGATTAATCAAATTGTTGGCGTGACTCTCACAGGTGTCAGAATGGACGAGCTCACGCTACCTGCATGAAGGAGCTTCTGGACGATGTCGAAGTTGGAGTGGGATACGCTGTAGTGCAGGGCGGTGTTGCCATTGCCGTCAGCCATGTTGACGACGTGACGCAGCACGGCGGGGGACACGGCCCTGAAGGTCGACAAGTAGTCTTCCACCATGCACGGCGTCGCTGACTTCTGACTGGACACTCTGAACCACTCGTGCTGGACCGTGTTCAGGCACGCCCTCTGTGGAGGTCCAATGCGACCGTGTCAACACTGCTTGAACTCAGGGTACTTAACCTCAGTTGCTTCAGTAAATATACAGCTGTATAAATGGATTGCATGTAAAGAAATGTCAACTGTGTAAGTGGCTTTGGATAAGAGCGTCTGCTAAATGCCTGTAATGTATGTAATGTACTCACTCAAGCTATACTCCATCCACTCATTTCAGTCCCATTTCATTTGCTCTTAGTTGCAGTCTGACGGACATTCTGAATAAGTTTAAGAACATTCAGAACACCTCTATTCATTTTCAATGTATTCCCACATTGAAGCCACAAACACTATCAGACAACCAGTGCCAGTTAAAGCCTTAAGCTCCCCGTGTAACATTTGAAACTAGTAGTCTACTAATGTACTGGGTAACTGGATTGGAATCATTTAACGTGATTAAATCTAATGTACACAAATAAAAGAACACAAAATGGGACACATGGAATGCAGAAAAGCACTTCTCGTTACCCAGAAAGCACACTGCCAAAATATAAACAGGGGTCTTTTTTTAAAGCCCTCTGGACACTGCCCCAGCCAGCACACAGCTGGGTATGTCTAGCGGTCGGCATCAAGTCTGCACACTCCCCCAAACTGCACCAGTGGCTAAACATTTTTTTACACTGCGCTGGTCATAAAAGGCTTAATCCTCTCTCTCCTTGCCCATAATGGAGTCGCCAAGCTGAAAAATCATCATTCTAATTTGACTTGAATCCCTGTTGGTTTCTGACAGGCTGATGTTTTTTTTTTAATGCTTTACCCCCTTTTCTCCCAATTTGGAATTCCTAAATGTATTCTAAGCCACACTCGCTGCAACCTCCGCGGTCAATTCTGGAGAGTGTAAACAAGAATGCGCTCTCCTGCGAAACACGTGACGTCAGTCGCTGCTTCTTTTGACACCACGATCTACAAGTTAATCTGGCACAGACATGAGTCAGAGGAAGACACTTCATGTGTACCTTTACACCGGCAGACTGTGGGTGTCCGATTGACCAGTGGGGGTCGCTAGTGTGCAATGAGACACTGACAACCCAACTGACCAAATCCCTCCCTCCCTGGGTGATGCTACTGGCATGGTCTGGATTCGATACCAGACCATGGGGCTCATCCACACACTAGGACACTGTCTTAACAGGATGCAGACCGTGGGACCCATCAACACATTAGGACAGCGTCTTAACAGGATGAGCCACCCAGCAGCCCCAGGCTGATGTTTACGCTCTGTGCTTGGGTGGGGAGGGATGCCAACTGACTCACCAGGAGCAGATGTTTGTGCGGAAGAGGTGGGTAGCTCTGATCATAAATGTGTCAGTTATAGCTCTGGCATAGCTCTTACAGAGGACATGGCATGTCATAGACTTCCATCTCTGGCTAAAATTAATGGGTAGGAAGAGTTTTGAAGAGCTTGGTAGCTAGGAAATAATAATAATGTTATGATATCGCTCGTAGAAATGATAGGAAAGTATATGCTGTAAGAAATGTGATATTGTTCTAATTTACTAAGTGCCATTCCGGAATCAAGCACAAAATGGAATTGAGTCCCTGTCCAGAAAAGGCAGACTTGATCATGGTTTCCTAATCCCACAGAGGTGGAACCAAATCTTTCCTCTCACCACGTCTTTGCCGGTCAAAGGCTTGGATTCACTGAGGTGGTTTTTCAACACGTTGCAGGCTGCCATCATCTTCTCACTCAACTCGTACCTGACAGGGGAAAAGGGTTCAATCATCAGGCTTTAAGAGATTACTAAAGACTTCCATACAGTCATTGAAGTGTTACGTGTGACCCTTTTCAGTTATTTGTCACCTTTTTACCTTATTCTTATTAGTGACAGTGATACTAATACTAGTAGTAGAAGTAATACTTAATGCTGTGCAACAAAGCTGCGTATTACTTCCTTCAATTCATTACTCAAGCAAAATGTCCTAAAGGTTGTACAATTGACTTTTGACTGCCATTTGCATCCAAGAAGGACCACCCACCTCTCCCTCGTCTCCTCCTTGTCTGGACTGCTCTCCTCTCCCTCTCCCTCTCCCTCTCTTGCCACCTTCACAGCTCCCTCGTTACTGAACTCCTCCGCTCTCATCCCCTCCTCCCCTCCAAACACCTTCGCTGCCTCCTCCTCATCCTCCGACCCAGATGAGCTGCTCTCCTCTGAGCTGGAGTCGTCGCTGGATGTCGTCTCGTATCTGGGGCCAGGACAACGTGAGGCGGTTAGAGGAATCTCAGCTGGGACCGCTCACTCGTCCCAATGGCACAATTGTTTAAATTTGGCGTTTTATTATGTGCTCACATTAAATACTGTATAATTGTATACTAATTGTTTACTAGCGATTCTTTAATCAGTTTGTATTAATATACAGGGATGTGCCAAAATAGAGGAAACAGCAACATAAAGTGTCTTAATAGGATGTTGGGCCACCACGAGCCACCAGAACAGCTTCAATGCACCTTGGCATAAATGATACAAGCGTCTGCCACTCTATTGGAGGGCTGCAACAGCATCCTTCCACAAGAAATTTAATCATTTGGTGTTTTGTTGATGAACGCCGTTTCAGGCGCCACTCCAGAATCTCCCATAAGTGTTCAATTGGGCTGAGATCTGGTGATTGAAAAGGCCAAGGCCTATGGCTTACATTGTTTTCATGATCATCAAACATTCAATGCCCTGTGGATGGGGGGCATTGTCATCCTGGAGGAGACCACTCCCATCAGGATATAATGCTTCATCATAGGATGAAGGTGATCACTCAGAATTGCTTTGTATTTACTGCCCTTGACCTAAACTATGCCAGCAAAATGCACCCACACCATAATAGAGCTGCCAGAACCCTTCATTTACTCCAGTGTTTCCTTTATTTTGGCATTTAAAAGTTTCCAATAAAGGACCTATCGACAGTAACTAAAGTAAATATTATTAATAACAACAGCATAACTGGTGGCTAACCATTCTTTACACTGCGCTGGGCATAAAAGGCTTAATCACCTCTCTCCCTGTGCATCATTTTTGAAATGAGAAACTGAAAGGTGAGAGGTGAGACCACAGAGCAGGTGCATAAGAACAGACCGAATGAAAATATTCCAGTGCTTTCTGCCAAAATGATGGTTCAAAATAACTCACCCTCCATTGACGCCCACAAACTGCAGGTTCTTTTTGGTGCCGTTGGAATTTTGCCGACCGTCTTTCTTTTTCATGATGGACTTCAGTGTGTTCTGATTGCAGGGCTCCCCTGGAACAACCGGAGAACGGGACAGATGTCTGATAAATTATGCGTGTGTATTTTCATCCACAGAGGCAGTCACAGGGGACTTTAGCTGAAGCTCATCTGCAGAAACAATCTTACTGAGGGTTACTGAGGGAGATGAAACAATTACGTGTCACATTATGTTGTGTAGCCCACTTAATTGAATCTCAAACAACTGAAAACTGGTTTCTATTAATGTGCCTCTGGTTCATTGAATTATTCATTGTTTTTTCCCCATTATTTTCAAAACTGACAGATGATTTGCAGATTGTCGACCATACTTGAAGGCGAAAATGAACAACACAGCAGCTGGTGTCATTTTCTGTTTGACTTTATCATTACAAAGCAGCATGATAAATTGGACCCAGACTTGTGCATTGATCTCTTGGTCTCACACCACTAACACAACCATGGACATCTTCATCATTTTATAAAGAGCACAACTATAGGTCTCCCAGTCTTCCTTTCTTTTTGGGAACTAGGAACAGTCATATACAAGATATTTTAGCCAACATCTTCCAAAGACCATATTTCGCTGAGCTACATAAACATTCCCAAATCAAATACCATTCCAAACATTTAAAGTGGAGGCCTCACTTAGCCAAATACCTAAGCAAAAAGCTTGAAAATCTCCTGTTCAAGCACTCAAACCCCAGTACTGTGTTGTGCAGGGTGAAAATAGCATGCAGGTAAAAACTCTGCTGGGACTTGCCCTAAGGTGCAAACAATATTATGGGTCTCTGCCTCTCAGTCTTAGAGAGGGTATGGAGCACGACAGTTACGTTTATGCTTCCTTCATTTTGACAGGTGTGAAAACACTTCTAATCTGGGAGGGAACAAATTTGTTACATGCTGTAAATTCTTTCCTCTCTCTCTCTCTCCCCTCTCTCTCTCTCTCTCACACACACACACACACACACTTTACTGAAAGGCTGAGTTTCCTAAGTATGACCGGGGTCCTCAGTTTCATCTAAGCATGCTGTTTAAAAACAATTTTCATAGGGTCTCTGTGTGTGTGCATGTGTGCGTATGTGCATATGTGTGTGTGTAAGCCAGCCGAAGTTTACCATGCAGGGCAGAAGACATCTGCTGGTCCATCAGGCTCTTCTGTGCTGCTGCACTCTGCTGGTGCATGGGAGTTCTGGAGCAGTCAGCAGAGGGCGCCGATGCCACAACATCCATCTGGGTGACCTCCGTCCTCGAGGTGACAGACTGGGTCCTGACCTCACTGGCCATCTGTAATGGCCCCGCATCTAACCGACACAGAGGGGAGAGGGGCAACAATCAGATGGCGACCGTAGCTGGCTCTCAAACCAAACCAAACAATGAGGTAACCAGCCCAGACCAAAAACGGTCAATACAGGGAGACGAGTCATGTCTCAAGTTTCTTACGGACAAGAGGAAGGAATGGAGAGTCAGGTCTCCAGGCAGTCTGAACAACAGAGCTGGCTGACAAGCGAGTGCTACTTTGGCTGTCTGTTTGGGTATGACACATACACAGCAGAAATGAGAGGGTCTCAAACAGATCCAGCAAACGGTATGTTTTGAGTACGACCTGCACCAACACGTAGGAGAATAGGATGTTCCCCTTAATGGACCTTTTCTGTGAGGTGATTCATGGAATATGCCGGAGGGAGTTATTGTACTGTTGAAAAAGCATACCTTCCACAAAACAGACAGCTGAGATGTCTTATTTTAAAAACAAACTAAAAAGGGTATCTTTCCCCAATCAATAGTTTCTATAGACTCTTCACAAATTTTGATATTGACTTTGAACCCAAGCCTCCAAAAACCAATCAAGCTGAAAGCTTCATACTTCAAATCTTTATGCATTTAAATGTGTACTCAAGTGGGATAAGCTACTTTACTTGGACATTGGGGATCATCGGAGCGTAAAAAAAGTTCTGAACAAGAGGTTTGAGAAAGGCATAAGATCACTTTCCTTTAAAACAAGAGCATGGAAACCCATAATTCCCGTTTCAAATAGTTTAAATAGCATTTTATACATATTTCACCATATGTTCTCCCCACATCCAGCTTGCTTCAAGTTAAGTTAATTTAAAGTTGAGAGATATAGGGACAGTGAATCATTTTAACTTGGTTAAACTTAAAGTCAAGTGTCACAGCTTGTTTGTTAACAGGTTGTGAACACAGACCTTCAGGGGAAGGGGAGGTTAAATGTTTTTTTGACTAACACACATTTGCCATGTCATCAAGATGCTCATGCTCATATCAACTTAAAGCACCTGCTTTCAAATGTACTTTGTGTCCCTCATTTACCAAAGTTTTTCCACCTTTGGCCACTACATGTACATCAGCAGAACCTTTAGATTTATTCACAGATGAAACAGACATCAATGGAATACATTGCTGTTAAAAGCATATTTCTATGAGAGTCATAAAATAAATTGTGCAAAAAAAGAGACATGCCCAGAATAAATGTCAAACACGTGATCTGTTCATCTCTCTGATCTTGGTCTTAAAAGACACCTTTAAGCTTCCAGTCTGGCAATGCTCAAACCTTGGCAAAAGGCTCAAATAACTACTCAGGCCGGCGTCTATGCTGCCCAGGGTGTAGGACTAATAGGATGAGGGCAACCTTTGTGCCTGAGGCTGTCCACCTACTCAACTCCAGCCTCACCTCAGCCCTCACCCACTTATGATTGGACTTCATAACTTGCCCCACCTTACCCTCCCTTACTCACTTACATAATTGTACTACTATTATAGATTTTTATTTTTTATTACTATTCAATTCGGCACTTAGAAATACCAATATTGAACGTTTTTGAACAGATGTCTGTACTGTTTGCCTTGTCCACTATTGGTTTATTGTTGTTGTTGTTGTTTGATGGTTTTATGTTTTACTTTACGATGCTGTCTTACGATGAATTGCCCTTCGGGGATAACTAAGGTTTTTAAATTGAATTGAATTGAATACCTTCATGTGGAATTTGACCTATGCGCTGAACATTTGGATATAAGAACAAATATGTTCTTTTAGCAAGTTATTTTTTTTGTCAGAGGAGACACTGAAAATAGTTTAAGAGCTACTGTACTAACGGACCAAACTACCATCCTTTCCGGAGAAGGGGAGAGGAGGAGGTCTGACATTAAGTGAAATTCAAACACAGATGCATCTAAGCCATATCTACATGGCATTTGGCAGCAGAGGAAATGGTATCACTAAACACACAGTTCTGACCAGCCTATCAAGCGCCAGCAATGTTCTTACAAGCCACAAAGATAATCAACTTCACAAAGATTTTCAATGATGTTGACTGTTCCATTAACCATTAACACTCCTTTGTTAATCGTTAACACTACTATATTGGCCATTTCTAATATGCTGCAGATCTCATCGCTAAATGTCACAAGCTATCTCCTGTAAGCTGCTAAAGTGAGTGGAGGGGAGGATTACATAACAGGCAAGACCATGAATCAGCATTAGCAGAAGTTTAGTAGGAGAAAAACAACTGATCATTTAGTCCAAGCTGCTGGTCCCAAAAAGGAATGAGCTCATTGTTGGTGTACGGCCAAAGCCCTGGTGGATTTTTCAGGGTCAGAGAAAACTTCGACCTGTCAAATCCTATCAAGGTTCAGCTCATACGAAAACACAATGCAAGCGTGCCTCTTCTCCCTCAGAGACCTGAGGATCCACAGGGTAAAAATAGACATTTGGACACCAATCGTTTTAAGGTTTAAGATGGGGAAAAAATGTAAATATTTATGCTTCCTGAAGCATTGTTGTTTATGCAGTACTCCTTTTTTTGCCTAGCAAAGCAAAGAGCTCTTGCTTGTTTAAACACAAGTAAAAACTTCTGGAGAGTATAATTCTATTCTGTATGTCCTGAGAAATGGAATTATAGAATTATCAAGACAGGTTTTAAGTTTTGGTTTTTTTTGTTTCAGATTTTTAATTTTTTTTCTCACCAATTTGGAAGCCCTAATAAATACCCTCTATTTATCTTGATTAACCCTCCCCCACAAACTCGCCGCCCGTCTCTACAGGGCAATCTACTTTCCGAGGCCAGCAATGATCCGCCTCCTTCGAGACTGAACTCACTGATCCCCTTTCCGGAGACACCCCTACGTGCTTCACAGCGAGTTTGTCCAAACACCCTCCCCCCTCACTCAGAAGCGGACAGCTAAATACCGCCCCCGATCGGGGTTAACGACCAGGGCCGGTCTGGAACAGATGGGTTTCGAACTGAGTCCCTGATAGGCAGCTCACATCAAGACAAGCTTTTGAGCACATTTTAGCAAACCCATACACTTTCCAGAGCAAGTAAACAACAACAAAAAACACAAAATATGCAGTGGGAAAGGATAGGGATGCACCGATATGAAAATTCTGGACTGCTACCGATTGTTTAAATAACACAATCGGCCGATACTGATACCAATATTTTGTTATTTATTATCCTATTTGTGCCCTGGCAAAAACATAATAATTCTGCCCTTCATTATACTTTTCAATGAGCACAAATTCAAACATATGAATGTATGGAACAGCTCTTATTGTAACATTCTTTTGTGAAAAAAAAAGAAATGATTGTTTGAAAATGTTTTTAGCCTATGCTTGGCCTTTCTCAAATGCGCGGGTTAGCAAAGACTCAATCAAGCTGGTGGTGGCTTGAACTTTCTTATTAACCAATTTGGATTTCAGATACTTGTTGTACTGTGCTACATGTCCTACTTGTAAATGGCTGATCAGATCAGATGTATTAAAATCCTTGCTTGAGTTGCCTCCTCTTGAAATCTCACTGGAGCATTTGTTACAAATAGCAAATTGTCTTTCTCAGACACCTTGAAATGCGCCCACATAGCCGGCATTCTTCGAGTGTCAACAAAAACAGCACGTCTGAAAGCAACGAGAACAGTGTGCATTAGAGCTGGGCGATAACTACATTTTACACTATTATTTAAATTGCCAACCGTGGAAAATTTCAATTGGTTAGGCCTTTTGCCATCTTTGGCCTTTTTCCATCTCCAACACAACCAACACACAACACAGCAACACAGCCAATCACAGCCAGCCTTGATATGAATCACAATTTCACTGTAGTGAAGCCGGAGCGAAGCATCATCAAAGCGTCAAGCTCTGAGCTTGAATTTGTTCAGTGAGTAAACCAAACCTAACTAGGGTAGGCCCAGACAAAACATTACAACAAGATTGAAGACAAACCCAGTATAGTCCCTAGAAAGGCTGCACATCAGTTTTGTGGAGTTACTTTGGTTACAAACAAACTGACAAGAGAGCAGAAAGGAGGAGTGTTGGAATGGAATACGTCTAATATATTCCATCATTTGAGAAGTTATCAAGAAAAAGAATATGAAGAATGTATGGCGAAAAAAAGAGGCAGAGGCAAGAAAAAAATAATATGCAGATGCGGAAAGGCAGGCACACATATACATATATATATATACACACACAGTAGACTCTGTTTTTATTCACACCCTTGAAAAAGATGAACAAAAGAAATCGTATAAAGTAAACTATATAAGTAATGAGGTATATTTTAAACAAAAAAAATCCAAACCTACAATTGTTCAGAAAAACATATTTTGTTTTATTAATAATATTCGTTTTCCAGAAAACATCTGGATCACCAATATTCACACCCCTAATTGTTATTTTAAATGTAATCATAAATATACAACTTATTTGAAGTTCACTGGAAGGTTATGGAACTATATAGTGGCCTACAATGGTTTCCTGTTTCCCTAGGGTATAAAAAGGAGGGAACACACGTTTGAAATACTGTGGTTAGCCATCATCATGGTGAAAGGCAAAGAACTCCCTGAAAGGTTATTGACCTCTACAGATCAGGATATGGCTACAAAAAAAGGTACCGCTTTCCACCGTTGTGTCAATTATTAGGAAGTTTAAGGCCATTGGAACAGTGGCTAACCTGCCAGGTAGAGGACGAGTCTATTTTGCCCCCACGTGTAGATGGTTCGACAGGCAAATAGAAGTCCAAGGGGCACAGTTCCCTCTGCCAAGAAGCTACACCTTGGCTGCAGATGGACCTTCCAACAAGACAAGGACAACATATGTCCAAAGCAACTAAAAATTAGTTGACAGAGCACAAGATCAATGTACTGACGTGGCCCATCTCAGTCTCCAGACCTGAATCCAATTGAACATTTGTGGTTTGAACTCAATAAAGCAGTTCACAAACATTAATCCAAGAATCTGAAGGAACTAGAACAATTCTGCATGGAGGAATGGTTGAAGATTCCCCCAAGAAGTTCCATAACCTCATACAACACTACCGAAGGCGACTACTTGCTGTTATAATGGCCAAGGGAGGAACCACAAAGTACTGATAACAGGGGTGTGAATATTTGTGATTCTAGATTTTTTTGGGGAAAAAATAAATAATTTGTGAACCATTAGATTGTGGTTCGTGCCAATACATTATTATTAAAGAATATAATTTTCTGTATTTTGTGAGCATAAAATAAAGCTCATTACTTATATAGTATATAGTATATATCTTCTGTTCATCTTTATCAAGGGTGTGAATAAAAATGGTGTCTACTCTATACATTTTTGTATTTGTATATGCAAAGTGCAAACTTTATACATGAAATTATGCTTGAAAACTTACAGCACATACAAGCATTAAATGTTAAATAAAGTTGTGTTTGAATATCTGTATATACTCAGGTTTTTTTTGCATACAAATTATCATTTTAATATCATTATCATTTTAATATCATTATCATTTTAATATCATTATCATTTTAATATCGTTATCTAAGTACTTGGTCAACACATCATGATAATTATTTTTGCCCATATCGTCCAGCTCTAGCGTGCATCTTGTGCAAGACTGTGTGGAGTGCCTGTGACAGCTAGTCAATCGCAGCATCGTCAGAGGAGTAAAGTAGGCATGGTTTCAGACTGTTTAGCCTGTAAATAAAAGGTGCTGCCGTTCCATTCATGTTTGAAAATTTAGACCAGATTGACACAACACAAATTGACATATAGTTATCTGCCACTGCCATTGGTAAATTTGATCTTATTGGGCATTAAGCCAATTGCAGTCAATAAGGCAAATATCGGCCGATACCGATAATCCACCGATATATCGGTGCACCCCTAGGAAAGGGACCTGCATGCTAATTAAGACCATTTGGCTGTTACATTGGTGCAATTGGCTTATCGGCCGATAAAATCAAAGTTACCGATGGTAGTGGGCTATAATTATCTGTCAATTTGTGTTACGTCAATCTGGTCTAAATGTCTAAATTTGGCACTTTGATGATGCTTCCCTCTGGCTTCGTTACAGTGAAGTTGCACATCATATCAAGACTGGCTGTGATTGGCTGTGTTGCAGTGTTGTGGATGGAAAAAGGCCAAAACGAATGCAGGAATTATTCTCCTCCATGCAACAATTTTATAGCCTAACTGCAATCATTGACATTTGAAAATTTGCCGCAGTTGATAATTGAAATTACGATAGCGGTGTAAAATTTGCCCAGCTCTAATGCACGCTGTTCTCATTGCTTTCAGACGTGCCATTTTTGTTGACACTGTCAAGCGAAGAAAATGTTGGCTGTGTAGGCGCAATATAAGGTGTCGTAGAAAGACAACTGATTTGCTATTTGTAACAAATGCTCCAATGACATTTCAAAAGGAGGCAAGGATTTTAATACAACAAATCTGATCAGCCATTTACAAGTAAAACAAGTATGTGAAAGAATGTTACAATAAAAGTTGGTTCCATACATTTGTATAATTGAATTTGTTCTCAATGAAAAGTATATTGAAGGGCAAAATTATATGTTTTTTGGCCAGGGCACAAATAGGACAATAAATAACAAATTATTGGTATCAGCCAATTGTGTTATTTGAATGATCAGTATCAGTCCAAAATTTTAATATCAGTGCATCCCTACTTGATAGGCAGCTCACACTTGTAAAGCACCAGTCAAAACGAGTGCATTAGGCTGCTACGCTATCTGAGCCCCCCTCAAAACGGCCTTTTAATTATACACTGCCAGACTGAATTGGGAAGCTAGAGGCAAATGTTTCACATTATTGTGTTTTCTTGCATGATTGGTTTTACATGGCTTTTGGTATGCACAGGGCCACAGAAATTGCTCGACTGAAATAATTGAGGGTACACAAAGACTTGTTCTTAATACAACACAAACCAGCATGAGTCATTCAAGAAAATAGTTATTTCCTAACCACACATCCCATGGGCAAGATTAAAAGTCTAAGATTCCTTTGGGGGGGAAAAGTCAGATACTTGGCAGATTTGTCATTCCTGTGGTTTATTATTTGTGCTCAATGTTTTAGGAGCGCTCATCTGTCTGCTTCCACCTTTACAATTCAGCCATCTTAGGTTCTCTGTCCTTTAACCTTTACCAGATTTTTATGCTGCTGCTACAAAACCAAGAGCAGTACAAGAAAAAAAGGATTAAAGAACATTGTATCAATTTTCTCACAACTTTCCGTATTTCCCAGATGTAGAACAAGATTAAGATCAAATTGCCTCGATTGCAGGTTAACTGTGGGTTACATGCAGTCGCGCTACTACTTCAAAATGTATTCACATTATTTAATTTGAATAAAAAATTGTCATTTAAGAGTTTGAACAATAATTAGGTTACCAATTATGCAAATTACCATTGCTGAACAGTTTATTCATTATTCCATTCATTGATGAACAAGTGGCATGTTCTGGTTTGGGAAGACAAACCATTTCCTCAATCAGCATGCCATCATTGCCATGCTCTATAAAGCTTTATGAAGTGTGTGTGCTTGTCACAATTAATACTGACCAGGCAATTATCCATTTATCCATTGAATATGGCATTCTGATTAATATGAGAATTATTAATTGTGGTAATCACAATACTTGATTGAAAAATGACTCATTTGAGAAGACCAGGAATATTGCATATTTAATCATTTGAAATGAGTCTTTGGAAATTAGGCTGATGGTTCAGGAATAAAAAATAGGTAGCCCACATGAAATATGAAAACACTTTCCCATTTTCTGCTTTCGTTATAGTGTAATACTCCTTTAAATATGTAGTGGAGTATTACACTATAATATTACAAAGTATTATAGTCACTATAGTATTACAAATCCTATGGTACTAGCAGATTTGCTGTGAATCAGCTGATACACAGCTAAACCTGCATTACTACAGTACTCTGGAAAACCACCTTAATATGATGCTGCATACTAGGAAACGAAGGTACACTGATATCCTCACGGATATCAGGAAGTATTGTTTTACAGAGAGTTGTAAATACAGGGCTAAAGCCCAGACTTGATGAGCCTAGATGGGGCAAACAGTCTGTTCTCGTCATTATGTATTCCTATGTTCGTATATTCCTTATGTACACTGCGATTGATCCATGAAGTCCAGGTAAAATGCTTGGCATAACGTACCTAGTGTTTATAATGAATTGGTGTGTGCTTGGTATGTATAACCTTACACTTTCCCTGGGGCTCATTTTCAAATAACTACCACATTTTATTTTCCAAATGTATAAATATTATAAATTACTACTGGTTCCATGTCTGTCATACCTCTGTTGGCACTTGTAGACTCTGGACACAGCTTCAGGATGTCGATACTGCATAGCTCCTCTGCGCTGGCGTGTTTCACCACCGAGTTTATGGAGGACAAGGTGTTGACCAGCTGGCTGTTGATCGAGCCGATCTGGGAGTGAGGCTGTCCGAAGGCGTCAGCCAGCTCGCTGTAGTTCTCTGCCAGGAGCATCTGCTGCTCTTGCAGGAGCTTCTGCACACGCTCGATGTAATGGTCCAGTCCGGCCACCCTCTCCGGCTGCAGATGCCGCTGGACCTCAGTTGGGGCCCACACCGTCCCCTCCCCAACCCCAACGCTTCTCATTAGGGTGGAGTCAGGCAGTTGAGAAGGCCCACACGCAATATTCCTCCTTTTCAGACCCACTAGAAAGTTCTCATTCACACCGGTCAGTCCAATCCCACTCTCTTTGGTCTTAGCCACAAACGGCCTGTCCAGGGTGGCTTCCCCTGATGCCGTGGTCCCAACTGCCACGGAGCGTGTTTTGGCGACCGAGTGAACGTCTTTCACCCGGCCGTCTCCCACAGCAACCGTCCTTGTCTCGGTCTGTGCCGTGCTGGTGTGCTTTTCTCGGGTGTTCAGGACTGTGTTGGTGCCGGAGTCCATGAAAACGGTCCTGTCTGTGTTGGTGAACTTGCTGCTGGCGGTCATCACCGTATTCGTGAGTTGGGAAGTGGTCTGAGGTATGGCCATGACTCCCAAGTCCATTCGGTTGACCTGGTCTGTAACTGTCCCCAGAGAAGCCAGCTCCTTTACAGGACAAATGGTCACATCTACTGAACAATCTCCACAACCGAACGACCTGAACTCCTTTGCCTGCTCAAGCCCCGTTTTGCAAAGGCTTACATTTTCCACTATCTCCTCTGTATTTATTCCCACTTCACAAACACTTATCTCTGCTCCTACACTCTGATTACACATGACAACATGTCTCCCAACACATTCGTCTTGGGTCTCCACTCTCTCCCGTACAACCCATCGATCCATAAGTACCTCTGGACCCACAGCAACATGCCGCAGTTCTGGCCTATATGACACCGCCACTGCAAGTGTCTGTGGGAGTTTCTCAGCACAGGTGTCCCTGAACTCCATTTGGTTTCCCACTCCTTGGCTCTGCATCTGAACCTTGGCCTCCACCGCCGTGCTGTACATGTCTGGCCTGGCCGTGCAGCCCTTGTCAGACTTCTTCCGTGACCCCGCCACCTGAAGCTCTAACTTTAGCTTGCCCATCTCCATCTCGTGCGTGGTCTCTTTCAGCTGCACCTCCAGTCTGTAGATCTTCTCCTTGAAGGCCTCGATAGCCTGGTGCTGCATCTCGATCTCGGTTTCTGCCTCCGTGGTGATGCCCAGCATGGCCTCAGTTACACCCAGCGCCACACTCCTTGTCTGCAGCTCCGTCTGCACTCCTGTGTCCCTGCCCTGCTTTGACGACTTGCGGTAGATGACTACATCGTTCATGTTCTCATCCGCACCCACGGCGATGGACTTGTGCCCCCTGGCCCACCGTTTCTGCTCCAGGTTTTGGACTAAGCCATGTTGCGCTTCGTAGCTGTTGTCCTGGATCTTCCTCTCCAGGGCCTGCATTTCTGCCGTCAGCTGCCTGAACTCCTCAAGCCTCTGGGAGCTCTGTTCTGCGCTCTCTGGCTCATCCTCTGAGTCGATGTGCAGGTCCAGGCCCTTCCTGATCTGGGAGAGCTGCTCTAGGTGCTCTGCGTTCCCTGCACTGTACGACCGCTTCCGGAACACTCCACCCGACTGGTTCTGGTTGGAGATCTTTTGGTTCTTCATCTGTGCAACCATCTGCCTCTTCTCCTCCTGCAGGACAGAGATCTTGACCTGCAGGATGGGGATGGTCTTGACCTGCTCCTCCAGCTCCTTCAGCCTCTTGAGGGCCACTACCATCTGGTCGCGGATGTGCTGCAAGTGCATGGGGCTGACGTTGGTGACTGGTGTGGTCATCCCTGAGCTCATGGGGCTGTGGCGGATGGAGCTGCCCATGGAAGAGGTGAAGTAGGGATTGTACTCGCCATTAGGCAAGTGTCCGTTCTGGAGGAGAGGGTGGGAGTTGGGGGAAATCTGGTTCTGGCCACTTGAGCCTGTGAAGGAGGACAGCGAGCTGCTGGAGCCCATGCCCCCGAAGCTGGCCAGCCTCCGCCTGGGGGGCTCGCTGGCTGGGGGCTGCAGGAGCAGACGCTCCTGCTCCAGCCGCCTCCGTGTCTCCATCAGCGTCTTCTCCACCTGGAGGTTGTGCCTGGGAACCCTGGGGAGGGGGTGGCAGCAGCTTGCCTTCTGGGACACTAAGAAAGGCAGACGGGGTGTCATGGACAGGGGCCGCCCTGACCTGTGGAGGGGTTGGCTGGCTCCTGCCGGGGAAGAACACTGGGGACTGCTTGCTCTCTTCGCTGTTGGAAGAGGACAACGAGTCGGTGGAGGCCCATGCAGTCTGCCCGCCACCGCTCCTCGGAGCCACCACTGCCTTAGCCACTTTGGGCTTCCTCTGGATGTTCAGCTTCTTGATGGTGTTCCCCCGCTCGATGTCATCCACGTACTTGAGGAAGTCCAGGTCTAGCTGGTAGCCGTACGGTGTCTCCAGGTAGTAAGGTGCCACAGGGTCCCTGTCATCTTCTGCACTCACACCTCTCTCTCCTTCTTCTGTTGGAAAAAAATACAATAATCAATATTTGTTGATCTAATAAACAAATACCCTACTACTTCACTTTCTATTAAATATCGCAATTGTAAACAGGAAAAGATGTATTTGTGAACAGTTCTTTAGCTCTCATGTACAGCAGTTTTAATTTAGAAATGCTCAAACACTTTTACTCTACAGAACATTCAACAATTTTAATGGGAAATTATTTATCAAACACTTACTGTATAGTATATTCAACCATTTTAATGAAAAAATATTTATCAGACACTTTTACTGTACAGCAGGTAAAACAATTCAGATTTTTTAAAACACTATTGTAGTTTCCATGAAATTAAATTAATGTGCAGATTACAGATCAGCAGGACGTCTAAATGACAATAGTACTGATAACACTGGTTCCATCCTTTAAAAAATACAAACACTGATGTCATGTGTTGACTGACATGATAAGACTAATTTGATGTTGCAAGTACAAACGTGCAGAAGGAGTTTCACATAGCTTTGCCAACCAGGCACTAATGATTTAGTGCAGAAAAATAATACAAAATCTGGTGCAGATCTGAAATTTGGTGCAAAACCTGGGGAGATACTTTCAGCGTACTAACAATTTCATAAACTAAAAATATGAAAAATCCCATGATTTAAAGCAAATTTCCAAGAAAAACAAGCTTACTCCTATCCTCACTATTACAGATCATGTTTGACTCCAATCCTCCAACTCTGCTACAGGCTTTGGCAGATTTTAGATTGGTGTGTGGGCTGGGGGGGGGAGGAGGAGGGGAAAGAGAAGTAAATATTTTCCTCTTCAAAATCACTATGTAAATAAAAGGTTGGTGACAGACATTACAGGCAAACAAAACAAGCCCTTTAGCACTACTAAAAGACAGAAAGAGCGAAGAACAAGGATTTCTGTAACCACAAAAGCCAGAACACAGAGAGAACCATCAAAGTGGCTTACATGGCAGTCCAAATTCCTCACATAAGACAGAAAGCGCCTGCCGTGAGTTAGAATAGATCGCCTCTGCGTGAGCACGACAGACTGCCCAGGCCATTAGAAAGCCATACATTCAGACTGTGTTCTCCAACAGACAGTGTCCATTCTTAGTATGCCAACTTTCCTGAACAAAACCAACAGCTCAGATTCCTTCTCTGGTACGTTTCACACAGCAGCAAAAGTTTCCGCCATTTCACTAAGTACAACAGATGTAGAACTTAAGATCTCGACGTTGTATTCAGCTTCACTCCGGTCACATTGTGTTCGGTCCTCGCTTACCTCAGTCTGTCTTTCTTTCACACACTCGCTCGCTCTCTCCCTTTCTCTCCCAGCCAGCGTGTAATGTTTTCTCTGCAACGAGAGCAGTCAGGAGGCTTGTGCTGTGCTCCGTGCGCCTTCTCATTCCTCAGTCCATAAGGGGAAAAATTCCACGTTTGGTGTAAACTTAGCCAGGCACAGGGCAGGCACGCCATAGGCTGACTGCCTCCTCCAATCAAACGGCTCCATTCCTACCTTCCTTCACAACACAAACCTATTCTGTGGTTTGCAGGTACCGCTCTCGTGGAAGAACTACATTCTTAAAGCGTATGATTTGAATTTCTCTTCACATGCTTACTGATTTATTGAATTGGAACTGAACTATATTGTCTGACAGAAAGTGGCAAACTATCTACTGTAAATATACTTGTAGTTGAGCTTTCAAAACAAACACAAACCCTTGATATCTGCATATTTTTCTTGCTGTCAAAATTTAGGCATGGCCAAATAAAATAAAACCTGGAATTGACACACTTCTTAATGTAATCAGATGTCCTGATTCAGCCATGGACAGCTGTGCTTTCACAACAATAAACAAATGCTCATTGAGGCTGATGCCCTGCATGGCACTGAGTAATGAAAGCACGGCAGCGATGTCATCCCCAGAGGGATGGAGAAGAGTGGTACCAGGCACAGAGACCGCATGCAGCTGAACTGGTACCTCAGTCTATGGGAACTGGGCGGTCATAAACTAAACAGCAGCCTACTGTATATATAGCTTCTATACTAATCAAACATTACCACATCTTCAGTACTGATGTTATACTTTAGGAAAGCTGCTTTTAGGACAGCTGGAACAATTGATAATGAGCTATTTGTTCCACTTAATGAATAAGTAAATTGTATGCATCAATCAGCATATTTTTACACTTTTTTATTCTTGTCCATTTTTCAAGGTGTAATGAGTCATTTGTGCATTTGCAACCTCACTATGGTATCCTATAGCCGATTTTTTGTAGACCGGGTATTACTCTCCCCTTAGTTTTGCAATTGGCTGAATGTTGCTTCAAAGCATGAAAGGCGGGCTAAAAGTACACTTGAGTCAAACTTTTTTTTGATGCTAGCCCAAATGTCTAAGCAAGGAGGCAACGCAAGTCAATGCCAGGGCTCCATTGAAAAACAATGCCTTCCAGGGACTGCAACGCTTGCCTCCAACTACAGTTGCCCTTTGTTGAAGATGTCTATCCCTCAGAGTTCATCCCCTTTACCATCACTATCATCATAGACACGGTTTCTCATGAAACATTAGAAAGTTGAGCTCTGTTCATCACAGAAACTCCTGCCAATGTGACCCAACAATCACCCCTCTTTTGAAGTCATTGACGTCTTGTCTTCTAGCCATGCTAGCCAAAATTATAGGCAACCAGACCTGCCCAGCATTTTTGTGCACAACTCTGGGCATGCTGGCATGTCAATTGCTTAATTAACACAGGACCACCACATGTGCGGAAGCACCGGATTTCAATATAGTTTTTGTCCCCGATTTAAAAGTTTCCACATTTTTGGCCACAGCCTGTATATGGTTTGGTTTTCTTCAAACAAGAAGGGACTCATTTTGAACTGGCTTGGTGAGAATATAACAAATACTGCTCTTATAATCCAGTAAATGTAAGTGAGCCTTAACTCGATTAAAAAAGCACATAAAAACAATGTCTTCCTTCAAAATTAAAAGCTAAAACTTGTTATCAAGACGACAAGATTCTATGGCAATAAACTATTTCACATAAATGCTAATTGGTCTTGTTAAAGCTGGTTGAGCATGCGCTGCTGGCCACAGAACAAAGAATGACATCTGGACAAAGTCAAGAGAAGCACAACACTAGCTGTTTGCAGAAGATATGATTGGTCAAAAATCAACGGTTAAACAAATGAACAGAAGCAGGTCAAATGCTATTTGTCTCTTCCCACAGAATGAAGCAAAAAAACCTCAAGAAAACACACGTGGCATGCCAGCCATCACCAATAACCTACTGTATGTCTGAATACAGGGGTTGCCAGCCTGCATTACTTTTAAAAAAACAAACCCACTTAATTTGGGTGAGAGAAACAGAATCACAACTTCACTTTATTAGAGGTGGAGCCTTTTTTAGGGTTCTCACAGACATAGACTTGAACATGTAAATAAATAAAAACTGGTTCCAGCTCAGTAACACGAGGAATTCATATAATATTGTTTTTCTGTCCTTTTAATTTATTTTGTGCTTTGCCTACCGCTTTGAAAGATGTCAATGGGGAAATCTAATCAAAAGGAACCAAAAAAGTCAAGGAATTTTAAGGCTGTTGAAACCTGGAAATAAGAGGCTTTGTGTCATGGTCACCATCACATAATGGCAAGCACAAACCACACGTATGCCCTGTGGCCATCTCTGCGGTGAATAATGCATAGGACCCTTTGATACTTGAGGCAAGGTCAGTTCAGAATCATTTCCTGAGGTCTCTCCACAATGGCACTTTTCACTCTTTTTTTACCTTTTTGTAAAGGGGTGCATGTGTGTGTGTGTGAGTGAGAGGGGGGTCACTGTGGTAAGCCTTTCCTTGCATGAAGTACGACAGGGCTTTCACAACTCATATAATGTCGGTCGTGGGTAAACAACTCAAAACAGAATTCCACAGACAACCCCAGCTCCAAGCATTCCACTCTGAACTGTTCTCTTTTCCCCACCCACAAAGAGCGCACGCATGACCGAACACACAACCCTCCCATGCATTACCGATAAATCCGCTCGCCTCAAACCTTGCGATTTACGTGAACAGCTCTCAGCATGAGCTCAAGCCGATTATACAGGGATGTGTTGTATTCTCTCTTTGATCGACTGGAAGTGCCTCTGAGCATCCCGAAACAACTGGAGTCGGAGCAGTAGTTACTCTATGCCGCTCGCTGCCGCACAGCATCATTCACTTAAGTCAGCATGGCGCCCGCACCAGCTTCAACATGCACCTCTCTCCTGGTCTCCCCTGCCCTTTACGTGTTTCTCCTAGAACGCCTACAGGCCTCCTAAAGAGTTATTCAACGGTTGGTTGAATGTTTTTATGCACCCCCCCCGCCTCCAATCCAATCTCCTTCCCTGCAACTTCCTCTCCTTCTTCAATCCCTCTCTCACCTATATAAATATACTGTATTGTTGCAAATGTTTGAATAGCTTGCTGTTGTGATATTGCACAATCATTTAATTGTCCAGTAAATCTCGTAAGTCACCTTGGATGAAGAAATCAGACGCATGGGTACAGTGATAATAAAAAGCAGACATGCATGTTTGGCCTTCATGCAAAAATCATGGCGAAAGATTGGAAAAAAGATGATACAGTAACTCATGAGTTTTATCCATCTTGCGGTTTCTTATCTACGTTTCAGCAGAGGGTCACAGGGTTTTGAATTAAGTGCTGGCTAAACAATAACATTTGATATACTAAAATGCAAACTCTTATACTATCAAAAAGACTGGCTGATGGCCTCCCGGGTGGTGTAGCGGTAGAACGTCCGACGTTGCCCATTGCAACCGGGGTTCGATTCCACCAGGTCGCCCCCGTTTCAGCTCTGGCTGGGAGTGCTAGAGGGGCGGCAATTGGCTGTCCACCCCAGGGTGGGAGGAGGGAAGCCGATACGAGCGTATAGGAGTGGCCCTGTGTGCATACCGGAGTTACGGTGATGGCTTGGTGGGTTCCGGCTCGGAAGAGGCCTTGCTCCGCACATGTCACTGCCGGTTTCAGGACTACGGCAACGAGCTCTCAATATGAGGGAGCGGATAATTGACATAAAAAAGAGGGTATAATTGGCTACTACAATTGGGAGAAAAATGGGGGGAAAAAATTGCAGAAAAAGAAAACGGAAGAAAAAAGACTGCGGCTGTTGTAAACCATTCTTTTTACAGGTCAAACAGTGCATATTAATTTCTTTAAAATACTCAAGATGCATATCTACACAAGAAAATTCCCTACCAACTACAACACTGTTTACATAGCAAAAGATTCCTGATGAAAGTTAATTTCATCTTCAAAGCAGACATGCAACATGAATGCATGGATTGTTGATTATTGAATTGTTAGCAAGTTATTTTCAATAAGTTATTTTATCAGTCTTTTTTCCCAGTGGACTGCACAGGATAAAAACAATGCTCTCTTATAGCTAGACATAATGATATTCATAACATAACATAATTCATAACTTATAACATAATTCCTTCCTTCAATTTATCGCATAAGATCAAAGCTTTACAATATTTTGCAGATTGTCAGGATCACCATTAAAGATAAAAGATTCCCAGTCTTTATTAAATAAATCAGAAGACTTTACAGCATTCAAAGCTGTAAAGGGTCATTTTATGGGGCCATCCTTGGTTTGTATACTTGGTCTGTATTTAGTCCTACCTAGACTCGCTTATCTGATGTTGTAATGGGTAAATGCACCTGTTTGGAACTTACTGTAAATGTGTGTTTTGTTTACCAATGTAAGATAAAATGGCTCTCATATGGCTTCAGTAAATTTCAGTAACATCTGAAAGGATTCTGTACACATCAACAGGTCTGACGGGAGTCCTATTTTAAACACTATCGTCTCCATCCACCCATCTGAACAACACCCATAAAAATAAAATAGTACAGTGAGTAGTACAGGATGTGCTATCACACTGTAATAGTTATGTACTATTGCACCAAGTGTTCTAGACCTTTTTAGCACTGCTGTAATTAGATGTTTATGCTTACTGAACAATGGGGTCAGGGAACTGAGAATTAAGAAGAGAGATTCTCACAGAATTATTATTATCATTTTGTTTTACTTATCTCCACTTATGAAATCAACATGTTCCCTTAGAAAGTAGTAGTGGCTAGCTGCACGCATATTATAGGATGCCAATGGTATGGACAGTGATCCTCCGTGCACAAGTCTCACTGTAGCAACGGGACGGATGGCCTACAGTTATGATTGGGAATTCATAAATTCAGGGACAAAAGAAGAAGATGGAACAAAATATCGTTCAGAAAAAAAGACAAAGGGGGACAAACAAAGAAACTGGAAGTGACTCTGATCTGGACCCAAGTGAGGGGGCACCCACACATCTACACACAGCAGGGCCCAAGACAGAAGTTGCCCCTAAGCACTGGTGCAGGATTAGCCAACCCTGCCCTAATCCTCAACACACAAAAGGACCTCAGATCGGTGCTCACGGTCAACTTCCACCTTCGTCCAGAGCAGTAGGGCCCCCTCCCGCGCCTGTGGAAGGGCTCTCTCGCACTGCACTGGCATTTCCGGACTGAAGCCCGCCAGGCCGTAATCGCTCCATTAACCTACGTCATTTCAAAGTTTCGGTCTACAGATCTGTCTTCATTAAAACCCTGGAAAGAACAGCAACAATGCTGCGCAGTTTCAAATCCTTTTCACGAAGAGAGAGTGAGGGAGGGAGGAAGAAGGGGGAGGGGGAAAGAGGGAGAGAAATAAACAGATCTAGTAAATAAATGCCATCCTACTTACAGAGCACGGGTGAGTCCTGCCAGAAAAACCACAGACCAACAATGCCTCTTCAAGCTATTTTAAGAGTGCAGCACCCAACTTATATAGTCAATTTGCTCAAAGTTTTTGTTTCATTTACCACGATCAGTTCAAATGTAATTTAATTGTCGCCCATACAACCCAAAGCAATGATGCATAGCACTACCACTTCTGAAGCAGCCAATTTATAAAAGAATCGTTACTCAGATTTTTTATGTTTGAACTTTCATGCCAACTCTTGATACCAGTTCCCTGAAATCTAGAAGTATTGTTGCTCGCCGCATGTGCAGTCTGCAGAATGTTCTTGCTGACTGAATAGCGAAGGGTCACCAGGGCCTATTGATAAGTGCTGACATGATGATAAGATTTGATAGCTTTGCTTAGCCCGACGTTCTGTACAGTACTGTATGCATGTATGCTTTACTCAAAGGGACTGTCAGACAGCCAATCAAATGAGTTTGAAGGTCTGAAGAAAGAGTGAATAGATTAGGGTGCAACTATATGTTCCAAATGTTTGATTTATTTACATATTCCATATGTTATACACAAGAACATGAACAATGTCTGAAACTCCACATCAGTCTAAATGTAAGAAAAACCAGCAAACCAGCCCCTTTTAGTCATTGTAGGTTCTCTCATTTAGAAGCATGCCCAAAAAGAGTGAATCACTCAGCTGTGCCACTGCAAAAATGCAATGGAAAGGGACAACTTTGCACCCCAACCAGGTACACTTCAGCTCTATTTTTCTGGACTAAGAGTCCCTGCCTAGGGGGTTATGCCCAGTGAATTTCTGCCAATAACATGCCTCCCCCCCCCCCAGCTGACCCAAATTGCACTGTACCAACAGCAGAGTTGAAGGGCTAAGTGTGTGTCTGTGTGTGTGTGTGTGTGTATTGTGGGCATTTCTGGAGTTCTACCTACTGTTCCCACATCCACCATCCCAAGGGGGGCCCTAGTTTCTGTTTCTGCTGTGCCAATGTCTGGGGTTTACTCGGCTGTGGCTTTAATGATGGTTTCCATCTGGGTGAGCAGAGCATTCTGCTTTGCTACAAAGAGACCTCCTCCTGTCCGAGCGCGAAACATAAGCAGTTGCATCTGATGTTCATCTCTGATCTTCCTCTTTAAAAGAAACATGAGATGCCTCGGTCGCTCATGACTGAAAGCAGTCCGTGTCCGTTCTTGCCACTGTATGGGGAAAATCGTGGTATTTGTAGATTTGGCAGTCACTTACAAGATCATCATGCCAAGTTAAATATATACCTATATTGTATATCATAAATGCTTCAAATGCATAGGTACAGAATGTGAAGCAACACATCGGTGATAAATACCTGGCTGAAAAGTTTTAATTTATGTGCATATACATTAAGCTGTTATGAACATGTACAGGCAACTGATAAAATAAAGGAAACTCCAACATAAAGTGTCTTAATAGGGCATTGGGCAAACATGAACAGCTCCAATGCACCTTGGTATAGAATCTACTAGTGCCTGGAGTTCTGCAGGAGGGACGTGGCACACCAATCTTCCATGAGAAATTCCATCATCTCGTGTTTTGTTGATGGTGGTGGAAAATGCAGTCTCAGGCGCTGCTCCAGAATCTCCCATAAGTATTCAATTGGGTGAAGATCTGGTCACTGAGATTGCCATGGCATATGGTTTAAATTGTTTTCATGCTCATCAAACCGTTCAGTGACCACTCGTGCCTTGTGGATGAGGCCATTGTCATCTTGGAAGAGGCCACTCCATCAGGATAGAAATGCTTCACCATAGGATGAAGGTGATCACTCAGAATGGATTTGTATTTATTTGCATTTACCTTGCCCTCTAAGAGGTTGAGTGTACCTAGACCATGTCAGGAAAATGCACCCCACACCATAACAGAGCTGTCAGAACCCTTTATTTACTCAAGTGTTTCCTTTATTTTGGCAGTGACCAGTACATATTGTTTAGTGTGATCAAACGTGACCGATGAAAACAGTAGGCTGCTTACTGACTGTGACAAAAAAACAACTTCTTTCACATGCAGGGAACACCTTTCTAGGCACAAAGAGGCTCCAGCTCCTCTCTCGCATGTGTTTGATTACAGGGCGAAACTAGGAATGTGTGAAGCCATCGGGTATATGTGCAGAGATCAGCCAGGCTGACAGGGAATATTTCATATCGCACTGTGAAAATCGCTCACAGCCAGACTTGTGCACAGTCTGGTTCCAGTGTACTCTACCTGAAAGGAATTTGGAGCATGCAATTCTGGCAAACCTATTCAGTATGATTTCTATAGAAAACAAAAGTAGGTACTTTGATGTTTTACAACCAAAATGAACCCATTCAGTGGTCTTGCTATCCTCAGCTTTGATTTAAACTATTTCAATTCCAAATGTAATCAAAACACTTTGCTAGTAATCACTTTATGTATGGCTGGTAACATATATGCTGTATATTATATTATATTCTTAATATTTTCTTCTGATATTCTTCTTTCTTCTGATATTCTAATATCTGCCCGAAGCCCGGTACACCAATCAGCATTCATTCAAACAATCAGTTTTATAATGATTAGTTTTAAACTTTTTCCAATAAAATGTATACTGACTGAACAGCTCAGATCAAACCATATACCTTTTTTAATCATGATACTCCATGGTGTGGTATACCCAAATGACAAAGCATAACTGATCTACTTAACACTTGGAGTAAAAACTATTTTAAAACAAGCATGTACAAATATTCCAAAATTCTGCTTGATGCACAGCCTGTGACCCCTCAAAGCATGATTTGATTTAAGTAGGCTGCTCAAGAAATATAATTTCAGTCAATCATTGCAGTTTAGAGGTACATGCAATTATCCAGCTTGGATGAACTTTGTTTTTAACTTCTGTAGAGATACAAAGTCTGTTTCAACAGCTGCTTCACTGTTTGCACCTATACATTCCAATTTCCCTTTAATGCTCTGAATATGGGAAGTCAAAAAATATAAATGAATATCAATACTACACACTGTATGGAATTTAATAAATGAACAAAAAAATTCACTATCCACCATCTGAAAAATAATTTCAGATGAAGACTCTATGCTACGTACTGTGGACAGTGTAAGTTTGTATACGTTTATAACATTGACTATAAACCTTTTAATGCTATTACCATTTACAGGTACATTTATGTGCTGATGGAAAGAATGAAAGATTCTCTCAGCAACCAGGAGCCTTGCTAGTTAGTCGTGTCCCAGAGAAATGTCGTTTCAGCATGATTTGGTTCCACTTGGGTAGTCAACTAGCTGATTCCACAAATTCTCCTCCTTTCCCCATGCTGGTAGGGTTAGCGTAGGCCGTGGCTCAACTACCCAAGAACATCCCTCATTATCCCACTTGAATATTGGCCATTACTATGGTAACTTCATGACTGTAAATGACATGCATTCCGATCATATGATAGGAGAGACAGAGATGGCACTGAAGTCACACGCACACACACACGCACACGCGCACACACACGCACACACACACACAGTAACTATAGTATGCAGCTACCACCAAATAGATCTATGCTGTGAAACCGAGCCATGAACAGGGCAACCAATGAAAACCTACTTCTGACACCTGCCTCTTGATCTTGATAAGGGTGCAGCACAACATTTAGAAAAGAAATCAGAGGGTGTGTGTCTGGCATGACGAGCACACCTTTGTTCCCTGCAGCTCCAATTAGAGAGCTATTCATGAACCAGGAGAAAATCCATTATGTTGCCCTGTTCTCGTATTTCCATTCAATTGCAAAAAAGAGCAAGCAGTCAGCAACAGTGTTTCTTCTGAGACTAGTAAAACTGTATAGGGTTCCAGAAGGTACTCTACACTGAAAGGCTGCTGGTGAGGTTGTTCTCACATGCAATACAACTCAAAATACAACCTGTGACTGAAGAAATTATGAAAAACAGAAGACAAGAAGCCAGTAAAGCCATGATCAATCACACACCTTGCTGCAGGTGTCACATTTATAAATGCAGTACATAAAAGAGCATATTTCTCAATGTCTCTTCATAAAACAACAGGCAAACCGGTAGAATGCTGTTAAGACAAACCAAGAGGAGGAGTTACCTGAGGTGTTGCCGTTAATGTGCGTTGTTTGCGCCATATGTGCGGCTTATCGCAGTCAGTTCCACACTGAGATTTAATGGAGTCATGCAAATGCCATGCACCAAGTCCAGGTTACCATGCAACCTGAAAATTGAGACAAGAGACAATGTTACGCACATCTGCTTGATTGACGCAATCACGTATCAACTTCCACCGATTAGAAATGAAACATTCATTTATACTCTTAGACCGTTTCATTAAACAAACACTTGCAACAGACAAACAATGACACAAACATAAACACACTGTAATGGCAATGGGAGAAGAGTTGAAGAACATCTTGGACACAAGATTATAGCCTGTAGCACTGCCGCATCGCAGCAACTAAATTGGTAAAAGTTCCCTACTAGCTGAAAGCTGCTGGGTTTTACATACCAGATATGTGGTTTCTAAGTGATGATCTTGCAACAAGATCAAGTTGCTGTATCCCCCAATGCTTCATTACCTGCATGGATAAAAGTCTCTTCCCCATCTTTAACCTTCTTTCAACTGCCATTAACACCTTTACAGTCTGCCAGCTTGCATCTCCGGGAACATGAATCATATCCCAAAGGTGTGCTCTTTGATGATGGATGACGAGTGAGTGGCATTGGTTCCTGATTGGATACTGTACAAGGGCCTGTGAGAACAGGAACCTGAGAAGGCCAGCTTAATCAATCAAACTTTATTTGTATAGTTCATTTTACAAAACATTTGTCACGATACGATTTACAGCAGACCCCGGCCTGAACCCCCCCCCGCCACCACAAAGGCAAGCCTCTCCTGGGGAGGGGAGGAAGCGAGCAGGACAAAGGACAGGGAGTTCAGACATGGACCCCTGGACACCCTCCCCACCGCCCCCATTCCCCCCGTCCTGTCAGCGATTACAACAACGCTCCCAGAATACACACAGTCTGTGGCTTCAGATCATTCTTTCAGGGAGACCCATGTGTACACTAAAACACTAGAAATGCAATACTCAAGGTCATGCCATGATCACCACAATCTGCTTTTGTGCATTACACAATCCACACAAAACTACACAACAGAACTCATGGAATGAAGGTACAAGTTCAAGCATGCCTGTTCTCATTTTAAAGTTAACAAAAAAGTTCAGAACATAGCCATTTTAAAAAGAGTAGATTCAAAACCAAACTAGATAGAGGGCATTAACAGTATCAAATATAGACCCAGCCTCGGGTCAGATAAAGAGCACCAGACTGTCACCCTTAAGACATCATGTCTGTAAATATTTGTCACCACCATATCAATTATTATTTTATCACAGATATTAAAATAAACAGTTGGCTTGATGACATAATCAAATCACTTAAATCATCTGCTTCCTCTTATATAATAGCATACACATGCAGTACATGCAGTACATACAGCATATGGCATGTGTATGTATATATATATATATATATATATATTTGGTTTCCTGTTAGAAGACCAGTTCGGAGCATGCTTTTTTAGAGAGCAAGCATGTGTGGACCAGACGGGATCAGTGCTCACAGCCTTTTTCTGGGTCATAAATTCCTGAAGGAAGCAGTGGAATGCTGAGGGAAAGACTATGTTCTGAACAGCACATGACTGGGAGAGCTGGCATCAACAAACACAAATGTGTTTAATCTCTTGTTTGGTTGGAAAGTGTTTAATACAATAGTGTTCAGACAGGGGAAAAAAGGTCTAAATGGCAAAAGGTGAACCAGATTGCAATGCCCCATAATTTAAATGTCAGTGCTATGCTTTGCACACTCTAGTGCATGTGCCGAAAACATGTTGACTTTTCTTAGATATATTTTAGTGAGAAAAAATGAGTGTAAATTATACTGTATAACAGGGTCACATAATAAACAGCACATGGAATTGCAGATGGAGGATGAGCAACAATTATTCTTTAGTTGAATAGTAATACAAAAAGATTGGCATGCTCCAGTATAGAATATAAAATATGTAATACATTCCACACATGGAATCCTTGCATGGTTGAGGCTTTTGAATGACAAGGCGAGGGGTTAAAAATCTAAACAGGAGTTTTAATTTGTTCCATCTTACACAACTGTTACGAGAAACATCACCAGCTGAGAAATCTGGCCACAGTTTACTTTCAGAAGCTCAGGACACGTACTGTACTTGATGGAAAATACCAGAGATCCAACCACTGAACTTGGATTTATTTAAGTAGTTGGCACACAAGCTATAATTGGCTAAATGCAGAAAGATTGGTTGTTCCAAACCGTTTATCCAAATGTCCTTGAATGAATCCCAGGCATCAAATGACCCAAGCCAAATGCAAAAGTGTACAAAAAACATTATTCGTATTGGGGCATCTTGGTGAGAACAGGCCATTCCGCACACCTAGGCTCATCATTTTCAGTACCTATGATCTCGACTCCATAAAATAAGGTAATGCTCATCTTTATAAACAAGTGCACCTCACGTGTCAAGCATTCACATTGTATGCTGAAATTGTGGGCGCAATTCAATCAAGTGTTTAGCATTCATACTCCTAAAAGAATGAACATACGCATGCATATATATTTGTATATTTATACATCATTGTTGGTTTCCCAAAAGAATGACTGCATACTAAAATTCCCACATTATCCTTCCAAAATGTTTGGGATGTCTTTCCGAAGCAGGGATTTTTTGTTGTTTGCAGGTGACCACACAACCTGCGTGCAGTGAGCGTGGGCGTGCTTTAACTACCATGGTATGGCAGGGCGAGCGAGATGTCGTTTGATGGATTGTGAGATGAGGGTGTCCCCAGCTCTGGGGGCTGGAAAACGTGGCATGCATTACAGTAGACTGACCGCAAATCTCCAGAGTCTGACACTCCATGGGCAGACCCTGTACAGCCACCTGCAGGAAAGGGATTGGACAGCCTTCACTCTACCATTGGACACCGAATCCCTTATAGGATTCAAACCAATCCCAGCTCCTATCTTTCAAAAGCTGGGCTCCGTCAGTAATCCACTTTCCCTGCATTCCTTGTGATTTTACAGTCTCCCAAGACCAAATTGTATATTTAACATTAAACTGTATGCAACTGTAACTATAAAGGATCAGTTGCATGGTCCAGAGGTACAAAGGTGTAACATAATGAAAAAATGACAACTTCACAAAGTCAATAATCAATCATCAGAACATTAATCATTTGTAAGCCTTGATTAGGAGAACAAAGGTTTTGGTCAATTTGAGAGATTATCTATAAAGCAGACAATTTCCTCATGCTGGCTAGGCATAAACTGGAATAACACATTTCTACACCTCGAGTTGCTTGATAGCTAGATAGCTATCAATCAAATTGCGAACTCTCTCGTGTTTGTTGCCGCCTTTTCTCCTCTCTGTCTTTCTCTCTTTGTTGATTCATTTTTTTCCTCAGGGCCACAGCAGGGGAGCGTGTCTATGTTCCCACAGCCCTATGTTCCTAAATATGTATAATGTTCCTTGTTCTTAAATAAAGATAACTCTCTGAAACCAAGATGATCACTATTACTGCAGCCCAAAAAAATGTGTGTGTGTGTGGGGGGGCACGGGTTAAGGGGGGCAACAACATGTTATGTGCATTAGGGAATGGCCATACCTGTGCTGTGGGGATGTAGGCCTGAGGGAACATAGGGCTGGGGGAACATAGGGCCTAATTCTGATGGGGGAAAATGCTTTGTGAGCGGAGAAGAAGCTACGAGTTCGAGCATTTTATATTCACCACGCTAACTTGATGTGTAATGATCATCGATGATCAAAATATGTTTGGGGTACAAGAAAATCTTGCATTTCGGGAGTTATTTACCAAGAAATCAAGAACATTTGGTACCAAAAGAACACTTAGGATATGAGAATGACAGTTCAAGCATTGCTATAGTTAACTTGTATTTTACGCGGTCCTAAGAAAGCTTTTTCCAACACAACAGTGCAGGATCTCCATGCAAATTTTGAGTGCGTAAATGTGTTCGGGGTTGAGGATTCAATGTAATTTTGGAGTCGCTATTCAAGAGAGAGAGCTATAAATTCGCAATGAGTAAGTAAATCTTATGAGAAGTCCCGTGTATTTTTTTCGGAGAGAAATTTGGTTTATATAAATAAAAAATGTTTTCTGTTTCGTGTGAGTATATTAATAAACAGCGTTACATAATGTGTCCTGTTGTATTTTGCTTGAAATCTTTCTTTCTCGACATCCATATTCTCTAATTGTGAGCTATATTCTTAGTACAACAGCTATAGTATGGAATTCAGTCAAAATTTTAAGATATTTGATGCATTATTTGAAACAGCGAGTAAAGTCTTGTTGCTGAGTCGATTGCATGTTACGCGTTACAAAGGAATTTGGCGCAAACTAACAAAAACTAAAATGGGCAAAAAAATACACGTTCACTTTATTCTTATGATACTTGGCATAATAGTAGATTAGCTACATAGTAACTTATGTGGAAAGTATCAATTTGATTGCTATTTTCTTTAGTACATTTTTTGGCAATTTATACACTTGTACCCCTGGATCTTGTAACTGATCAAAGACTTCCATTTGGAGACCTTCTATTCCTTTTGGTTATACTTGCTATTGCTTGATCTTTGCACATTAAATATGTGACATCTGTGACACGCTCTGTTACAAATCCTTTTTAAGCACAGTAAAATATTGTACATTTTATTCATAAAATCTGTTCTCCTCTGCCATGGATACCATTATCTTGACATGTAATAAGACTCACGAGTCTTCAAATAGCAGGATGTGCTGAATGTCTTCAAACCTATGAGTGGCGTCCAAGTGACGTGTTACCTTGCCAGCCTTTTCAACCGGTCAAAGTCAGCTATTGTACACAATTGGCTGTAGATTTGCGCAGCACCGTGTAGTGACATAAGAACACAGAAAGCACTTCTGACAGATAACGAGCTCAATTCAAAGGCCTCCCCATTGTTGGCGCTCAGATAATATGCAATCTAACGTGTTTGACAGGAAGAGGAAACAAGCAGCCACGGGTTCATAATTATCTCTGTTACTGCACTGTTCACTTACTGCCATAACTTCAAAACAAATGATGTGACGTCAAATGAGAAAGAACCAACAGGGCCTGTTTTAGAGGCTGTAATAAGCAATGTGAAATAAGCAATAAAAGTGTTGAAACTCAAATATTCAAACTGGCAATACCATACCAGTTCAAAATAAAATACAAGCAAATATCATAGACCAATGTAATAAGTAATACTGGGATATTTCATTTAAAAATAAATATAGCAATTTTCAATGCTAACCAGAATCCCTTTCTACAAAAACAAGCATGTGGTTCCAGGCATCTTATTTATAACTAAAATGTACGACACATTAAATCCTGTTTAAATGTAAAACAAGGTGCATCATATTGCAATAGGAGTTCTGATCAATAAAAAGTCTTCAATTGCATGAGTCATATTCTAATCAGCATCCTCCCTGCCTCCACTGGACACCATTTATACAACAAAACGATATCGGATTTCTAGTGCATTTTCAAAAGTGCATGTCTACATATTTCTGAAATTACAACATAGATACTTAACTATGCGACACTTGCCAAAAGTCACGTTTGCATCTCCTCACCCTTCACAGTATTGCGTAGCAAAATTAAGTACCACCATTCCTTGTAGAAGTTGAACAATCTTACATAGTTCAAGCTATCATTATTCCAACCTACAGAGGAAAACAGACTACTTTCTCCCTTTGTAGGAGATTCAGTTTAGTAAGTTTGCTGTGGAAACGCACAGTGCCTACCTGTACCTTTCATACTAATTCCCATCAATCTCACACAGGTATCCAGAGAGAATGCAGTCACCGCGACGTGGACACTCTTAGTGAGTGTCCTCACCTCTGCAGGGATGGGTTACACGCTAAGATTATCCAACTTCCTCAAATGACAGCCAAACGAGCTGCATCCTATTACGAGAGACATTTACGCAGGCCTGCAAAACTGCGGGGCCTGTTCCCAAATGAATGCCTCCAATTAGCCAAGCATTCACGGTGACTCAGCTTGCGCCATGCAAGACCGTCCACCTTCAGAGTGCAAAATAAAAACTTGAATCTCCCAACTGCTCTGCTGACTGAGTGAGTGTAGGGCACTCCTTCAGAGGGTTGAACATTAACAGGGGGAGTCGTGGTTCATGGGCTGCAGGGGATTGTGGGAGATTGCAGGCGTACCGGTGCCCGCTGCCCAAAGGCTGTTGCAGAAGAGGGCTGACAGTCCCCGCAGCAGGGTAGCCGCCTCACCCACCAATCCTCCCCCACAAGTCCCAAATTACACCCTAGTCCCTCACGCTCCAGCCCCTCCGGTCTACGTGGGTGATGGCTGCTCGCACGGTTTATTTAGAAATGCGAATAATAATATCTGTTGTCTGTGTAGAGGAGGCGCCTGTCCTCAGATGTTCTGGATCACTGAGCATGTCTCTTCATGATGGGCTCCAGAGCAGCCAGTCATCATCTCCTGTATGTCAAACCGCAGCCCAGCACACCCATGCACACAGGCAGGCGTGACACAGCCCACACGGAGGGCATGACACAGTTTCTGGGTTCCCACAGCTAATGCAGAAGGCTCTGACTGCTACTTACTGTAGAGACTAATACAGTTCAACACAGCACAGGCTGAGCTGGGCCATAAATTAAGCTCGCCAAAAGTAAAACCTAGAAATAAAAAGGTAAACTTACCTCAAAACTGCATATAATTAGGCTGGAGGTTTCAGTCCTCTTTCCGATACCTTGCCATATTTATATAGCGAACCTTCTGCATGTAAGAGAGCCCCCTTAATCTGTGCTATACAACAGGCTGACAATTATGTTGAGCCAAGCCATCATTACATAGTTCCTTAAAAAAACAGAAACTCTCTGTGAGAACATCAAATTAAAGAAAAACTTTCCACTAGCACTAAGGGGTAAAAGCAGTCCCAAGTCAGTCACCTGACTGCACCCCATTGCCCGGGGAAACCTGCAAGTCCCGGCAGATCACTAACGCCCAAAGCTTATGCAGAGTTTGGGCCACATGAGGCCACAACACACTCACCAGTTGACATTCTTGTGGGCCACCCTGGATTTAGAGCTGCCCTGTACATTCAACATACTGATTGCACTGGATATGGTCAAAACACCATACGAATGGCACAGATGAATGTACAAACACACTGCATGTCCTTAAGAATATTAAATATATAAACTTGCTAATTCCATCAAATAACAAATAAATCATCTATTACCTTGCCAATTCTTTCTGTTAGTTATTTTGATGTAATAGTGCATAGGTGTATATCCAGTGTTGGATGCCTAAGGCTGAACAAGGGTGTGATGTGCTACTGAATTTGCCATTAAAACTCAATGCCCACAGCTTGTGGCCGACGCGGTGGGAACAGATATGTGTCTGAAGCTGATCTGAGATCAGGCCGACTGACTGTGAAATTCAACAACAGAAAAAAAAAAAAAAAAAGTATATAATACTATATCCACCATGAATTTACAGCAGGGGCTATTCTCCTGACTGGGCACTTTGTTGGTTTTGTCATTTTGTTAATGGAGAAAGTCATGGGGTCATGCTAATTGGGAGAGGAAGAAGGGGACAGGGTGGTTATACTCTGCTTTTGCAGCTGTGGTTCATTAAGAGATGAGGATACACCTGTATATTTGTCAGCCCAGTGGTACCCTGATCCTGCAAGGCCATCTTCTCTTTTAATTCCAGGGTAATCCCACAGAGAGCTCACTTCAGATCCTGCTTCAAAGCAGCATAATCATCGGTAAAATAAAATAATAAAGGGGTGCATGTTCCCAAACTTCAGGGCAACCACATCTGCAGTAGGCTCCGTTTTTATTCACACCCTTGATAAAGATGAACAAAAGAGATTGTATAAAATAAACTATATAAGTAATGAGGTATATTTTATGCAAAAAAAAAATTCTGAAAATTCCAAACCTACATTACCAATACAATTGTTAACAGAAAAACATATTTTGCTTTATTAATACAGTTTTTCCAGAAAACATAGATCACAATTATTCACACCCCTAACTATTCTTTTAAATGTAATCCAACAAAAATAAATCTTCATAAATATACAAATAATTACAATTATTATTTGAAGTTCATTGGAGGTTATGGAACTATACCATGGCCAATGTTATCCTGTTTCCCTAGGGTATAAAAAGGAGGGAGCACACATTTGAAATACTGTAGATATTTTCTTGTATATAAATACTGTCAGCCATCATGATGATGAAAGGCAAAGAACTCCCTGAAAGCATCAGAAAAAAGGTTATTGACCTCTACAGATCAGGAAATGGCTACAAAATAATCACTAAAGATACCGCTTTCCACTGTTGTGTCAATTATTAGGAAGTTTAAGGCCACTGGAACAGTGGTTAACCTGCCAAGTAGACGATGCAAATCTATCTTGCCCCCACGTGTAGTGACACGGATGGTTCAAGAGGCAAAAAGAAGTCCAAGGGGCACAGTTTAAGATCTCCAAAACAACCTGGCATCTTGGTGTCTAAAGCTATCAATCAACCACACCTACGTGACAATGGCTTTTATGGAAAAGTTTCGAGAATTCACCAAAATCTTGAATTCACCAAACTACATCTGAATTACAATTGGAACCATGTCTTGTGGTCAAAATCAAATTTTTGGACATGCACATCAGCGTTATGTTTGGCGCCCAAAGAATACAAGTAATGTTGAAAAGCACCTCATGCCTATGGTGAAATGGTGGTGGATCTTTAACGCTTTGGGGTTGTTTTGCATTCACAGGCCCCATCATGAAGAAACATGAACTCCAGCATGTACCAAGACATTTTGCCAGGAAGCTACACATTGGCCACAGATGGACCTTCCAACAAGACAACGATCCCAAACATATGTCCAAAGAAACTAAGAAATGGTTTACAGAGCACAAGATCAAAGTCCCGAGGTGGCCATCTCAGTTTCCAGACCTGAATCCAATTGAACATTTGTGGTTTGAACTCAAAAAAGCAGTCCACAAACATCAACCCAAGAATCTGAAGGAACTAGAACAATTCTGCATGGAGGAATGGTTGAGAATCCCCCCCAAGAAGTTCCATAACCTCATATGACACTACAGAAGGTGACTACTTGCCGTTATAATGGCCAAGGGAGGAACCACAAAGTACTGATAACAGGGGTGTGAATATTTGCTATTCTTGATTTTTCGTAAAAAATAATGTGTGAACCGTTCGATTGTGCTTCGTGCCAATGCATTATTATTAAAGAATATAATTTTTTGAGCATAAAATATACCTCATTACTTATATAGTTTATTTTATATGATCTCTTTTGTTCATTTTTACCAAGGGTATGAATAAAAACAGGGCCTACTGTAATTAAAGGAATAAGGAAAAAAGCATCTGCCTGGACATTAGACAAAGCAAAGCCTCAAATCAGCATTTACACCTATCTTAACCCATTCAGACCTAAAATGCCTGCTAAAAACGCCTATTAAAACCTAAGCAATTATTCTACACAACCTCTTAAAACCTGAGGGTTTTCTGGAAAAAATTTCTAAAAAAAGCCGACACCAACGTGCACTTCATTTCCCCACGTCTATTTCAGCGAATCACAGCGCATTTCATTAATCGCAAAATCGAAGCGACCTAAACGTCACTCCAGGTCTTAATGGGTTAATAGTACAATATTACCACATCCACAATAGTGGCTTATTGTGGATGAAGAGTTTTAGTTTGAATGCCTCGTTCACAGTCAACTTTCCAGTTAATGTTGTTCAGATAAACAACATTTTTGTGCGTGTTGTGTTGCCTATTTTATTTCACAGTGCTTCTTGGCAGACTTTTTTTTGAGTAACTTATTTTTCTTCATTTTTTATGCAGGGTCTACATAAACTCTAAAATTGTTCAGTTAAATTGCTAAATTACACTTCTCAGCTTCATTGTCCTGCATTGCACTCATCAGTCGCACACAGTTCTACAGGGCAGGATGCAGATAAGAGAAATTCACATTGCAGTCCAGACAGGGAGGCGCCCGATATGAAAAGAACCCACAATGCAGTATATAACATGAAACATGCAATGCCTTGAGACTACAGGGTCCGAGAATACCAAATGCTAGGATTGGTTCAACTCAAGAGCCTATAAACTAGATTGTGACAGCCAGTCTCCCCTGACAGGCTGTTCAAATCCTCCACAGAAACAGGCTCTGAACTTTGAGACTCCTAAAACATGACTTAGCTGCTCAAGAGCAGATAACTCTTCTTTGGAATGGTGTGCATGGTGGGCCCAACTGTAGCAAACAGACAGGGCTTAATGCAAATGCAGCGTCACCTGAATTTAAAGGGTTGGTTCCCACCACACAAACCCCTACTGAAAATAACTATCTTTACGTGCAGTTACAACCTTGTACAGCTGTATGTAAGATTATATTGGGTCATTATTTTGATGATGGTAACTTTCCTCTTCATCCGTTTTAACCCAGCTCCCCACCCCCCATATGTATTTTAAAATATATATATATTTCAGACTCTGCCGGGAGTGCCACCGGGGATGGCGATTGGCTGTCCACCCCAGGGAGGGGGGAGGGAAGCCAACAGGAAGTTCACTGCGCACAGGAGTGGCTCTGTAGTACCGGAGTTACGGTCGACAGCCTGGCGAGTGCCGTCTCGGGAGGACAGGTCACAGAGCTACAGCAGCAAACTCACAATATGAGGGGGGGGATTGACATGAAAAATTAAAGGTGTAGTTGGCTACTAAATTGTGAGAAAATGGGACAAAAATCTAACAAATTATTTTTTTAGATTCCAGCTGAGGCTTAGAAGGCAGCAGGTTTAAAGTAGGCTCTAGAGTCAACTCAGCCAGGTCAGTGGAAAGCATTTCGGACAGCCCCACTGGGGTCCTGAACACACAATGCCCCTGGTACAACGTTGCCAGATTCTTTTGGTATTCTCTACCTAAACATTTATCAAATATCACTATCGGTATTAGCCGATATTTGCCTTGTTGACTGCAATCTGCTTATCGGCAGAGAAGATCAAATTTAGAGATGACAGCGGCCGATAATTATACATCAATTTGCATGCGTCAATCTGATCTAAATGTTCATTCAATGCTTGTATGTGCAGCAAATAAATAAAAAAGTTTGCACTTTGCGTAAACAAATACAAAAATGTGTGTATATATATATATATATATATATATATAGCTGCCTTTTCACATCTGCATATGATTTTTTGCTTGCCTCTGCCTCTTTTTTTTCACCATACATTCTTCATATTCCTTTTCCTGATAACTTCTCAAATGATGGAATAGATTACACGTATTTCCGTCTGCCGCCAGGACCGCTTTGTTACAATACTTGCAGAACACTCCTCCTTTCTGCTCTGTCAGCTCGTTTGAAACCAAATTAACCCCACGCAACTGACGTGCAGCCTTTATTAGGGACTAAACTGGGTTCGTCTTCAATCTCGTTGTCACATTTTGTCTAGGCCTACCCTAGTTAGTGGGTTTACTGACTAAACAAATTCAGTCCATGCTTCGCTAGCTCCAAGTTTGAAGTTGCGCGTCATATCAAGGCTGGCTGTGTTGGTTGTGTTGCAGATGGAAAAAGGCCAAAACGAATGCAGGAACTATTCTCTTCCACGTAACAATGTTATAGCCCAACCACAATCATCGACATTTGTAAATTTGCCACGGTTGACAATTTAACTTACGATAACGATGTAAAATTGGGTTATCACCCAGCTCTAATGCATGCTGTTCTAGCTGCTTTCATATGTGCTTTCAGGTGAAGAAAACATTGACTGTGTGGGCGCATTACAAGGTATCGGAGAAAGACAACTGATTTGATATTTGTAACTAATGCTCCAGTGAGATTTGCAACTCAAGCAATTGGTTCTCATTGAAAAGTATAATGAAGGGCAGAATTATATTTTTTGCCAGGGCACAATAATTAACAAAATATCGGTATCGGTCCAGAATTTTCATATCGGTGCATCCCTAAATATCACCCATTTTAACTTACTCCCATACAAATTTTCACATATTCCCCACATTTCCTCCTCGGTGTTGTTTTTCTTGGGGAATTGTTGCTTCTTCTTTCGTTTTTAACTTTTTAATGACAAGGACAATATTCCTGATTGAAAGGAATCTTGTTGAATCTCTTGACAATTTGAGTTCAGCACATTCAAAAGAAACATTTTAAAGCTGTGCAAAAACAAAATAAAAGTTTTTTTACATTTAAAAAAAAAATTGAGACAGTACTGGTTTTGTCATAATTAAAAAAAGACATGAAGAGACTTGCTAAATAAACTACATGCAACACTGTACGGTTTGAAAATGGTAAAGTACCTAGACCTCCCTCCATTAAAATCTCTTCCCGCTTCAAACAACCTCCACTGCAACCCCATTACTCTAATCAGACCAACAAAAAAAACCCTCTCAACTTCTGTAGTCATCTGAAACCAGTCTATATAAATCCCTATAAGAGACAAAGATAAGGGTGTGAGAGGACAAGCCACCCAGTACTTGTCATCCAACATTTTTCAAACATGGTTCAGTCACACTGTGTTTACTGTATGTTTTGGATTATCCTCTAAAACAGAATCAAACATGCAAGAACAGAAAGTCTAACTCAGTGCTTAAACCCAGAGCGACCAATCACAATGGACACAGGTTGGAGAATAGTGAAAAGTGGCCAGACAAGCACGCCCCTCCCCATAATAAATCCCACTCAAGGCTTTATGTTTGAATGTTTGAATGTTAAAAAAAAATAGAATAATCCAATTTCATTTGGAATGCTCAATCGTATTGCTAAACCACGGCCACTGCAACCTCCGCTGTCAATCCAGGAGGCACAGGCATGTGCTCTCCTCCAAAACATGTAATGTTAGCCGTCGCTTTTTTTAACACCACAGTCTGCAAGTTAAGCTTGCACAGACATGAGTTGGATGAAGATATTTAATGTGCAGCTTTATACAGGCAGACCGCGCGCGCCCCATTGACTAGTGGGGGGTCACTGGTGAGCAATGAAATCCTACTGCCAATTATGCGTCACCGCGTGGGGCTGCTGGCCACAGTCGGCACTGGCAGTGTGGATTCGATACCAGACCGTGGGACTCATCCACACACTGGAACAGTGCTTCAACAGGATGATCCAGCCAGCAGCCCTTTATGGTCCAATTTTATGAGTTGTTTCACAGTGGGATAAAAACATGACCTCATTATGAGTTTTGGCACCTGACCTTAGCAATGTAAGCAATTTCTAGAACAAACTACATCAGGTGCAAGATTTACAAAGTAAGGTATACCAGTTAGATCAAAAATCATATATACACATATACAAATCAAAATATTGTCTTCCTGTCTTGGTCAAGACCAGTGTGGAGGGTAATTATTAAGATGATTTCAGAATGGTGCTTTTTAGTTTTAATAGGCCATACTAGTTAATGATCATACCCTTAAAAAAATAGTAAATAAAAAATCTCCAAAGAATTGCTTCATAGTTTCAGCAAATTTAAAGAATGCTGGTGTGAAGACACAATACAATTTATATTCATATGCTTTGTGCTCATGGCACTCTTCCTCAAATGCTACACAGTAAATCTGTACACCATAATAACATGTTTATGTACTGTCAATGTGACAGAACTGTGTTTGACGCCACAGATATAGATTTAAGTGTAAATAAGGCACCACATGAACTTTTCAACAGAACTAACAAAACAGTTCTGTTGAAAAGGTGTCTTCTGCTATCCGGGAATGAAGGCACACCTCTCCGAGACCCATTTTTGGAATGCTAATCTGGCTCAGATGCCCCCTAGGAATGTGCTTTATCTGTTCAAACGCGGCTAAAGCCACAACTGGCAGCCCCTCGGGCCACAGAGAAGACCCACAGTGAAGCACAGTCCAGCTGCAAGAAATACAAACCTTCAATTACTCCCAGGAAACACTCAGTGATGAGGGCTATTTTTACATCGCCAGATTTATCTGCAGCACTAGCGAAAACACATAGTAGCGAACTACAAGACCAAGAAAAAACTATTGCTTTGAAGAACATATTGCTTTAATTATTTTCAGGGTTCTTCTTCGGGGATTGATTTGGTTTTAATGCCCAAAAGCCCACTGCTACCTGTAAATGTGGTTACAAGCAAAGATTTTAGACTATTACCCCTTTTATATCTATGAATGCCAAGATGGTCGTGGTTTTGATTCCTCTTGCAAAAAAATATAGCTTTTTCTTTCAGAAGCCCAGCAGATTCTGCCAGGGTGCAGGTATGCGACTAAAAATTAGGTCTCTACTCAACCACTTTCAATCCAACAATCACAAAAACATTTTTACTCAACCGTTTCTTTATTTTCAATGAAGAAAAAAATCCCAGACATATCTCTGCGGGACCTCAGTACAAAAGCACACACCATCTCTGCATTCAATTACCACATAATATTGTTGAGTGTTCTTTAATTCCATGCTTTATCATACCTAATTTATTTATTATGCTCTCCTGCATAGTGCCATTTTTAACTGTATATCTGTATATGATTCTTCTGCAAACATCCATTACAGTGCTTCTCTAAACTGTTCTTTCTGACAATACTGCCCTCTAGAGGGGAAGTTACTTAAATGATGTGAGCAACAGGAGGTGAGGCCACAACAGGTGAGTTGCCCTACACACCCTTACATACACAACCCATACCTAAAGCTTAAGTCTTAAACCTTTACAAGCATGTGGACAGACACAAGCCATCGGTTTCAAAATAAATAAGCACATTCGAGCCCACAATCCTTGATTTTGCAATCCTGTGAATCCTCTATTATTCGCAACATAATACACACACAACCAAAACAACAAGAGGCTAAAACACAAAGGAAAGCCACAAAAACAACCACAATCTGGAGACATGCCCTCCTATCCTGCGTTCTTACCTTGATTTTGTGTGAATAAGAGAAGCTGGATAGATAGAAAGAGAGAGAATGAGAGCGAGGGGGAGGGGGTCTAGAAATGATGTAAGGTACTGGGTGGGTCGCAGCATATGAGCCAAAGTGCTTCCCCCCCTCGTTCAGAGAAGCAGTGACGGTGCCATTGTTGAGCAAAGCATGCTCCCTGCATGTCTTGTTTATCAGCTCCCCATCCCACCGCACTTGACTGAGGACTGGCTGGAGCCGCGTATTTGTTTTGCACTTGAGCGCAGCCGAGCAGACAGTGGGGCCCAGTGTTAGTGACCGTCAGCCAGCCGCTGGGGACAAATTCCCAACACAAAAAGCGAGAGCAAGCGTGCACCAGCCACCTGGCTACTCCTGTAATCAGACAAAACAAACCCAATGGATGGGGAAAACAACAAACTAAAAGTATCTGGAACAAGGACAAATGTTTACACACAGACAAGCAAACAAGTACAGAGCACATTGTTTTCAAATTCATTTCAGTTGCCACCTTTTAAATCACATTCCAAAATATGACGCAGAAATTCTGACCTTTTATTACATTTTTATCCCACACATTCATCTCCCAACAGGAAACATGCCTCTTTAAAGCAATCAGACACTTTAAAATGAAATGGGGGGGGAGGAGGAAATGAAATAATTTCCCAGAGACGTCAGAGTTAATTGAACCAAACAAAAGACAATACATGCCTCGGACACATCGGAGAACAAAAGGGCCAAGCGTGGGATCTACCAACACAACCCCCCTGACATGTTAGTCACTGCTTCAGCCTACATCCAGGGACAAGGCCGTACAGATGAAAACCACACTGTGAATCACACTGATGAGAGGGGTTTCTGAACAACTCTCCACCAATCAGATCCAAGTCCCTCACAAAATACACCATCCAAAGGCCTGAGTGAGGAAGGATATACACATAACAAAAAGTGCCATGGTGACCATTCAACATTTATCTCAGAAAACCTGTGTGAAATTGTAATTTGCATGGGCAAATTAAAGAAAGTATTTATTGAAATTTAAAACCCCCCAGACAAGGCCTCCATTCTGACGTCTCCCCCCACTTGTAAACAGGCCTTTACATACACAACGTCAGACCTTGCAAACAATCCGAGGAATGTTCTTCGCTGAACACACACCATGTCAGTCTTCATTAAAAACCTCCCTCCGTGAACCCATGGGGGTGTTAATGAGTCAGGCCCATTCTTTTCCAATTACACTGCAGAAATGCGCGGAATGGGCAACCTCTTGGGCCTGGCACACAGCGCTAGCCTAGAAGCCCACGCCAATTACCCAAACAGATACAAGGAAGCCAAACTGAAGAGGGGCTCTGAGCTGACACGTTGAACATTGCAGGTGAAAGTTCAACAACACGTAACCATATGCAGTGTTACGAGGCCCATGGTCTCGCTATGCAGCGTTGCACAACTCTGACACTTCCCTGCGTTGCTGAGAACATGGGACAGAATTGTTTATTGAATGCAAGGGACGGACCATCAAGTTGCTGCAATTCCTTGCTGGGAGGCCTATCGGCCTGTGCCATCAAGCCACTGCAACTGGTCTCGAATGTTGCCGCACGCCTGGTGTTCAAGTCTACCCAAGTTCATACACTCTGCTTTCCTCTCTGCACTGGCTATCCCCATCGCAGCATGCATCAAAGTCAAATCACTGGCGCTGGCTTATCAAGCGGCTAGAGTAACTGCTCCCCCTTACCTCCAGACACTCATCACACCCTACACCCCAGCCAGAACCCTCCGCTCCGCCACCCCTGGCAAACTGACTATGCCATTCCCCCGGGGGCCTGGCAGCCACTCCTCGCGGTCTCGCCTCTTCTCTGTCCTGACTCCTCGGTGGTGGAATGATCTTCCGCAAGAGACTCAAAACCCACCTTTTCAGACTCCACTACCACTGAATCCTGTACATCTAGCCAATTGTCATCACCACTGCATACATGTTTAATACTGCTTTTTGTATATGTATACTTGTTTAAAACCTCCTCTGCGTCTGCTAAATGCTTAAAATGTAAAAATGTAAATGTAAATTGTTGAGGCCAAATTGCTGCGGTACAAGCCTTTGAGATCACACCCCTGTACTCACCGCTTCATATGCCTCAAGTCACATCCGCAGCTGTTCTGCCCATCCAAATCAACACGACAAAAGGACCCCGGAGCGTCAGCGACAGCATGAGCACATGCAAAACCAACCAACCGGCCCTTTCACCGCGAGCTGAAGGCAGAACACAGGCACCAAGAATCTAAAACAGCATTCTAAATGGAAGACTTTCTTTCTATGCAGAAAATGTAACGCACAAACGTGGTAGGTTGATAACTGTGTGAGGTACCACGCACAGTAAATACTTAAGGTTAATGCAGGTTGACATTAATTTGCAGCCTGTCTGACACTGGATTATGTTGGCCCTGTTCCTTCTTTGTCAGTATCATTTGGCACATCTCGGCAAAGCTCATCTATTGTCTTTCTCTGATCTCATATTCCAGCTCTACGCCACTATTTATTCACCTCCATCTGTTGACTGCCCTTCGGACCAGATGTCCTGCCCAGCTTCAACACCATTTGTCTTTGTCATTTCGCAGTCTCATTCCTAATCTAAACAGAAAGGCCCAGGCTTTTGTTTTCAATAAGGAGGATATTAGAACATGTCTCCTTATGGTGTGGCAACATTGTAATGAGTGATTAAGTAGCTTTTATTCCATCCATCATGATTTTAGACAAGATAGCCAAAGCCAACCTTATCAGCATAGGCAATATGTTTCAATGCATATAAAAACAGAAAAAGCCATATTGGGGACTAATAAACTTTTAAAGCCATCTTAATCTTCATGAAAAATCTGGTTATCTCCATATAAAAAAAGTAATGTTTGACTAATGTAAATGCTTCCCCTGCCCCACAAAATAATTGTTCCAATGCAATAGAATGGTATGTTTGCAAATACAGTAATATTAATATAACAGAAGACAAAAAAATAAGCCTTTTAAAAACATGGTTTTAGGCCTCAAGCAGCAAATGTTTTTTCAATGTTTGTGGCACAAAACACACTTTAGTCACATTTTTTTTACATTTTTAGGCATTTAGAAGACACTCTTATCCAGAGCGACTTACAGTTTACATTTCTTAACATACAATCAATTTATACAGCTGGATATTTTACTGAAGCAATTCAGGTTAAGCACCTTGCTCAAGGGTACAACTGCAGATCTGTCCCACCTGGGAATTGAACCAGCAACCTCTGAGTTACAAGTCCAGTTCCCTAACCATTATACTACATGCCGCCCTACAACTTTCTGTCCCTTCTGCCAAAACACCTCGTCAGAGCCCTATTCCAAACACATGAAAAAATAAGAAAACATCCACTCAGACATGTTTACTCAAACCAGCACATGTTTTAAGCATTCATTTTTCAGTCAACATTCAGAATTGAGTACCCGTTACCTAAAACTTTACATCCAAAATCCCAAAGGCACCCCAACCCCAAAAAAACACACATTTCCCCTGCCATGAGAGAAATAGAGAAAGAGCTAATCCCATTTGGGTCTCAGTAAAATGATTTGTTCCAGTTATCCCAGGATGGGAGGGCTGTACAGGATTCATCTGGGATGGACACTCTGGATAGGGAAGGCCTGTGTGTTTTGTTTTGTGGGGGTTTTTTTGGGGGCACACACACAATCCTCCCCATTTTCTGTCAGGCCTTTGTGCACTGCCCCATTTCCTCCACAGGCAGAGAGGCCTGTTGTGCTCACTGACAGCTTTTCAACCACACTTGGTCACATCAATCCCCACCAGGACAAATTTTCAACCGTGCACACATAAAAAAAATAAAACAAGAAATTTTAATTGCTTCCGGTAATAAAACAAAGGAAATAGCTCCAGGCTCAGCCTACTGGTGTCACAACAAAGGAAAATCAGCGATGCAGCAGGTATGCATGGATGTGGGGGCTGATATACCCCATAAAAACACCCACTTAGCATGCCTCGTATACTGGCCTGACAATGTTTCCGACCATTTAAACCAAGTCACCTGTGACCACCCAGTGTGTGAACTTAGACCTTGTTTGATTATTTGGCTGTGTGCAGTCTGACAAATTAGAATGGTAGATTTGTTCGGCATTAGCACCAAAAAATATTAAAACTTTAGCCTCCTGCCATAGTCCGGGAACACCAAAACTAAATCAAACCTCTGACCCAGCCACTCTTACAATGCTGTCAACGGGGTTTATTGTCAAATTTGGTGTCCATTTTAAATTTAATTTCAATTGAAATAAGAATGTGGATGGTAATTGTTTGCGACGTCAATCTGATTCAAAATTTGAGTCATGGTTGAAAGGCTCAGGATGAGAAAGTCTTGTGGTTGACAATGTGTCAGGAGCATCCGGAAGCCCACTCACGAAACCAGGGCAGTCACAAAGGGGCTCTGTCTGAACGGATAAACTTGAGCAGCGAAAGGAAGTAATTAAAACAGAAAATGGCCACTTGAAGTATCATATCCGTACCTTTCTTCCAAAAAGAGGTGGGTGAATGAATTCTCTTTTAGAAACAAATTGTCTGTAGCAAATTACCGGTAATATTGATGTACTTTCCCTTTGTATTTTTAAAATTTGTGTATTGCCTTAAAGCTATGGCTAAAAAGCTATATCCCTTTGCTTGCAATTGGCCTCAATTTTCACCTGGAAGCTAGCCAATTCAAGATTGGCAACATGCTCCCATCTGGTCTCTGTCACCATTCTGTGATATTTCCAGCTCAACTTATTTTCTCTTACTTCAGTTATCCACCAGTTGATAGTACCCCTTTTCAAGCAATATGTGAAATAATGTATGCATATGGTGCAGTCTTTGTCCCTCTAATAACATTTAAATCCTTGTCATCTTTTATACAATTAGAAAAAAATTGTTCCAAATGAACAAACAAGCGTGGGAATTTTTAAAAATATTTACAGTAGACTCCATTTTTATTCATGCCCTTGAAAGATTAACAAAAGAGATTGTATAAATTAAACTATACAAGTAATATTATGCAATATGTATATTTCATGCAAAAAAAATCAGAAAATTTCAAACCATACAATTGTTCAGAAAAACATTTTGTTTTATTAATATATTTTTTCCAGAAAACATCTGGATCACAATTATTCATACCCCTAACTATTATTTTAAATTTAATCAAACAAAAACAAATCTTCATAAATATTTGAAGTTTATTGGAAGGTTAGTAATGATGCATTGTGGTGGCTCAGTGGTTAGCAACACGGGCTGGCAAACAAATCCCAGGAAGGCCTAACAAAAAAACTATGAACTGGAAACCAGAGGGATGCTAGTTCATTTCCTGGGACACTGCTGAAGTGCCCTTGAGCAAGGCACTGAACCCCTAACTGCTCCAGGGCTGCTGTTCCAATCCTGACCCTGCGCTCTGACCTCTCAAGATATGCGAAGAAAGAAATTCCAATCAACTTGCGTATAACTTGTGTTACATGGCAAAATAAAGAAAATTATATTTGATTCTTCTATGGAACTATACAGTGCCCTAGAATGGTTTCCTGTTTCCCTAGGTTATACAAAGGAGGGAACACACATTTGAAATACTGTGGTCAGGCATCATCATGGTGAAAGGCAAAGAACTCCCTGAAAACATCAGACAAAAGGTTATTGATCAGGAGATGGCTACAAAATAATCACTAAAAGGTTAAAGATACCGCTTTCCACTGTTGTGTAAATTATTAGGAAGTTTAAGGCCACTGGAACAGTGGCTAACCTGCCAGGTAGATGACGCAAGTCTATCTTGCCCCCACTTGTAATGACACGGATGGTTCAAGAGGCAAAAAGAAGTCCAAGGGGCACAGTTTAAGATCTCCAAAACAACCTGGCATCTTGGGGTCTAAAGCTACCATTCAACCACACCTACATGTCAATGGCCTTTATGGCCATCCCATTTGTCACCTCCCTTGTGAACTCCTCCCGGTCTTCTAGTTGTTTCCCCTCACCCTTCAAAAGGGCCCACATCACCCCTCTGCTGAAAAAACCCTCTCTAGACCCCTCAGTCATCCAGAATTATCGCCCAGTATCTCTCCTCCCCTTCCTGTCTAAAACCCTCGAAAGAGCTACATCTAACCAACTCTGCTTTCTTCACAGAAAATAACCTGTTGGACCCCCACCAGTCTGGCTTCAGACCTGGCCACTCGACAGAAACCGCTCTCCTCTCGGTCAATGAAGCACTCCACACTGCACGAGCAGCCTCCCTCTCCTCCATCCTGATCCTGCTTGATCTCTCAGCTGCCTTTGACACTGTGGAGAACTCCATCCTCCTGTCCTCCCTGGCAGCAACAGGGATCTGCGGTACAGCCCTCGAATCCTCCCTCTTCGGTCGCTCCTTCCAGGTCGCCTGGGCTGGTAAAGCCCCAGCCTCACTCCCTCTCCACCGGGGTTCCACAGGGCTCAGTCCTCGGTCCCCTTCTCTTCTCTCTGTACACCTGATCCCTTGGCTCTGTAATCTCTGCCCACGGCTTATCCTACCATTGTTATGCTGATGACACAACTCTTTCTCTCCTTCTCCCCATCAGACACTCAGGTCTCTACCCGCATCTCTGCTTGCCTGAGGGACATTCAGAGCTGGATGGACAGTCACCACCTAAAGCTCAACCCAGATAAAACGGAACTAATCTTCATTCCTGCTCTAAACTCTCCCCACCTTGATTTCTCCATTTCTCTAGGTGACAACTTGGTGACATCATCACCCTGCGCGAAGAATCTCGGTGTGGTGATGGACAACAGGCTGTCCCTATCAAAGAACATTGCAGCGGTAAGCCGAGCGTGCAGGTTCTTCCTGTATAACATCAGGAGAATCCATCCCTTCCTCACCACGTACTCTACCCAGCTCCTGGTCCAAACAATGGTACTGTCCCGCTTGGACTACTGCAACTCGCTTCTGGCTGGCCTTCCGGCATCTACCATCAGACCCCTGCAACTCATCCAGAACACTGCAGCCCGCCTGGTCTACAACCTTCCCAGACACTCCCATGTCACCCCCCTGCTCACTACCCTCCACTGGCTGCCTGTTATCGCTCGCATCAAATTCAAAACATTGGTCCTAGCATACCAGGCAGTCAAGGGATCAGCCCCAACATACCTCCTCAAGATCTTCAAACCCTACACACCCTACACACCGCCAGACCTCTCCGTTCTGCTACCTCAGGACGCCTGGCACCTCCCCCTCCGCACCCGTGCTTCCCGGTCACGTCTCCTGTCGGTTCTGGCTCCACGATGGTGGAATGAACTTCCCATGGAAGTCAGAACAGCTGAGATCCTGGCCACCTTCAAGCGACGACTGAAGACTCACCTCTTCAGGGTGCACCTCTCCCTGAAGTCCGGTTTTATAAGCTTAGGGATGTAGCTGTTTAGTATTGCATTCTTGTCTACTTGTTTATGTATTGGATTAGGTTTAGGCATTATTTTGTCTATTTTCCACTCTGTTTGTTTTATTGCTGCCTTTGAATTGTGGCTACAGATTTACCTACAGGGTCCTAGCTTAACTATGTGGTTGCTCCTAGCACCTGGAACTGTACTTCCCGCTAGGGTGGCTTTCAGCTAAACTGTTCTTGACTACGGTTAACACTTTGTTGTACGTCACTCTGGATAAGAGCATCTGCCAAATGCCTGTAATGTAATGTAATGTTATGGCAGAGTTTCAAGAAGGAAGCCTCTTTTGAAGACAATTCACTGAAAAAGGTGTCTTGAACTACATCTGAACTATAATTGGAACCATGTCTTGTGGTCAGATGAAACAAAAATCAAGCTTTTTGGACATGCACATCAGCATTATGTTTGGCATCCAAAGAATGCAAGTAATGTTGAAAAGCACCTCATATCTACGGTGAAACATAGTGGTGGCTCTGTAATGCTTTGATGTTGTTTTGCATCCACAGGCCCTGGGGCCCTTATTAAAATAGATGGAACCATTAACTCCAGCATGTACCAAGACATTTTGTTCAAAAACCTTGTTCCCTCTGCCAGGAAGCTACACCTTGGCCACAGATGGACCTTCCAACAAGACAACGATCCCAAACATATGTCCAAAGCAACTAAGAAATGGTTGACAGAGCACAAGATCTATGTCCTGACATGGCCATCTCTCTCCAGACCTGAATCCAATTGAACATTTGTGGCTTGACATAAAAAAAGCAGTCCACAAACACCAACCCAAGAATCTGAAGGAACTAGAACAATTCTGCATGGAGGAATGGTTGAGGATCCCCCAAGAAGTTCCATAACCTCGTACGACACTACAGAAGGCAACGACTTGCAGTTGTAATGATCAAGGGAGGAACCACAAAGTACTGATAACAGGTTTTTTGTGATTCTTGATTTTTTTGAAAAAATAATAATAATTTGTGAACCGTTAGGCTATAACATTGTGATGTGGAGAACAGTTCCATTCAATTGTGGTTCATGCCAAAGCATTATTATTAAAGAATATAATTTTCTGAATTTTGTGAGCATAAAATAAAGCTCATTACATACAGTTTTTTTAATACAATCTCTATTATTCATCTTTATCAAGGGTATGAATAAAAACGGTCTACTGTATATCATTATATCAGTCAATAATTAGGGAATGTGAATGAGAAACTTGTTACCTTACATCAAGAAACATACAAAAATTCATACGAAAGAATCCTGGCAATCTCAGTGTAAAAACCCAACTTCACATTTCTGTGTTTATTTCTTAAGTGGATAATCCACCCCTGTTTTTTGTGCTGACCTGGGGGGTTGAAAACGTAAGCTTAAACTTAAGCTGTAGGCAAAAAAGGACCGACAGACAACTGCCACTTCCATGTCAACCTCACATTTCCACAAGTCACATTTCAAAAGGAGGAGTCTAATCCAGGGCCCTATTTTCGTGCCGGCGCTAAGCGGCGTTATGCCCTAGCACAGGTGAATTGCCAGTTTCGTCTGTCGCAAACGGAATATTTCCCGTCTCCGCCGAGTTATGCAATTTTGTGGTGTGCAATGAAGGCGTTTGTGCAACTATGGGCTGGGCAGCGCAGTAGGGGGTGTGACTATGAGAACAGTCAGCGCTATGCAAGTTTGGTGTCAAATAATGAGTTTGCGCTAATATCCAACTAGACCACCTCTTAGCACAAACGCTGGTGCTCTGTGCAATTTGGTGACTTTATTGATGCGCACATATGAACATAAGGTTATCTGAAATCACATGAGAATGTTTTGTGAATATTGTGAATTTCCTCCCACGTTGAGGCATATCATCCAATCCATGGGTAACTTGCAAGCGCAATCAATTAAGCTAAAAACTATTTCACCACAGCTTGTGGTTATTCAATGCACGGACATGAAAGACTGAAGCCAGCAGGCCATCCATCACTAATGTTCAGTAAGATACACCTGCTAAATAAATATATGCTTGTATGCACATTGTTTTTCTTATGTGAAAGGGTTTTATTCTTTCCATTTGCACTACAGAAAATGGAGTACATTATTGGACGCCAAAGGTGTGCGATACCCTGGGTTTGGTAGGAAAATTGCCAATTTGCTATAGCGTTAGCGCACTGGTATTTAAAGGGATAGAAAATAGGTGTTCTGATTGGCCATTGTGAAACCAAACCCCCACCACACCCACATGTATTTTTAAAATGTTAATTCAACCTCTTTTACAACTGCGGAGGTGCGCTATCGTCCTAAATCACGAAATTACCAAAATTGCGTTAAAAATTACAAAAACGCCCTAAAGCGCCACCGTCTTCACTTTGCGTCTGCATTACCGACACCATCCTAATTCAACAAAAATAGGGCCCCCAGTGTCAATACTGAAGTGCCTAAAACAGTGTGCAGATTTTGAATTTGAGAGAGTGAGTGTGTGAGAGGGAGATGAAGTGACTCACCTGGCCAGGAGAGCAGAGGAGTTCTCACTGGATTCAGATCTCTCTAGGATCTCCAGATTGGCAGGGGGAGCAGGACAGCGCCTGCTTCATGGAGCATGAACCTGGAGACAACATCACCGGTCACAATCCGACCTTGCAATCCCTTCAAAAAGAGGCCAACAGCACGGTTCATGTGGCTGGCATATTGGCAAAGTTCAATCAAAAAAACTTCTGCCACTTCTAAACAACCAACGGCATCAGTTATATATTACAGTATGGTCTCTTCAGCAATCTCAAGAAATGCAGTTTGTTACAGGGCTTAGTACTGATGTTAGTTTGGGCCCTGCAACGGTACCAGAACTTTTGGCACTTTTTTGGCACTAGAAAACAGGAACTTTGTACTTTCCATTCACCAAGTAGGAGAGATAACAGTTTATCGCCAATTGGTTACGCACTTTGCATCACTCAAGTGACTGATAGTGAGGGGGAAGAAGCATTGTTGTTGAAGAAATATCAGCATAATTGAGAAAACCATGGAAAAAACTACGGGATCATGGAGCAACGACGAGATCCAAGCTCTCATCGCCATTTCGTCAGAGGGAATTTCAGCTTGAGGGAATGAAAAGAAACGAGAAGGTATATCGCTAAATATTGCTGTGTTTGAGGGAACTGGGCTACGTGATCCTGACCAATGTTGTTTAAAAATAAAAAACAGAAACAAGACTATAAAAAACTAAAGGATCACAACAACAAAAGTGGACTAGACAGAAAAATAATTAAATGGTTCAACATGCTGGTCGCCTTTTCCTGTCATCACTACAACCGTATCCGTTTCCCCTGAAGTTGGTGGAAACAAAAACGGTAACGAGAACTGGATCTAGCACTAGTTCCTGTTAGCTCCCATTTGGGATAGTTCTTATTTGTTATTGTGCAATAGAAAAGGGCCTTTTGTCACTTGGCATTTTGGATACCATCTTGAGCGTAGAGTGTCAAGCCTCTGAGCTGACCTGGAATACCCTCTGACTACTGCCACAATTTCTGCAGTGTTGATTTTTTTTTAAAAACCTGCAGTAAGAAATTACCTGTGGTTAAGGCAACTAAAGCAAACTTGAATTTGCTTGCTGACTTGAATTAACTGAATTTTTAAACTGGTTGTCAGAGGGATTGAGGGTTGTCATCAAATTTATTTCCAAAATTCATATTTCATAGACACACACCGCCAACGGGGCAGCGGATAGCGTAGCGGTCCGCCTGTCATTTGGTTCTCGTGACTGGCCCTGGTTGTCAGCCCCGACCTGTCAGGGACGTGGTTCGAAACTCGGCCCTACCAGACTGGCCCTGTTGGAAAAAAATCTGATTTGAGAAAAATAAATAAAAATAATAAAAAATAAAAAATAAAAAAATATATATATATATGACTACACCAACTTCTGTGCATAATGCATAATGCCTAAATTATTATGATGTATCATATATGTCACAGGAAGAGGTTTGAAGGCTGAAAAGTTTCAGAACTCCTGATTTCTTTGGAAATGCATTAACAGTTTTGAGAACCTCACTTGCAACTGGTACTGACAACTGTGTGACTCTGGTGATGTCACTTTTCCTAGTACATGGAGATCCTTATGCACACATAATAAAGTATTAAACATAATACCCAAAATGAGCGATTACTTATAATAACCTGCCACAGATATCAGGATGAAAAGAAAATAGAATCAACATACACAAATTATGACAGCATCTATATCCAACATGGATGTTGGCATTCAGGCTACAAAGACTAAAGCTCTTCAATCTCAGTCTGGACATTAGTTGGCTCATATGTTCAAGTGAAATTTGTAAACTTAGTGCATTTATAAGAGCTATTAACACACTAGTGTCTGCACACAGTTTTCAAGAAGTTATCTTGTGGAAGAAGAAAAATGAGGCACTTGCTGTTTCCACAGCTATCACTGGCATTCATTACACTGAAGATAAGTAGCACGCATAAGTGAGGGCAAGGGTCCTCAAAAACCATGGTGCATTATGGGTAGTGAAGAATTGTGTATGCTGTCTGTTGTGAAATACATTAACCGTGCCATTTTGACGAGGTCATCTGTATAGGAATGAGTGAGTTGATTAGACAGTACCGATGCTTTGTCAGCAAACAGTCTCTTCTATTCAATGAGCTAATCAGACGCTATCACTTCCTGACTTCCTTGCTGGTGCTTTGTTAGTAACACAAAGGCTCAAACTGATCATCTGTCCCTATGCATATATTCAGGTGAGAGACTCATTCACTTTAGACTCTTTACCAACTCGCTGTGGACCGCTGTGTGTAATAAACTTGCATTTCAAGTCAGACTGCTGAGTCTCCTGGTCGTCTCTTCGGAAGAAGCTAACAGTAGCTTCCAAAACTCTTTACACTGATTTTTTTTATTTGGGTTTCCTTATACATTTTTAAAAAGACGTTTTGTGAATTTAGAATAGAATAGCTTTTATTAATCCCGGGGGGGAAATTTGGTTTGTCACAGCAGCATGGTACAGGAGTGAAGACATACAGGACATCACAGCATACTGAATAATAAATACAAGATAAATATATTTAAAAACCAGAGTAAAAACCTAGCAGCTATACAGACATACAGAACATCATAGTATATTGAAATACCAGATGCTAAATACAAGAATAAAAAAAAAATTAAAAATAGCAAAACAACCTAGCAGCGATTATACTGGAGGTAGTGAAAATCCACCAGATAGTACTTCAGTGCACTGGTATACGCTGTCTAAGAAAACAAATATGAGATATGAGATCAAGTAGCAATCGGGGCAGCAGTGAGATGTGCAAAGAATGTAGGGTAGGTACAGCAGTAGAGAGTGAGAGTGTTCAGTGTTCAATGTTCATTGTTATACAGTTTGATGGCTGCTGGTACAAAGGAGCGCTTGAACCGCTCCGTTCTGCATGTGAATTGGATGAGCCTGTGGCTGAAGGTGCTCTCCATCTGTCTCAGCTCATCATAGAGGGGGTGGGAGGGGTTATTCAGGATGGTCAACAGTTTGTCTCTCATCCTCCTCTCCACCACTGCCTCCAGGCTGTCCAGTTTTTGGCCAACAACAGAGCTGGCCTTCCTCACCAGCTTGTTGAGTTTGTTGGTCTCCCCCCAATTTTAAGGTTCAATTACATGAGGCTGGAGTCATTACATCATAGACATTGCATAAATATGTGAACTCCACCACCACTGTTAAATATGCTGAACTCTTCCACAATAGACTATAGTGTGAATATGGCATTATGCTGCATTCCTGTGCAAAAAATGGGTCGGTAGGTTAAACAGCTGTAACAATATTAGCATGTCATCAGGCCACATAATATAATCTATTGTACTGGCTTAACATGAGGAGCTCTTGCCCCTTAAGGAATCATATTTCTGTACTAACTGCTCTCCAGGGACCAGACAGTAGCATATTTTGACCCAATATTGTGGTCCAAGCTATAAAAGGCCAGAGAAAATCATCTGTTCGTCTGACTTGCATCTTATAAGTCGCTCTGGATAAGAGCGTCTGCTAAATGGCAAAAAATTTAAATGTAACAATTACAAAGAGACAGAAACCTACTCCATTTTCTCCATCTTGAAGAATATTAAAACACACTGCTAAAAGGTAAAGTATGTTTATGCATCATGACAATGAATAACTGTCAATTACTTGAATTATTGTATTAACATAATACAATATTTAAACGTGAATAACTTTTTTGACAGGCCACAAATTAGGCCCATTTAATATATATATATATATATATACACACTGCCTGGCCCCAAAAAAAAAAGTCACCACCTGGATTTAACTAAGAAAATAGGTAAGAGCCTTCCATTGGATAATTACTGCAGTGATTAATATGTTTTAGCTGGCAACAAGTTATTTAACCCTAACTGATGCAGTGAGTAGCTTCTCATTTCTTAAACAACCATGTCGGAAGACATATCCTGTGGTCGTGGAAAAGATGTTCATCCGTTTCAGAAGGGTCAAATTATTGGCCTGCATCAAGCAAAGAAAACAACTAAGGAGATTGCTGAAACTACTCAAATTGGGTTAAGAACTGTCCAACGCATTATTAAAACCTGGAAGGATAGTGGTGAACCATCATCTTCGAGGAAGAAATGTGGTCGGAAAAAAATCTTGAATGATCGTGATCAGTGATTATATCGTAAAAAATCAACAGTAGAACTCACGGCTATGTTTAATAGTGAAAATAAGATCATTTCCACACGCACAATGCGAAGGGAGCTCAAGGGATTGGGACTAAACAGCTGTGTAGCCTTAAGAAAACCACTTGTCAGTGAGGCTAATCAGAAAAAAAGGCTTAAATTTGCTAGGGAGCATAAAGATTGGACTCTGGAGCAATGGAAGAAGCTCATGTGGTCTGATGAGTCCAGATTTACCCTGTTCCAGAGTGATGGGCACATCAGGGTAAGAAGAGAGGCGGATGAAGTGATGCACCCATCATGCCTAGCGCCTACCGTACAAGCCTGTGGGGGCAGTGTTATGATCTGGGGTTGCTGCAGTTGGTCAGGTCTAGGTTCAGCAACGTTATGTGCCCAAAGAATGAGGTCAGCGGACTACCTGAATATACTGAATGACCAGGTTTTTCCATCAATGGATTTTTTCTTCCCTGATGGCACAGGCATATTCCAAGATGACAATGCCACGATTCATCGGGCTCAAATTGTGAAAGAGTGGTTCAGGGAGCATGAGACATCATTTTCACACATGGATTGGAAATAAATGTTGTGACATTGCAAAAGCTTATCGAAACGATGCCACAGCGAATGTGTGCCGTAATCAAATCTAAAGGCGGTTCAATGAAATATTAGAGTGTGTGACTTTTTTTTTGGACAGTAGTATATATATATATATTAAAAAAATATATAACCATCATTTATTTCTAACAAATGTTTTTTTTTGGTATGAAATGAAACCTGTCATCAAGTCTCACATTGAATCTGACATTCAGCTATACATAATTACACAATTCTGCATTAGACGGTCTCCCATGAAAAGATCATTAATAAAGGCTTAAAGAACATATGAAAATAAAGCTCTGTAGGATTGACGAATGAATGAACATTGATAAAACTGATCCAAATAAAAATAAAAAAGTAATGCATTGTCAAAAAAACAGGTCCACACTGCTAACCCCCCCAGGTATTCAGAGGGACACAGAGACTTGCCCCTGTGCAACAAGCCAGAGGGAAAGAAACCCAGGGAACTAGACTAACGTCCAATCAAAAACGTTGGACTGATTCCTATGGTCCGAGGGCACTCCTGAAGAGTATTGGTGTCGATTCCAGGGAAACCCCAAAGCCAACTGCATGCGGGAAACCGCTGAAGACTGAGTCTGAGTGGTGTGTCTATCTGCACTAGCAATCTGGCATTACAATCATGTCCACATGAACCACACTCTACTCAGTGTGACTTAAATGTTTTTTTAATTGCAGTTTTTTTGAAAAACTAGGGCTCAACCAAAGTATTGTTGTGCAAAAAAAAAGAAAGAATTGCACACCAATACTCACAGGATGTTTTTCCTTGGGTGTGTAAGTGATCAGAGACCTACCCTAAAAAATTACCTTTTTTTAGACTTTTTCCCCATACAATCGAATGAAAAGGTCTGTCTGGAAGCAAGGTCATTGCATCATTGTCTGGAGGCTACCAGAGCTCTCCTTTAATCTAATTCAGACAGTAATCGGTACGAGAAAGCTACCATTCTGGCCGTACCCCAAGGCAGAGGAATTTTTAATTAAGACGTCACACTGTGCGGCTCTTTCAGAACACAGCTGTATTTGGTGAAGAGCTGTTTGCTGTGGTCTTAACTCAGAGAAGCTTATGGCCTAGAGTGGGGCAGGGGCCATCTGACATCCTTTAGTATAACTGTCAAATTAACAGCACAGCAGCAGCACCAGGGGCAGACACAAAATGGGGGTCTTAAGTGGAAATAACTAATTAATTAGGTTAATTACTAAAAAACATCAGACATTTCGGCTTCTTCCATGTTTGAGGTGCTTCACATTTGTGAAGTGATGTGTGATGTGAATTTGTAATATTGCACTGTTGATGCTTTAAAGAAACAGAAATCAGTCAAACACAGCCTATACACAAAATACATTCAGGTACAACCCGATGCATCAATAGAACACATAGAAATGACCTGTCACATTGAAAAATAAACAGTAGGCTACCTTCACACATTGCAGAGGACCCCATGCTAGTCCTCACCCTCCCAAACAGACAGGGGATATTGAAGCAATGAAACAGACCTACGGCTATGACTGGACCCTAACGTGGCCCTGCTGTGGAAGCAGAACTGCTACCTGAGCACGTTGTTCTCAAATGTCAGCTTCTCTTCACATGACATTCAGAGATTAGCAGTTAATATTCATCACGCAGATCAGACGTGCAAAACAAGGCACTCCATTCATGGGTGCCCAACGAATGCTCATCACCCACAGAGGAGTCTACATAACCAGCATACCTCACCTAGCAGATGCACCAGCTGCATTTTATTACCCTGTAGTCAGGGTTTAAATGTGTGTGCAGCCAGCCATAATGGTACAATTATGGACAGAAAATACAAATTACAACATTATAAGTTATTATGTCAATGACCAAGCGGCAACAATCCAGTGAATACCTTTTCCAACGTACAGCACTAAATTTCATATAAATCAATTCTGAAATGTGCATCTGTATGTTCTTGGGAAACAAAATCACTGTGCACAAGCAGAACAACAGATCAAGAAATAATGTTGACGGCTTAGACCATTTATATAGAAGGCATGCTGGAATGTAGGCCCACTGGACCTGACTTCCTCTAAAAGTGAAAGGCCAGGTGGAACCGGCCTGTTTGGTTCTTGATATTTTAGTTTTAGAGAGATCACCCCATGTTTATAAATGTTTTTCATAATGTGAAATCATAATTTTAAAAATGTACACAAAAGACAACGATGCATGAAAACATGAACAGAAAACGAAGGACAGTTTAGCAGTAGAGTGACACCCCCAAGAATGATTTGTCCCTATGGTGATGAATTCAGGTGAACTTCAAGCACCTCCCTCCCTTTAGTTATAACAGTGGTGAACAAGGCCCACCTTTCCGGCCTTCAGAAAAATGATGGGAGTCAGAATACTGCCACGCTGATACTTTAGGCTAATTGGCTTTCTGATAGCCAGCTCTGCTCCACGAAGATAAAATTCACTTCAGCGTGCAGATTAAAATTCTCCAACATTACGCACAGTGGATTGATCATCGTGCTAAAAAACAAAGACTAACTCGCCTTCAATTATGATACCCATACTGACAACGTAAACGTATTTACATCAGGTCCAGATGAGCACAACTTACCACAGTCTAAATGGTAAACATACAAAGCACCACATTAGGCTGTGTGTAAGGGTGACTAATGAACTAGGGTCAATATTTTCCAGATATGTTTCAATTATTTTTAGTAGTAAACCGAATGTAGACATTTTGCCCCCTAGTTTTTACATTCTATAGCATGTTCCGAACCACTTCACCTTTGGCTTCAGGACACGTGCTTACCACAGTTTAAGAAAAATAAATATTTAAAGTAGAGTGAGACATTGTTATTATCAGCCATTATGTAAAATATGGCCGCAAGGTCATCTTCGTGGCTCAATAAGTCCGTAACACAGAAATGTCAAGCATGCTGAACCTACAGCTTGAAAATGCACCACACCAGACAAATAGTTTTCCCGCAAATGGATATCAAATAGGCTGACCGCCTAATTGTTAGAGGGCCTGAGGGTGAACGTGGCTTCTACTAAAGGTAACTTTGAAGAGACACATTCCTTTATGGTGCACAAACTGGTTTTGTGGGATTGCACAGGAGGCTGTAAATAGACCTACATGCTACAGCCAACCATGTGAGCAGGGCCATTTCCCCTCAGAGGGGACCCTGTGATGCAAGGAGCGCGTCATTGAGTACACCGACACAGAAACCCAAGGTGAGCCCCACCCCCTTTATTTGTGAAAACAGAAACCAGAGACAGCCCTTATTGGGAGCACTTGAACACAGCTAAACCATGAACACTGACTTTCACCAATCTTAAATATAAATCTAAATAGAATCCACTGCATACTTGCTCAGCACTTCTTGTATATGCATCCCTGCCTTCTCATTTAATACAAAAAACAAACAAACAAAAAAACACTTACTAACCTTTTCCTTCCCAGTGTTACAGGTATGGTATGCAGCTGCCTACAACGATGTCTATTGCTGTATTACTGCACTGATCTTGTGCGTATGATTGTATGATTGTTCCTAAGTCACTAAGAGCGTCTGATAAATGCTTAAAATCATAAGAATGCTTATACAGTGAAGGCATCTATGAAACAACCTAACTGCACCATGAACACAGCAAATGCTGTGAAAAACATCACACTAAGAGAACTTCATTCTTGTTCAAGAGATCTTCAAAATGCTTCTCACCTCAAGCTAAAATAGCAGGGTCACAAATTAGCAAAGAGAAAAATGCTGCTTTGCGGCCAAGATTCTTGGCATGGCCAAGATAAAAAAAAAAAAAACAGGTCCTGCCCTACAAAACTGCAACCGCTCCCATTTTCAGGTTTCACCTGATGGAAGAGCTGCAGAACAAGACCTGCAGCTGAATTTATTGCACAGTGATTAAAATACGATCCTGGGTCTGTGACTGGGGCCCTTTCTCGGCGCAATCCTCGATCGGTGAACCAAGCGTAGCACACAAAGCCTGCCAAGGTGTCACCAGATTAAAGCGTTTCTCGTTTCGGGCTCTCCCGTGCACCCTCTGAATGGGGGCAAGCTTTCACTAGTGACAAGATCCGTTGTCTCGCTTGGAAGCCAATCTTCAGCGGAAACAGAGAAAACAGGACCGCAAGAGGAACAAATTTGCCATCTTGGCTCAACAGTTTAATGTAAAATAATAGGAATGCACCAATATGAAAATTCTGGACCGATACCGAATGTTCAAATAACAATCGGCCGATACCGATATTTTGTTATTTACTGTCCTATTTGTTCCCTGGTAAAAAATAATAATAATATTTTGCCCTTCATTATACTTTTCAATGAGCACAAATGCAATCATACAAATATATGGAACAGCATTTATTGTAACATTCTTTCAAATAATCAAAAATGCCTTTTTTGTGCCTTTCTCAAATGCATTGGTTATCAAAGACTGAGTCGAGCTGGTGGTGGCTGGAACTTTCTTATTAGCCGCTTTCAGATACTCGTTGTACTGTGCTTACATGTCTTACTTGTAAATGACTGATCAGATTTGATGTATTAAAATCCTTGCTTGAGTTTCCTCCTCTTGAAATCTCACTGGAGCATTTGTTACAAATAGCAAATCGGTTGTCTTTCTCCGACACCTTGTAATGCACCCACACAGCCAACATTTTCTTCTTCGCTTGACAGTGTCAACAAAAACACCCCTCTGAAAACAACAAGAACAGTGTGCATTAGAGCTGGGCGAAATTTTACACCAGCCACTGCCATTGGTCAATTTAATCTTATTGGCCGATAAGTCGATTGCAGTCAACAAAGCAAATATCGTCCGATACCGATATTCCACCCATATATCGGTGTACCCCTAGAAAATAAAGGCTGCTCTCATCCTGGTCTGAGCAGAGCATCCTGCAGCCAAAATAAAGTGAGGTTCACAAATTCTGAAGGCAGTGCATTTGCTCTACCTAAACATGGTAGAGGGACTAAACAAATCAACTGAGGATCCGCATGAAGTCAGACAGAACTGTACCAATATTAGATCACGGCAAAAAGTGTCAGACATATACAAGAATTCTTACAAGATTCCTAAAAGAATAACTCGGGAGCAATTTCCCAATTGGGAACAGGGACCCCTGTGCGCCCCTTTGATCAGGCCGCACTGCACATGGACCCCTTTCATTAAGCAAGGAGGTCCCGGGTTGACTAGAATGCAAATTTGCCAACAGCTGCAGACAAGCCCTCTCTGTCCGTGGAAGCAGAGGCGTTTGGCAGGGGCAAGGGCGGGCACTTTCTTGGACGGCTCGGGTTCCCTCATTTCTGCCAACCCAAGCAACTTTTTACAGGCCTCTTTATGAGGGGTAGGAGCACACCAGGCCAGCGGAACAGTGTGTGAGAAACAGCACGTTCCCCCCCAGCCGCCTCAGAGCTTGCGCCGTGAGAGGGGCAGAAAAAATTAAATAAATTAGCTGCGTCCCCTTCAAAGAGCTGTAATTATAGTTTGCTTTTGTGTGTATCTGAAAGTGTTAGAGGAGCTGGCTGGTGGGGGGCAGGGACAGGGGGACAAACATTCTCTTATCCCCCCAGCATGGTCTCACTTTGTTTTCTTTATAACAAAAAAAAGTCTCAAGTACCCTCTGACTTTCATTAACGCACAAAAAAATGAGTTCTTCAGAGACTAATAGTTATGTTGTTATGTCAAAAATAAAACTTGAGTAAATACAAATAAGGTACATAACCAAATAAAAGGTGAAGCTTAAAAACTATTGTAAAACAAACAAGACACAAAGCACTATAGGTGAGCTGAAAAGTCTAGAAAAGAAAATACGTTCTATGCTTTTACCCTTTTATACCTTCACTACACAAGAATCTGTCGATTACCCCCAAACCCACATAAGATATAAAAACAAAGAAAGCGAAACCAAAGAGGGAAGAGCAGCAAAACTCACCATGCTGCGCTCTCCAGTGGCCTGTGTCCCCCCAGCCTTAAAGTGCATCACTGAATCAGCTCCGGTCCCGGTGCTGGGAGCACGCTGACGGTGCGGTAATGCAGATCGGTAACCTGAGCGCGCTGGGAGGGACACGGGCGCCTCACAGCTGACACGTGAGAACAGCAGCGGCCGGCAAGCGAGAGCTCGCATTCCACAGCAGCCATGGAATCCCACAATGCGCTGCACTCCACTGGGCAGTGCATTCCCTCATCATGAAGGCATACATAATCTGCTCGAGATGGTGTATGGGACAAGATTAGCTTTTTTTCTTTTGGTCAACAAATACAGAAAAGACACATAACCTGCATCATTAGGTAGAGCATGCTTTTTTTTTTTAAATTTTATTTACCAACTGCAGTGTAAATTAATTGTACCAATGAATTCAATGAGATGGTTTAATTTCTATGAAACTTTCCTTGTGTCACTGTTTACCAGTGATGTGATATTTTATGTTTTTAATTAATAAAGTTTGATTTGGGAAGGTAATATTCAGCCAGCCACTGTAGGTTTTAAAAGAGCATTCAAGCCTGGTTGCATATTCAAAGCACCATTATCTTTTCCAGGTTTTCTGTTTTTCATGCAATTAGCTTCAGTGAATAAATGTAATGATAACAGTTGGGGATGAGGTTCTGCCTAGAGGTTTTTATGGCTTGATAAAATTAAGTCCAAGGACCATGAATTATATTTTAAAAGCATAGTTGGGGGTGGTGTAGCGGTAGATTCAACCAGGTCGCACCAGGTCGACTCTGCCTGGGAGTGCCTCTAGGGGAAAACAATTGGTTATCCGGCCCAGTGAGTGGGGAGGGAAAACGATATGATACACTGCATATATGAGTGGTCCTGTGTGTTACGGTGATGGCTTCGGGGGTGCTGGCTCGGAGGAGGCGGTGCAGCACTCACTACCGGTCTCAGGACTACAGCAGCGAGCTCTCATACGAGGGGGTAATTTACATGAAAAAGAGGGTATAATTGGCTACTTGGGGTGTAACAGTACACGTATTCGTACCGAACTGTTCGGTACAGGACTTTCGGTTTGGTACGTGCTGTGAACCGAACGAATGCAAGATATACCGAAGATATAACTTGCGCAAAGGGATGGATGTTGTTTGTTTAGCCCACATACGTCTATGGCATAGATATAAAAGATTTTTATATCTATGGTCTATGGCACACCACTGAACCAGAGAGATTAACTTAGAGCAGCCCAGCTTCATCGTCAGTATGGCGAACCCAAATGAGAAGCCAGAGCTTGAAGACCCTCCCATATCGTTCAATCTGATTTGGCAACATTATGGTTTCCCAGTGAACTACAGTAGCAATGGACAAAGACGAAGACTGTGGATCGGACAAAAGCAGTGTGCTGGCATTGTTCAACTGGGATCGGGTATGTCGCTGGCAGTACTTCGAAATGGATTACTCATTTTAAACGGCATCACCCGAATGTGAATATCACTGGTACAAGAAAAAAAACAGAGTAGAGTGCAAACCCAGCTCTCTATGGCATTTAAGCAGCCTCTCGCTGCTAATTCAGGCCAGGCCAAAGCAATAACAAATGCCATAGGTGTTTTTATAGCAGCGGATCTGCGACCGTACTCCGTTGTCGAGTTCCGTCTCATCCGCATTTCAGTACTTTGTTCAATCAATTATGGCCAACTAGCCACTGTTTACAAAGTTCATAATAAATTAAAAGCAATTTTATGTTTTGCATTTATTTTTTTCCCCGCTGTACTACTGAAAATGTACCGAACCATACAAAACTTCAAAACCGAGGTAAATACCGAACCGTGATTTTTGTGTACCATTACACCCCTATTGGCTACTAAAAATTGGGAGAAAAATGCGGAATAAAAAGCAAAAACAGAAAATAAAAAATAAGAAAAAAGTAGTAGAGTATAGTAGAGGTTGTGGTCTGCACTTGGTATTTCTCCTGCACTACACATGCTCCACTCAATCAACAAGAACTATCAAAACACTCAATTATAACAGGCCTAGTTAAGCAGTGTTGAAAACTTTCCCAGAGGGCATCTTCTCAGGGCAGGATTAAAGGGCGGTTTATTTTAGCAGGTCTTCACATTGGTCCTCATTGGCTAGGTCAGACAACCCACAACAGTTGTCCAAGACTGAAGTGCACCTACTTCAGCAAGACACAATATCAAATTGTGTGTCCCTCCCTCTCCACCACCCGACTCCTTCACCCTACCATGAAAAAACATGACAAGTCAACTCAAAGTTCTAGATTTACACATGTAAATGCAATCTGGCTTTGTAAAAAAAAAAATATATATATATTTAAAAAAATACCTTTTAATTATGCAAATATAAACGATGTGTCGCAAGCCTGACTGAGCAGAAAACAAATCTTTAACATGTTACCAAGCACAACATCCAGACTATGGAAGATGGAACAAGCGACCAACAAAAAGACTAACTTCAGCAAGTTTGGTTTGTAATAGTTTCACCGGGTGAAAATATTGCTAGTTGGTTTTTAATTTGCTTCTTATGTTGCCATTTGATCAAATGAAAATAGGGAATGCAAGACCTTGTAATAGCTGAGAAGAGTACTTCAGACACAATAAAACAGTCTTCTTTAAAAGCCTATAATAGAATATGAATTAAGCCTAAAACAGAATTAAAGAGATAGAGACACAAGAGAGAATGAAGAGAACAGACATGTTTTTGATGAAAAGTTTAATTTTCCATTCCATTTTTCTTTTCCTGGTTTTATCATTAATTTGTCATTGAATTAAATAGATTAATTACAATGTACAAATTTTGTATGAGAGTGAGAGTTTGAGTTGGGTTTGTCCACAGACAGACACAGGACTTGAGGACCACACTGTGGAAGCACTGGCTGGCTGACTGACTCTCAATGACTTGCATGAATCAACGTTGTAATGTTTATCTCAGTTTATTTAGCAGAAAGTTTAGCAAACATATTTAATTGTTTGAAATTTGTTTTAAGACATTGTCTGGTTTATATGTGCTCTATGTTATATTGACTTTGCAGATATTTCTGGAATAAAAAAGGTAGCCCACATCAAATATTATATCCTTCCCATTCTCAGTTTTCATTATATTGTGCTACCCATTTAAATCTTTAGTGGTGGCGCATGCGTACAACGATGGGCAAAACTTAAACAGATCTTATGGGACTAGAACAGGATTTGCTGTGAATCAACTGATAGGCAACTCCAACTGTACCCTGCAATAAAGTTTCCCAAGATGAATACTTCGCTAAACCCGCATTAATTCAGTACTGGAAAACCGCCATAACACGACATACTAGAAAACTAAGTCACAACCGCAATCAAACAGTCTTTGCATATGAAGTCTTCACACGTAGAAGGCAGCTCACATTCAAGTTCATGTACCTTTACCACTAATATTAAATGTTATTCGGGAATCCCATGGCATTTCCTCTTATACATAATTTCAGGTATATGGCTTGATTTGTAAAGCATAGCAACAATTGGGTATTCGGAGCAGTTAAAATGTCCATTTCATCATGTCCCATATGGCACGGCACACAACCACAAAGGCCATGGTCTCAATGCGACAATGGCTACATAACCCACAGGAAGATCAAGACAATCAGATATGCAGGACAAAAAGGGGAAAAGTGTCCCAGCATGAAGTTCACAAAATCGATTGGATTTACACCACAGCATGCTCCTTGCCAAGGCCAAGGCTCAAAACAAAAAGGTAAGTGTGCTGACAAAATCTAAATTCTTAAGTAGCCAATGATAAACTTGCAATGAGCTGATTGGCTATGTGCTGTACATAATTATCCAGTCGAAAGAGGAGTGTGATAAGTAGAGCACTTGGGGGAAGAGAATATCTATGATTCCAATTCCTTTGTGAAATGTGTCAAAAAAATATTAACTTTCATTCATAACCTGACCCAGTGCTGTCATGGTAGTAGCATGTGTAACATGTGGCCCAGAAGACCACACAGAGTGGCTGTGGTCTGTAATCAACACAGGCGTTTTCAAACTGACCAAATTATTGGTCAGCATGAACTCTGTCACACACCCCACAGTAGCTATACTGTAACATTTTACCCTTCCTCACACTTACTTAGTGGTTTTGTGTGGCTCAGTGGGTAGAGCATGGTGCTAACAATGCTTAGGTTGTGGGTTCGATTCCCATTGGGACAACATATATACCAAAAAATGTATGCCTTCACTACTGTAAGTCGCTTTGGATAAAAGCATTTGCTAAATGGCATATATATTATTATTGTAACCATGAGGGATCTAATTATGTGCCTTTGGCACTCAGAGTTAACAATTATAATTTAAAGAAATGAATGGCCCATGATTCAACTTTCAGAACTGTAGTCCATTGAAGAAAAGGCTTAACATTATGAGGAACAAAAACATCTCTGTGGCACAACGGCGTGGGTGTCGCGCCCTGGGTAATCCCAGCTGGGGAACGAGAGGGATAGCGCCGCTTGTCTCCTTCGTCACCACAACCCATATGTTTACCAGCAACCTTATACAAGTTTAAACATGTAGGCCTCGATCACATACTTTAGAAAAAAACAGTAAACGTAGGTCTCCAAACACGATCAAAACAAAGGAAGCCACATATCCCATTTTGAGGCCACATAAAATCAGCAGTGGAAAAAGCTGGTGTAAACGATGGGATGGGGGATGTGTGTACAGAAATGTTGTTGCATGTAGGATTATGCAGGACATACCAGTGACAGTACAAAAGGTTTCTGTGCAAGGGATTTCGCAAAACAATTTAGCATACACAGTACCTTCATGATTGAACGCCTGTGTATTTCCAACTTGCACTTGGTATTCCAGTTCGCCAACATAGCATAATTTGCACTCAATGATCTAGTTGATGATCTGCTTAAGTGTGGGGTGATGACAGCTTTTGATTTGCTGCTGAAAAATAATGGCAGGTGTTTTCAGTTATGTAAATGAAAAGTATCTGATCTTTAATCCCTCAAAGGAAAATTATGTACACAAAAAAACCCCAATCAAAGTCAGACTTTGCGTTCACCATACTGACGATTATTTTTACTGAACCATATCTTCCTATGCGCGTTTACTACACATGGCAGAAATAATCACTCTCTAACCAGTTACTAAATGGCATGGTGCATTACACCCTCAAGATCAAAGATTGACATTCAAGACTGCTTTGAATGCCCTCACAGTCTCTGGGGTTGGGTGCACGTACCAGAAAATAAACAAGTGTCCAGACAATCAATTTGAAATATATCTGCTCAATCAATCTGCACCTTCCATTATATTTACCACTTGAATCAGTTAAAGTGTTCACTTACCAACTTGGCCAACAGTGAGTCAATAATGGTTTGTTTCATGACGGAGTCTACTAAATTGCAATGTCTTCTGCATACTAATTATTGAAAACAATTTACTTGAACTTGTTTTCTAAAACTTGCATTCATTTCAGTGTTCACTGATCTCAACTGTGATGGGACTATAAATAAGCAAAGGTTTCAACAATTAATCTGAAATTCAGTTCAGGAATTGCTTCAGTGTTGATTTCAGCCATGTGCGCACCAATTTACCACTCACACACAGATCAAGATCATATTGCGAATGGGGTCAGACATTTTAGATTCTACTTGTAGCCATCATTTGTTTCTTAACCATGTTCAAACAAAGCATCTAGGCACATTTGCTAATAAAGACAATTACCAGGATGTTCAACTGTTCATTAAAGTACTAAACAGTTAACACGTTCTTCAACAAGTAGCAAAATAAATAACCTAAATAATTTAAGCCACTTGCAGTCTATTATTCACAATAACAAACATGCCCTTGTAACAAAAAAAGAACAGGTACTGGAAATTATTCAATCAATTTAAATTAAAGGAATAATAAAGTGAACAGATTTATTTAGTATAGAATTATAAACAAACCTGGAGCAACAACCTTTAAAATTTGACATTAGAGGATTCCCTTTAAGATCCCAGACTCTTTAGTGTTTGAAGGAAATTGTAGGCCAATCACATGCTATTTTACCCACAGCAATCTATACTCAAACAGGCCCAGACATTACATTTCACATAGTATAATAAACCTCTTAAAATCAATGATGGAAGACCCATACAAATGTCCATAACACCATAGTCCCACAATGTGCCTTGCATGTTTGCACCATTGAAAGATCCTCCAGACCTTTACTGTCATATGTTCTTTAACACTGAATGACCGGTTTGGAAATTACTGCTACATTTTCCCAGGCCATTCAGAGTACCAATTTGAATATTTTTTATTTTACATCTATCTACATAGCGAATAACAATGAAAGAAATGAAGCAGGCTTACCATGAATTGTGGAGCTTGTGTCTGCCACTTGAAATAGAGGTGCGTAACCCGAGCCACCCATCAGGGTGAAGGCCAGAGGGAGGAACAATGCGGATGGGTTTCACTGGTTGTTACAGTCATCTGATTTCAAGGTTCTAACTAAGGCCCTCTGTTGCAAATGCAGCTGAACCCCCATAGCAATAGAACAACTAATTTTGCTTAGTGATGGGATTGGCTCTTAATGCAAAGTCTAGTGAAAATTGAGGATGGAATATGAGGTGTATAATTTGAAACTTTGGAAAGTAGTAATGTCTAGGAGAATTTAGTACAAAGGACTTGATCCTAAAAATGGCTTACTAAGAGGAAAATAATACTGACTGTCTATGCCCATCTTTTGGAAATGTTTGGAAAATGTCAGTGCATACTGATATCTCTGCTTTCCCAGACTAGGATAGAGGAAAATAACATGTGGCATCATTACAAAATAAATAAGACCACTAATGAGTTCCTAAAAACAAGCACATACGGGTTCTTAAACTACTTAGAATGAGATCCTAAAAACAAGCACATAGTCACTTAGAGTACTATGTGCAGTTCTGGTCACCACACTAGAAGAAAGTTATAGAAGCTCTTGAAAAAGTTCAAAGAAGGGCAACTAAATTGATACCTGGTATGAAAGTTAAAAGTTATGAGATTAGACTTAAGGCACTCAATCTATTTAAGCTTAGCAAATGGAGACTTAGGGGAGATTTGATTGAGGTTTTTAAAATCCTTAAAGGGCTTAACAAAGTGAACTACCAAACATGTGTTAAGATAAGTGGGGTCAGCAGAACAACCAGGCCAGAGGTGGAAATTAGTTAAAGGTAAATTCAGCATGGATATTAGGAAATTTTTCTTTACACAGAGAGTTGTCAATGCCTGGAACAGCTTGCCAGGTCTGGTAGTAGAGGCAGAAGCACTTGGGCTATTCAAGTCTAGGCCAAATGCAGTACTATATTCTTTAGATTAGAACATGACAAGCCTAGATGGGCTGAACGGCCTGTTATACTCACTATGTATTCTTATGTTCTTACGAGCAATTTATCATGGTACACTAGTGTCAAAGCACTTTCACCTTATCTTCATAACTAGGAATGTTATCAGACTTATCACAATACATATTGCTCATAATCAGCGCCAGATCTTCACGTTCATGGGCCCTAGGCCCCACCTCCATTAACGTTAGATTGGAGATATGGTTTAATTTGCGTCATTTATTTTTTATGACTACTACTACTAATAATAATAATAATAATAATAATAATCAGGATCCTGTGTGATGAACATATATTTATTAGACATGTAAGTGTAATATGAATTATGTAAAGAAAATAATATTAATTACAAAAAAATATATATATATATAAAAAAAATATATCAATATTAATATTTTCCCCATAATTCCGGGCCGCATGCAACCTTTGGGCCCAGGCCTATACGGAGATGCTCATAATCCAACAGCAGTAGCCTCCTGGGAAGACCAGAGTCATAACCTATGACGTACAACTTAGCAAATATGTGATGCTTTCTTGAAGTCAAGCCTTCCATTCAAACTCATTTTAAACCTTGAAAATCCAGCAAGCTGTGGTTTAATGAGACGCTTTAAATCCTGCCAGAGCTTTGATCATCAAATAATCACTTCCTGGTCATTTTGCAAACAATCCAGTGTGAAGCTGGCCACCATCCCAACACAGTGGGGTTACCTGAGCGGTACAGTGGATGCTTGTTTTGTTGCCATGTTTTTTCTTTCCTAAATCTCCCCCTCCCCCCAACCATCTTTCTTTTATTTTTTCAATCCACTTAAAATGTTTGTTTAATCCCATGCTATCCAACTATTGCCACAGACAGAAGGAAATTAGGTTTAAGAACAATGTGAGGTTTTTTTTATCCTCTCCCCAACAATTGTCCATGGTATGTTACCTTCCTATACTACATTACCACCATACTCCCATTTCTACATGAATACAACAATAATTTGCTGTGCTTAATTTTCTAATTCAGTTCCTAAAGCTATAATTACGGTATGGTACGGTATCACAATAATACCGTAGGCATGCCATAAGCCACCACATCCTACATGGAGATCCTAACATGCCTCCCTCTCCCAGAGACCATTATGGACTTTGAGTTTGCTTTCTTCTATGCAACTACTTGAAAAACTACACGTGACCACTAGACAAATAGGATTTTCATTCTATTCACTCCGACCGCTGCTTGGAGGACACACCCACCGACGAGAGAATTTCTCATTCATTGTTCAGGTTTAGAGAGGCTGAGGGAACTCTCTCCCGAGCTCACAGTGGCATCCTGTCCTTTTGAAACATCTGATGTCAAAGGACTTCCATACGAATGGGCCATTTTTCCTTGGTTTAAATAAAAAGTAGGGTACGATTGTAGTCCATGGCATTTTGCACACTGTCCTGCTTTCACCATGTAACCGTGTCCCTGTTGTACAATCGCCCGGCTCGGTTTGATTTCTGTAGCTTTGACTGGGGATTTCATTCGAATAAATCAGAAATCAGGACCAGCCCACTGGCCCATCCTGAAACCACTTCCTTTATGTGTGTCCTGTACAGACAAACAAATGCAATAATCGCCCCTATCATAAGCACATTGTCGCAGGCAAACATTTGTTTGGCAGCAGTGTAATGCTGGATCAGTCAGACAAACTTGTTTCAAAAATCTAACCGCACATCAAACCTGACAAGCGAGGCCTGTACAAACTTTGCTGGGGCTGTATTACTCTTAAACTTGCACTTGGTTTTCCTTCAAGCCGTCCAAATAATACGGAGTGACAGGATACCCTTCGTACAAGCTTGAGGTTTATAAACCCCACCACTATTATCCAACATAACCACTCTCAGAGAGTCTCTCCTCAATGTTTCTCACAGCAAAAAGAGCGAGCCTCCCTTCTGCTGAGGGGGATTACAGAGCTCCAGCAATGGCAAGGGCAGATTAGATGAGCAAACAGTTCTAACCAAGCAGCAAAGTGGAAGTAATTTCCTCTAAACTAACATGGGCTGATGGAGCCATTTTACAGCCCGAGAAGGAGCGACACAGCCCCTCCGGTCCAGACTCAGCTTTGATCACCACGCTCCGGCTTCACAGCAAGGCATACATTTAGGAGGCACAGCCATATGTCCACAGCTTTAGACTTAGACACGTGTGCCCCAGCAAAGTGTCCATAAACCACCAACACCAGCCAGTGCCCTCTCCGGTTTTCACCTCTGTACTTTGGAAAGGCTCGCCGCCAGAATGTATATCGAGAACAAACATATGCAGATTGAGAAACCCGTGTTACAGCAAACAGAGCTTGTCCATTTAGAATGTGTGTAGTATCACCCCATAGCTAGCAAGGGGCTCAAAAGTTATGATGTTAAGACCCAGTATACATATCTCAGTACAACCTTTTAGAAATTGTACTGAACATAAAGTTCTCGGTCCAGACAGACACACACATCAATTTTGGCCTTCGGGGGGGGCTGGAGCACTTTGGAACTATAGTGAGAAAAAAACAGATCTGATCATGGAATTATGAATTTAATCATTAATGACAGAGAGGGGCTGAACACAACCTCATCCTTTGACATTACCATCTATTATTTAATTACCACAGGCTAGCATGCAGTTTTCTATTCCAAAGAGATTAAACTGGCCACTTTGCACAACTGGGAAATTCTTCAAATTCAGAATAACCTCAGCTCAGCAAGGCCTCCAAAAGGGACGTTGTACAATTGACACCCTATGGATGGCCAAACTTTACAATGTGATACCTCGACTACAGAAGTAGCACAGCACTGTCATCTTTAGTTATGATCCTCTTAAGCAGGTGGAAAGAATGGAGAGGCATTTGTGGTAGATTCCCAATTCAATATTATTCCTTGATGAAATGTTTTGGCGAGTACGACCAAGAAATTACATGTCTCTGACATGCCCCACAGAGGCTTCATTTACACACTTGATAATATTTGTAAGTTGCTGACAATTCCTTTCACTGCTGAATAATGATGCTTTTGTTCAGGCTTTAAAGGCTATTTCAGATTGTGATTGTGCTCCTCTGGCCTTGCAGGAGCAGTAGGTATGTCCAAAGCCATATCAAGACATCAACTGTGAGCTCCTGGAGAAAATTCACTTCACCTTTTACAGACAAATTACAGAGAGTCAAATAACAGTGTGTTATATCCTTGATGCCATATCTGTGTTGCTTTTCAAAAAAAGCAGAACAATGACTTTGCCCAGTGTCCTGATGTATAATTCATAAAACTACTGTAAGATATATAAAACAGACAACAGCCAAGATGAAGTTATCATTATGTCCAAAAAGAAAAGAGGTTGTATAATAAAAAAACAAGTACTGCCAAATATAAGGGCAGAATCTAGTAGTAAAGAATTCAAGGTGGGGTTACTTTTTCCTGTAATTTAATCAACATTTTTCATTTTATTTCTGGGAAATATAAAAATACTGCCCAGGGGGATAACACTGACTTTTTGCTTCACTCAAGCATTGAGCTTTGTAGTCCTCCGAAGCAACGACTGTGCAGATCAGGCGGTGGCTGGCTACACATGTTTAGGAGGATAGGTCTGCTCTTCTACAATTAGTTAGGCATTCCAAATGGGATTTTTATTTTTTATTAACTGGTTAAAAAAAGAAACCGAAGATGGAGGACAAGTTCAGAGAAATGATTGACACCGTAAAATACGAGAACACATCAGATACTGCACATACCAGTCCTGCCACTGGCAAACAGATCAAGGCTGAGGTGAATGGAATTAACAGATTGGGCTCCTACGGTCAGGTTGTTTTCAGATCTTAGAACAAAAAAAGTGTCATAACTGTCCATATACCACATCACAGAGTGAGTGGAGGATGACTGTGAGAAGTTTGATAATTACTCTTGACAATTTAGAACAAAAAAATAATGCTAAGCATCTGTAGAAAGACATGTAATTGAAATGGCATTTACAGAAATGTAACTTTCAAGGAGAAGTAGTGGTGGCAGTCTAGAAATATGCATTAAACCATTATCCTCCTAAGCTATTCCTTCTAATCACATGGCGTTTGGGACGGCAGTTTGGGCCCAAGGCCCTTCATAGCTTGAAGACTTACAGCTGAGCTGTACATGTATTCTTTCATGTAATGGTTTGTAAATACACAAAAAAACAAAACAGCACCTAGGAGAATGAAACCAAAGGAAATGCGCACTAATAAGTGCCATATATTTACAAATCCTTGGAAGGACCACAGATGCACAGTACTTGGAATATCCAACTAAATACATTTTCTGGAGTTCATTCATTTTAAATACTTTAATTTCTAATACTTTAATTATATACTTTCTAATAGACCAGTATGGATTGCAGTATCGTCTTTGGAGGAGGTGCGATATACTTTCTGCAAATGGAGAACTACAATGGCGCGACATTATACATAAAACTATACGAACTTGATCAACGAGTTAATGACCGGTACATAATAGACAATCCCCAGAGAGTAATAACAGGGTGGACAATTTGTTCAACGATTTGGATCAGAGGCACTTTCAATTTCACCGCCGCCCTCAACTGGAGCAAAAACTAACACGTTGTTCACTATGTTCACTTTGTCGAAAGGACAAAACGCATTGCAGTGAGATAGGTTGTTTTGGATATGCTGTTATGAACGTTTAAAAAAAACCCTGAACATCACAGAAAAGTCTGGTAATTAAATTAATAAACAAATTTGTCCTGGAAGTGACTAAGTGTTATAGGAAAAATAGCTTGTTCTCTACCTACGAGAAACGAACAGGTGCGGGAACGCGACTGTGGAACATTCCACAACCAGTTACCGAATATCAACAAATTGCCAAATAATTGTCTAGTTCGACAAAACGAGTACTTTGTATACAACTTTAAATATGGTTCAAATTACAATAGCAAACTTGATGTAGTAAACTTTTTTTAGGTAAGAACAATATTTTGAGTAGGCTACGGATTGCTTTCCGTTCGGTTTGCTGATCCCTTGCATTGTCTCGTGTTCGCTACGGGTCCAAGCGCACTAAATGTAAATTTGCCCATGATTAGTTAATGTTTAAATAAATACCATATTGAATTAGCTGCTTACCTCGGCTTGATGAAATGCACAGCGCAGATAAAGCAATTGTTTTACACGTTGCTTATGTTTTTCATTTAAAGATACCCCTTTCCCATGCGAGCTAGTTGATCATATAACATTAAACTCCCTCTAGTCTGTTTTCCACGATTGTACGCCAAACTAAACAATGACCACCCACACGATTGATTCCCGTCTATCTTTCTTTCACTCTTCTCTTTGTAGTTTATGTGAGCCACCAGCTTCACTTCGTGCTCATGCGCACAAACTGAGCCCACCGCGATTGATATTCCACTCTAAACTGTACCAAGGATGCCCTGTGGCGTGACGTTCCATCAGGATACCGCGACAGGTAGGCTATCAAAAATAGGTTTTCTAACGGTGTCATATAGTCTATTGGAGGTTCGCAACAACATACCATTATTAAATCACATCTGCTAAAGGCAATATGCTTAATTCACCAGCTGGGTATCATTGCGCGATTTACAATAAAACGGGGGTAGCGAAATGGACAGGCACCCTATTCTTTTTCCCCCAGTTAATATCGACATTTTCGGAAAGTAATGACATATTCCATTGCACAAATAAACATGAATGAGTAGCCGAATCTGAATTTTATGTTAAACAGTTCTGGCGACATGCAACGTTACACAATTACAGGTTGAAAATATGTCTAACATAAGTAAGGAATTTATTTATCAATCTTAAACTATCTTCATCTTATTCAAAATGTGGAAAGTAGGTTTATAAGCCCATTTTACAAACCTCCTTGGTTGTAGTGACCACTTATTTCAGAGAAGTTGGAGTATACTGTTCTTGGGGTTGGTTTAAAACCATTGAATGTGAATATGGAACATTTGGTCTGTTCAAATCACAATCATGGTGCACTGCTCATGTCATTTAAAAATGTATATTCAAACCTTGATCCAGCAGTCGTGTTATTTTCGAATTCTTAAAGATGTACTTAATATGGTTCTGCTAACCTCGTGCATAATCTGGCTCTTTCGAGTAAAGTAGCATACCGTTGTAGAAGCCCTTATTAAAAATAAGTCAAGCTGCAGTATTTCAGCGCACAATAAAAGCAAATACCTGAAGGAAATTGTGAATGGTCTTGTGTCGTGTTTCACCACTTCAAATTGTAATTTAATGACGAAACTGAGAAGGACGCCAATTTATAGCATATGCAACAAAGGGGCGTTACAAATCGCTCCTTTCAGCCTAACCTCGTTGAAAAGGCCCTTTGACCAAAAGAGAGGGAAATCCTTCCACAATCACTGTCTTTTAAAAGCATTTGGTCGGAAAGTTTTCGCTCCCGAAGCTTGTGTTACCTGGGTAATAAACCCCTTTCAGTGTTTTTCCACTTGAGAGTGTCACCTCTGGTCCTGGATTACTGCGCAATTTCCATGTTATGACCAATTCTTATATTACTTACAATTCCATTTCTTTCAAGCCACATGCAACCTACTCCACCACCTGCTTCAGCTTTTGTGAAAACAAGGAACTTTGAATTTGTAGATTTGCAACAGTGCACCATAAGTATAACATGTTTCCAATAGTTATTATGTACTTAAAACTTCAAGCCTGCCTAATGTGGTTACTGTGACTGGTTGCTGGCTGTTCAAATACCATTTTACAGTCCCTTAAATCGAACATTCTGATCCATCCACCAAGTCCAGTGTATGTAAGAGCTAGTGGCTGTCAATACAATTATATATGAATATAATATAGAATTATTTGTACTATTACTTATTATTGAACCTTGGAGTGTGTTCCTGATCTCAGTTGAGAAAACCTGAATTTGTGATGATGGTATTAATGCTGTAGATACATGTAATGTTTTTTCTCTCCTTTCAGTCAGCATGAAGGGAGAGCTTTCATCCAAAGTGATTTATAGTAGTGAATGCATATATTTTTCAGTATATGCAGCCCCAGTGGGAATCAAATCCATAACGTAAGCATTCTCAGCACCATGTTCTACCTACTGAACCACACAGGACATTATATAACACATAACTTTATTCAGGGTGAGTGGAATTATACACATAACCCAGTTATGGAGCAGATATACTGAACTCATTCAAGTACTTTGTTCAAGTTTACAACAGCAGTACCCCACCTGAAATGTGACCAGCAACCCTCTGATCACTCTCAAGTCTCATCTGTCCTCAACAACTCTGTAATCATTCTTGAGTCAAATTCCCTAACCGCTATTGCGCACTGAGGAAGGAATATTACAAAATGTTTATTTATGCTGCTGGTATGAGAAAAATAGTTCAATGCACTGTGCTCTAATCTGTAAAACGCACAATACATACAAATTACCCAATTTCTCACACTGTACGTTCTGTTCTCAGTGTGGAATTCTGTTATGAACAGGTGGTGATGACAGTGCATGTGAATTCATGTAGGGGATTAACAACCCGGTCAATGGAGAGAGCTTGTCTTAGCAGCTAGGTGAGTGTGCCAGATCCCTGACAGTCCACACAGCCACTTTCATGCATTTCAGTGTGGTGTCTGAGAGTGCGTGCCACAGCGGTCAGGCTAACCCCCCAGGACAATCAAAAGGCAGCAGCTGTTCACACCTGTCCTACCTGCATTTAATTCACTTACAACTTTAGAGAGACATTGCTATATAAACTACTAACAGAATCTGACACTGCCTGTGTTCCCATCAACGCTCTCACATTTTCCCCTTTGGGGTTTAGTGCATCACACACAATGGACATTTGGAAATTATTTCTTAATTACATACTCATTGTTTTAGTAATTTGTTTTAGTAAACAAATTGTTTTAGTAAAACAACAAATTGTTGTTTTTTAACATGCTCTTAGTATTGGCTGGTAATTACAAAAAATATTGAATCAAAGCGCATGATTGTTTCTCAAAGTCTAATAGACATTGACTCCTGCAGTGAATACATATTTTGCTGTTCATGACAGATTTTTGTTTGTTTGTTCCCATGTTGCTATTATTGGGTGCTTCCAAAATGGAGATACATAAATATAAGAAGGACATCTGCTGGCCTTATGAGGAAGTGCATGTTTACTTTCTGTCCTGTACTCTTCCTATTTTCTATACAAATACATATGTAGTACTGTATTGCTTATACATTGTGATAAAAATCTTCTGTTGACATATTTCTGCTGTCTTTATAAAAATTAATCACCTCAGTGAGTAAGACGAATGTTGCGAATTGAATATTTCTTATAAGAGTGAGATTTATACAATTTCAAAAAAACTGTTTCAATATTTGTAAATATTTTTGTATATATTGAATTAAATTAAATTAAACTTTGAAGGCTAAGTTCAGACTGCATACATTGTTACATTGAATTATAATTTAATCTGATCACAGAAAAACACATTTGAAAGAATGAAGTTAATACATTAATTTAGAGCATTTGTGATGGAGGGACTCTCATGACCTCTACCTGACATTTGCCTTTTAAGCATATATAAATATTAGGACACAATGTTTTATTTACTTGTTTGGGTTGGGTTCCGTATTGGCATGGTAACAGTAGGTCAGACACTCTACTGTAGCTTGTACCTCTATTAACCAGTAGATGGCAGTAATCTATGGCATTACTAATCAGTGGCTCTACTGTCAACTGAACAGGGCATTAGGGGTCAGTTGTTAACTGCTGTACAAAACAGTGAGGTCAAAATCCTGTCTTTGAAGGAATTTGCTTGTAATATTCACAGTAGTATGTCATATATTTGAAGCATTGCCCCCATTTCTTAATTAACTAACAAGGATAACACAATTTTGTAATCATACTACCCCTTGGCAGGAATCATTGCTTAGCACAAGTTCACTCAAATCAAATACATATTTGCATAACCCATAACATTTATGAAAATAATGCATTGGTTATGGTTATGGTTATATTTTTCAGAAACTCTGGTAAATACTTAAAAACCTAGCACTTTAAATGTCCCTGTAGGACTGGCTGATCAGTCCTACCAGGTGGCCCTCTCCACCGGAGTCCCGCAGGGCAATGTTGCTAGGCCCCCTCCTATTCTCCCTGTATACCAAATCACTTGGTTCTGTTATCTCTGCTCATAGTTTTTCTTATCACTGTTATGCTGATGACACTCAACTCTTTCTCTCCTTCTTTCCTTCTGAGACCCACATCGGATCTCTGCATGCCTGGCAGACATCTCTGCCTGGGTGTCGACCCACCACCTAAAGCTGAACCTGAGGAAGACAGAGCTGCTCTTCCTCCCAGCAAAGGGCTCCCTGATGATTGATGCTTCAATCACCGTGGAAGGTTCCATAGTGTCTTGGTCCCAGTCTGCCAGGAGTCCTGGAGTGACCCTGGACGAACAGCTCTGCTTCTCGGGTCACCCGCAGCGATCACCCGGACCTGCTGATTCTCTTTCCACAACATCCGTGGTGATCTCACGTCTGGACTACTGCAATTTCTTGCTGCCAGGCTTACCGGCCTGTGCCATCAAGCCACTGCAACTGATCCAGAATGCTGCCGCATGTCTGGTGTTCAATCAACCCAAGTTCATTCACATCACGCCTCTACTCTCCTCTCTGCACTGGCTCCCCATCACAGCCTGCATTAAATTCAAATCACTGGTGCTAGCTTATCAAGCAACTAGAAGAACCTTCCACGGTGATTGAAGCATCAATCATCAGTCTTGATAGTCCTGTAGCTCAGTTGGTAGAGCATGGCACTGGCAATGCCAAGGTTGTGGGTTCAATCCCACGGGACTGCATGTCCGTCATTCAGATGGGACGGTAAAAACCAAGGTCTTTTATGACTCTTTGTGGTCATAAAAGATCCCATGGCACTTCTCGAAAAGAGTAGGGTGTTAACCCGGTGTCCTGGCCAAATTCCCAACCCAGACAATATATATATATACAATTAATTCCCTCCTCGCCTCTCCACTGTGTATCTGATGTGTGGTGAGTTTGTACTGGCGCACTATGGCTGCCGTCGCGTTCACCCAGTTGGGTGCTGCACATTAGGTGGTGGTTGAGGTGAGTTGCTCCTATCATTGTAAAGCGCTTTGGGTTCCTTGAAAAGCGCTATATAAATCCAATGTTCAATTCAATTCAATTCAACTGTTCCCCCTTATCTCCAGACACTCATCACACCCTACACCCCAGCCAGACCCCTCCGCTCCGCCTCCTCTGGCAAACTGACTGTCCCATCCCTCCGGGTGCCCGGCAGTCACTCCTCGCGGTCTCGCCTCTTCTCTGTCCTGAACCCTCGGTGGTGGAATGATCTTCCGCACTCGGTCAGGACCACGGAATCACGCCTCCCGCGTGGTCTAGTGGTTTCAACGTCCGACACTGGCCACGGCGACCAGGGTTCGATTTCCCTGTCGCACAAGAGTCGGCTCTGGTCGGGAGTGCCATCGGGGCGGCAATTGGCTATCCGCCCCAAGGAGGGGGGAGGGAAGCCGACACACACAGTTTGCTGTGCACAGGAGTGGTTCTGGGGTACCGGAATTACAGTCGACGGCACGATGAGTGTTGTCTCGGAGGAGGCAGCACTTCGCCCTCGTCACTGCCGGTCACAGGACTACGGCAGCGAACTATGAGGGAAGGGGGATTTAACTAAGCACAGTGGGTAATTGGCTACCAAATTAGGAGAAAAACGGGGTAAAATCAGAAAAATGTAAATATATATATTTTTTAAAGGACCGCGGAATCACTTGCGATCTTCCGCAAGAGACTCAAAACCCACCTTTTCAGACTCCACTACCACTGAATTCTGTACATCTACCCAATTGTCATCAGCACTGCCTACATGTTTATTACTGCTTTTTGTATATGTATACTTGTTTAAATCTTCCTTTCAAAAAAGTAATAAAATTGACCAACCTTTTCCTTCCTGGTTTGACAGGTATGGTATGCAGCTGCCAACAATGATGTTTATTGCTGTATTACTGCACTGATCTCTTGCACGAACAATGATTGATCATACCATGTACAATGCACATCTTGTAAGTCGTTCTGGATAAGAGCGTCTGCTAAATGCTTAAAATGTATGTAATTCACAAAGCATTATGACTTGTATACTTCAGGGCAATGATACATTTCAATTGTGATTAACTGGTGTAATAAACATGCCACATAAAGAAAACAAATTAATTAAATCTTTCACTTCACTGTTTAAAATATATCCACCATTCAACTGATGGAGATAAAACAATGATCCATGGCATTGGGTTGAGTTCAAATGAGTCTTTAGTGGTGAATTCTACTTCAAACATGTGAAAACATATTTTGTAGAAATACGTTATGAAATTGTGTATCTCAAGATTAGTGACTCTATCTCACCTTATCTCAATCATCTATGACTTTTGTTCACTCCGTACGTTATTCATTAATCATGCATGAGTTGATCTTTAAACTGAACTTTGATCACTGGAAAGGTTCCAAGTATGGAGACAAAGCTCACTGGAATAATATTTAATTAGATATGTAGGTGTGCCACACCTGAGGGAAAGACATCATCAACAAGAGGCAACTGTGCTCAAAAGCACATACTTTACCGTGATGTTGGTGCATTAGTTCGAGTTGCAAGTCAAAACAGACGGGCAACTCTGAATCAGTTGACCAGAAATGTCAATCTTGGGTGTGAGCAGTAGAACAGTCCATTGAGAACTTCACAGAGAGGATACTATGGTCAGGTTGCAGTGCATAAACCCCTTTGTGACACCTAAAATGCACATCTGTGAGAGGTGCAGACAATCGTGGCAGTGGTCTACTAAGCAATGGAAAAAAGTAATATGATCAGATGAGTCATCCTTCACCCTGCTCTCAACAAGCAGACAAGGGCATATGCGGCGCATGCCAAAGGGTTCTATACGGAAAAACTTGATGAGAATGCATTGTAATTAGTAAACCTGTAGTAGTTTGTAGTCCCGTAGGTCAATTGGTAGAGCATGGCACTGACAATGCCAATGTTGTGGGTTTGTTGTTTGGATGGGACGTTAAAAACCGAGGTCTTGACTCTCTGGTCATAAAAGATCCCATGGTGTTTTTTGAAAAGAGTAGGGTGTTAACCCGGTGTCCTGACCAAATTCCCAACCAAGACTATATATATATATATATATATACAGTGGGGAAAATAAGTATTTCACCCCCTGCTGATTTTGTGAGTTTGCCCCCTTACAAAGAAAGGAACGGAACGGTCGGTCTATAAATTTCATGGTAGGTTCATCTTAACAGTGAGAGACAGAATATTTTTTTAAAATCCCAGAAAATCACATTATATGAATTTTAAACATTTATTTGTGTTTTATTGAGGAAAATAAGTATTTCACCCCTAGCAAAACAGCAAGAATTCTGGCTCCCACAGACCGGTTATGTGACCAGGAGGCACACAGATTAGTCCTCTTACTTAATTAGTACTCCTAATTAAGTACTCGTTACCTGTATAAAAGACAACTGTCCACAGAATCAATCAATGAATCAGATTCCAACCTCTCCACAATGGGCAAGACCAAAGAATTGTCTAAGGACATCAGGGACAAAATTGTAGACCTGCACAAGACTGGAATGGGCTACAAGACCATTGGCAAGCAGCTTGGTGAGAAGGAGTCAACTGTTGGTGCAATAATTAGAAAATGGAAGAAACACCAATTGACCATCAATCTCCCTCGGTCTGGGGCTCCACGCAAGATCTCACCTCGTGGAGTGAACTTGATCATGAAAGAGGTGAGGGAACAACCCAGAACTACACGGCTGGAGCTTGTTGATGATCTCAAGGCAGCTGGGACCACAGTCACCAAGATGACCATTGGTAACACACTACGCCGTAATGGATTGAAATCCTGTAGTGCCCGCAAGGTCCCCCTGCTCAAGAAGGCACATGTACAGGCCCGTCTGAAGTTTGCCAATGAGCACCTGGATGATTCAGAGGAGGCTTGGGAGAAAGTGCTGTGGTCAGATGAGACTAAAATCGAGCTCTTTGGCATCAACTCGACTCGCCGTGTTTGGAGGAAGAAAAAAGCTGCCTTGGACCCCAAGAACACCATCCCCACCGTCAAGCATGGCGGTGGAAACATTATGCTTTGGGGCTGTTTCTCTGCTAAGGCCACAGGACGACTTCACCGGATCGAGGGGAGGATGAATGGGGCCATGTACCGGGAAATCTTGGGTGAGAACCTCCTTCCCTCAGCCAGAACACTGAAAATGGATTTCTAAGGATTTGGAGAGGATCTGCAAAGAGGAGTGGGCCAAAATCCCTCCTGGGATCTGCGCAAACTTGGTGACCAACTACAAGAAACGTCTGACCGCTGTGCTTGCCAACAAGGGTTTCTCCACCAAGTACTGAGTCATGTTTTGCTAGGGGTGAAATACTTATTTTCCTCAATAAAACACAAATAAATGTTTAAAATTCATATAATGTAATTTTCTGGGATTTTTAAAAATATTCTGTCTCTCACTGTTAAGATGAACCTACCATGAAAATTATAGACCGTTCCTTTCTTTGTAAGGGGGCAAACTCACAAAATCAGCAGGGGGTGAAATACTTATTTTCCCCACTGTATATATATACATACATGGAGTCCATTCATTCATTCATTCCCTCCTCGCCTCTTCATCATTTACATTTTACATTTTAAGTATTTAGCAGACGCTCTTATCCAGAATGACTTACAAGATGTGCATTAATACAAGGTAAGAACAATCATAGTTAGTGCACACTTCACTGTGTATCTGATGTGTAGTGAGCTTGTACTGGCGCACTATGGCTGCCGTTGCCTTCACCCAGGTGGGTGCTGCACATTGGTGGGGGTTGAGGTGAGTTTCCCGTATCGTTGTAAAGCGCTTTGAGTTCCTTAGAAAAAAAGCACAATATAAATCCAATATTCATTCATTCATTCAGTAAACATACCAGAGAGGAATAGGTTGTTATCTAAGATTTGACTGTACTTGAAGTAGCTAGCTATAGCTGGCTAAATAGATATCAGTTATAGGATTATATTAATTGACCATGCATGCTCATTGAGAATCTGCTCATTGAGAGTCACATAGAAGACGAAAGGAATGATAGTATTTTTTACCATCAGAGCATGGATTGATTCATGCTCAAAATTGTGAGCAAATGGAACATGCATCCGAGTACTATGTCTATGCTCTGTGCTACCGTACTTTGGTTTGGCCTCAAACTCCAACATGGCAGCATACTCGCTATACCTGTACATGCTTGGAGCACGGAAATATGCAGTTGAGATACAGCTATAACCATTTGATGCCATCCACTCCCCAATCAACAAACAATCATGTCCCTTTAACATTTGAAATAAGGCCTACACCACTGGGTCACGCAAGTTTGAAGTTTGAGTCCTGCAAATCAAATTTTCTAAAAGCACCATGGATATATCAAGTCATTCATATGCCCAAGGCCACAACAAAGACCTACGAGTTTATAAAGGCTTATACTGTATAACTGCTCTAACAGATAAGATGTGTCCAATGATAGTGTAACGGGGCCAGATTGAAGTTCACTTTGCTGCCAGGTGCTAATGTGATTTCATGTACTTGCCTTGCAACTCTGAAAATATGTTTGTTTTGCTGAGACAGGTTTTTTCCCTTATGACTATGTGCTGCACGTTGTACATCACATATCGCAATTTCCCTGTTCACCTAGACTTCACATAGCAGGAGCAGTGTGACAGCAATGAGGTAATGGGCAGATTCCAGGAACCTTTCCATAGATTTCATGATCAGTTGTGGAACTGCCATTATCTCATTGGGCTTCGTGCTTAACCTGAAATATTTCAATAAATGTTCAGCTCTATAAATTAACAATATGTAAAACTGCTTGTAAATTGCAATTGAATTGGTAATGGTTTCAATCAAACAAATGTATACTCAATTCCGCTATACTGACCATACTCCTGGTATTGCCAATACCAAAATTCCTTCTTCCTTTTAACTCAACCTAGGAAAGATCATTCCTCTTTCAAAACCACCATATGGAAATGTCCTCGTGTGAATTGCATGATCATCTAGGCCTATGTATTTTTTGGTAACTGTAAAAGGGTTTTAATGTATCTGTAATCAAGCACAGAACTTCCAAAAGGAAATAGATCTGTGTTCAACAACCGAATTAGCAAGTGAAACTCATGACTAATCATTGTCAATTGCCATTATTACAGTTTCAAAGGACGTTGGCCACCTTTGTAAGGTAAAGAAACCAAATGAACAATTTGAAAAGAATGAACTCATTTTGAAGATTGCTAAAAACGTATACATCGTTTTTACCAATCTTGAAAATGAGTTCATTCTTAAGGTTTTTTTTCTCCAAATGACAAACATTATTTTATAGCAATGTGGTGGGCATTATTGAATAAATATGCGCTTGTTACAGGTAATTAGCTAATGCAGAATTTTAAATGAAATGTATCAATATCAATTAAAGAAGAAACGTTCAAATAGAACAGAGAAGCAACGATTAATACGTTTAAAAGTCTATTTGGATTCATTTGTTTGTATGGTCAGCCGTATCTGTAAGTATACTGTAGTTATTTGATTTATCATGCTAACTCAATACATTGGGTAATGCTGTCATCGTGCTGACACACTACTGTACAGCTCAATACTCCGTATTCACTTCAACTTCTACCTAGCTTAGCTAATGTTACTAAATGACAACTATGAAGCAGCCTTTTATTCTTTCCTCCAAATTATTTCTGACTTGATGTTGATTATCATTTTGTAATCTGTACTATACAAACACATGAGTGTATTGTATCCAGCCACACCTCTGTGTTGATATCATTTTTGGATTGGTTCAGCTATCTTCACACCCCTTTTTACAACTATTTCCGTGTTCGAGTCCTGCTGGCTAAAAGCTACATGCTCTTTTGCATTCGCGTCCCCTTTCTGATTTGGAACTGCAGGCCACGTCAGCTCCGCTCTCATCGGCAAGATGTCAGACAAAGGTGCCTTTGATACCAATGTTGTTACTCTAACGAGATTCCTGTTGGAGGAAGGCAGAAAGGCGAAAGGCACAGGAGAACTGACAACGCTTCTCAACTCATTGTGTACAGCCATCAAAGCCATTTCAACTGCCGTCAGAAAAGCTGGCATTGCCAATCTGTAAGTTTTACTACAATCTGTAAACTTGACACTGAGTAGATTTTGAGATCATTTTGATATTTTAAAGCACCGGTTCACCTTAAAAATGGCTTGAAATTCACGTCACCGACTTAAGGCCACGGAACTGTTCAAATGTAGCTAGCTAACCTAAGTTGACCACAAGGGACATTTTAGGCTGAATTCTATACGTTTGTACCCTGGCCTCGAGTGTGAATAACGCGCTCCTCTTCAATGAAGAACGATAACGCACAGTATCACTAATTGACCTTGCGTGTATTGACGATAGCTAATAGAGCATTTAAGAGGCAGTTCGCAAATCATTTTCACAGCCCGTGTTGCAACTAACGTGGGCGCTAGCTATTGTCATCCAGCTACAAACACAACGTGGAAAGGGGGTGTGTCCTTGAGTTTGGACACACACTTTTGAATCATGCGGGTAGGGTCCCTTGACCTCTGCTGTGAGAAGCTCATAGAAACCAGTTGCACCAAGATTTAAAGCGAACACAGCGGGTACGTGGAATACAATAATGAATGAACCAAGGGCGTAACCACATATTCAATATTGGTGGTGGGGGGCATAATGAAAAGGAATGTTTTATATCTACAAATTACATGGGGGGGGGCAGATATGACTCTTTTGAATATTGGGGAGGACATGTACCCTCGACGACAGTGTTCACAAAGTAAATGTTTCTCCCGAACGCAGTATCATGCTTGCATTCTGTTGTTGTGTTCCATATCAATCCTAATACATTATAGAATATCAGAACATCAGTTGTATGCACTATATCATATCCAGCTACCTACTTGGTTATGTAATCATAAATTTAATCCTATATAATCAATTTCTGTGAGTTGGTTGTTGGGATAATCTGTTCCTCTTTACAATAGCTGGGCTGAAGCTTGCTATATTTTTTGAATTGATAGTGTGTTGTGTACAACTTCATTAAAAACGGTTAAATCCATTTCTTTTTGGTATACACTTTGTGAATAAATTCAACCTATCAAATTACCAGTGTATATATATTGCTTTCAAAACAAGCAAGAATTTTGCAGCTACATGTATACCTTTTAGAAGAGAAATTCGAGAGGGAAGCCTCAGTGCCTCCCTAGCCACAAAGCAAGTGTTCTTCTGCAGTCCACATCCTGCCCATACAAACACAGGGACACACATTTATTTTTGAAATGGAACCTGCATGACTATGGCACATAACATTGAATTATGACTCTTCTGCTGGTAATGGCTTGGAATAGGCCTGGCAAAACACTTTGCATGACATTCACTGAACGTTTTGATTAATCAACCCTCTAAACCAGTGGCTCTCAATCCTGGTCCTGGAGAGCCGCAGGCATGTTGGTTTTTACTTTCACCTTAAAATCAATAACTGACTTAGACACAAGCGATTTTAATTGATTTTAATTGATCAATTAAGTACTGAGAAACGATGAGCATGCCCAGCTCTCCAGAACCAGAATTGAGAACCACTGTTCTTAACACTCCAGGGCTACCCTTTGCTGCATCCATTCATGATACAATGATTGAGGACATTAAAACTACTGGTTAAATTGCCCACATCACAATGTGGTGGTTTTTAGCCATACTTCCTTCCAACAAGGAATTCCCAGTTCTATTCTTAGGCCTGTCCCATCACTGCATCGTCCTCCCTAAATTCAGGAAATCGCATAGAAGAATGTGTCTCCATCATAGAGCATTCTGCCAGCCACTGCTTCTTTTCACTTTGCAGTCCACCAGCTGAACTGCGCAGTCATTGTGTCTGAGGTGTACCCCTCATGCGCAGCTGTAGTAATCAGACTGCAGGCATCTGGTCGAGCAGAGGAGTTTCTTTTGCGTGCTGACACTGGGAATAATATGCTGGCTGAAACCCTCACTAAGGTCAATGATGAGCTGCCCTGCAGTGCCGCCGACCACAGATCACACCAGCATGGTCTGGATTCAGTACCATACAAGTCATTACACTGAAATCTGGTGCTTTAAGAGGACATGACTCCTTATGTCCCTCATGTGCATTGTTCATATGTAAAATATTCGGCTGCTAACATGCCCCCCTTCTGTCAGCTATGGAATTGCAGGAAGCACCAACGTGACTGGAGACCAGGTGAAGAAATTGGACATACTCTCAAACGACCTGGTGATGAACATGATCAAATCTTCCTACACCTCATGCGTGCTGGTGTCTGAGGAGAATGAGAAGGCCATTATTGTGGAGCCGGATAAGCGGGTGGGTGTGTGGCTATACATTTAAGGCACCTATGGTGATTCTATGGGAATTCACTTTTTTTAAATGTATGAATTGTACCAAACGTGGGCATTTGACCTGGTGTGACCTTATGTCAACCTGGCATTCATTTTCAAACACTTATGTACTTTTTTTTCTAGAAAGCTAAATTTTACAGAGAACATCATAAGAATAACCTTATATATGTGATTTAAAAACTGATTAAGCCACTTCTTATTATACAGAGTCTTAAAGAGTAACATACCAAGTAATGATAGAAATGTGAAGGCATTACATTTGATAAGATCGTCATGCAGATCTTACAATCCTAATTTTCTTGTGGTAATATTTGTCTTTACCAGGGTAAATACGTGGTCTGCTTTGACCCTCTGGATGGGTCTTCAAACATTGACTGTCTTGCATCAATTGGAAGCATCTTTGCGATCTACAGAAAGGTAAATTGTTCAGGACAACCCTTTTTTGTGCTTATATCACAAGTTTTGTTATTCGTTGAATTAAACACATTCTTAGGACAGCTTTGATTAAAAATGTTTAATGCTTTACTTAAAGTCAATATCATCCCATCTGTTTGTATTTTATTGTACCTAAATAAGGAGTTGTACTGTTCATTGAATAAAATGAATAAAAATTAAATGAAATCTGCTCAAGGGGTTGGTACAGTGTTACGCACACATTGTCAGTCACCATTTGTAAATGTTTGTATGTAATGTGTGTAAATGGTTATTCCTTTGCCTTGTTGGCCCAGGTGACGGACGACGAGCCCAACGAGAAGGACGCACTGCAGCCTGGCAGAAATCTTGTGGCCTCCGGATACGCACTGTACGGCAGTGCCACCATGCTGGTCCTCTCCACAGGTCAGGGGGTCAACTGCTTCATGCTGGACCCTGTGAGTCTCCTCTGGCTGTTCTTTACTGTAGTGGGAGGCAGACACGATTCTGCCTATGGCTACAAGGAAAAGCAAAAAAAAGAGCAAAAAACCATGCAGCAAGTTCAGGTGCAATAAACTCTTAATGTTTGGGGTGCAGACTCTGAAAATAAGCAGGGAGCACATGCAAAAAATAAAGTCAAATAAACCAGCGCTCCCTTGAGAAAGGCATCACCGGAACGTTGGGCTTTTTGATGACATCATATGAAAATTGAGTAAATGTAATATGCTTTTTGTTTTTCAAAAGTTTATTTTCCCCCCACGTCTACCACTACACCTTTAACCCATAGCGATAGAAGTTACAGAAATCTGTACAGAAGACTGAGTTTTGGCAGGCAATATTAATGTCTTATTTAACAGTAGCATTTAGAAATGTAAATACTTCTGTGTTTCAAATTTGTTCAGGTACACATTTCTTTGTCCTGTTCAAGACAGTGCTTTGAGTGATGCTATGTGTACGTTTAGCCTTGTGTTGTGTATAGTTTGCATAGTATTGCAGAGGACTGATTTACCAGTGAGCCAAAATAGAAAACCTGGATGTAGTATGTAGTATGTTGTTTTGACCTTGAACTATCAATGGTCAATGTCTATGGAACATGCCATATGCTATTATAGAAGCATTCTCACCCTATGCCATGGGCTGGCTATCTTAGTTAATTAGCCCTGTACAGGTAACTGCCAAAATAAAGGAAAAGCCAACATGTATTGGTAAGGAATGCATGTCTGTTATTGGACTTTCCCCTCTCAGGCTATAGGTGAATTCATTCTGGTGGACAAGGACGTGAAGATTAAGAAGAAGGGGAAAATCTATAGTCTCAATGAAGGATATTCCCAGTATTTTCACCCTGCCATCACAGAATATGTGCAAAAGAAGAAGTTTCCTGAGGTATGTAAACATCAATGGATGGGGAAATGAACAGAGGAAAATAAAAAGCACTGTCATGAAACTCACTCATTAAGCCATCAAGGCATGAATTTCATAATCAGCCAGTTTATCTCTACAGGTGTTCATAAATTGTATTAGCATAATGATGATTGCTCTGTATGTTCTCAATGAAAGTCAACTCCTCATTCAGTTTAACACCATTCAAGATTTCACCATAGCTCAGGATAAATGATATACAGGAACACAAAGTGCAGTGCATCATGCAAAAAAATGTATCTGCATAGTTTTTTAGTGTCAAGGCCAGCTTGCAGGGTATGTTCAATGTCATATAAAAAAGAAGTGAAATGAGCGGTTGACAGTGAAGAATGTGAACCCTTTCCCCTGATGTTTTAGGATGGCAGTCTTCCGTACGGCGCGCGGTACGTGGGTTCCATGGTGGCAGACGTACACCGGACCCTGGTGTACGGAGGCATCTTTCTGTACCCAGCCAACGTCAAGAGCCCCAAGGGAAAGGCAAGCACACAAGCGCTTCTAAAAATGGTGTAACTGACAGAGGGACACATGTTTGTGGGCTCAGTTGATAATTTTCTCTCTGATTCCTGACCCTTTCATTCATATTATTCAAACGCACAGTGTCAAAGTCTGAAAGTGAGTAAGGGCTCTATTCAGTGTTGAGTTAAGTGCGCGTAACATGGAGATAAGTTGAAAATTATGCAACTCACCTGTTGGTATTCAGACTTTGAACTTATTTTTGGAATTAAGCATTCACAAGTTGCGTGTCTGGAGCGGAAGTGTTTGTCTGTAAATGTTTGCTATGCTGACTTCGAATTAAGCGACGTTTGCTCCATAAAAAAGGTTTAATAAGTAGCACGCCACTATCACGCTATTTGTAACAGAATCGAGACAGGAGAAAAAGAGAAAAGCATAATTATGCACATTGTCAATGTCACACGCCACATGACAATCCCTGCACTGGAGCAGAGCAGCTGATGGTAAGAAGTGGCAGAGGAGTGGGGTTTTGCCGGTCTACAGACTGGATCTTAATTTTTTTCTGTCTCTCCCACCAGACATGGGAGAGAGACAGTGGGAGAGCAGGTTAAAATAAAACAAACACAAGGTCTTCATTCTACTTGCCACGAAGCTTTCGGGCAAAAACAATTAACTAAAATAACAAACAAAAATAATCAAAATTCATTGAAAGCCCATCTCCGCCGAGGGGGGGAATCCCCTTTCGGGGAACACACAACAGTCAGCGGCTTTCCACACCGCCTTCATACATTCACATTAAACACACCAACACTCACCGGGACAGGGTAGAACTCTATGCACTGTCCCGACACCCACTCCACACACATCTCAAGACACCGTGCCTCCTCAGACCAAAGTTCCCCTAGAACCTCCCCAGGCACACACATATCCAGTGATTTTTCAAGTGCTTCCCAAACTCATGCACACAGAGACAAACTTTCCAGTCCGAGTTATTTTACGGCAAACACACAGAGACCCTCGCCATTCCTCACAGTGAGAGTTCTCTGGCAACCAGCCCCGAGACACTCCACTCTTTCAGTGAGAGTTCTCGGGCCGTTGTCCAGAAACACGAGTTCTCTTCCAATCACACCGAGGGCGAGAGGTGGACACTCTTAGTGTGCCCTCTCTCTCTCTCTTTACCACACACACAGGAAGCACTCTACTCAGTCACTTTTGACAAACGCACACAGAACTCAAGATTCCGCAGACTCCGCCTCCCAGAAGCTTGGATTACAGACACGCGCCACCATGTCTGACAGAGTCACATCAAACACCCACACTCCACAACGCACGCACCTCCATGATGCATGCACACATCAAGACAAAGACAAAAGACTAACTCATTTGATACACACACATGAACGACAAGACAAACTAACTCAATACACACATGAATGACATGACTAACTCTCTTGATTCACACACATGAATGGCATGACAAGACTAACTGATTCCACACTTACCCCACCTGGTCTTAAATAGGCTTACTTTCTGCCTGGCTCAGGTGGAACTCGTGAGGCAATCACCCGTCTATCATTCACTCACCCAATCACAATCACTCAGCATCAAACAATTCACATTCTCACACACAACCAAGTAAGTGAATAATTACTTACCAATTAACACCAATTAAATAATTAAATAAATTATGGTATTTGGAGCAACCTTCCGGGCAACAGTTCACTCTCACACCCTGTGAGAGTGCCAAACCTGCCCCCGGAAAGTCTCACTGGAAACACAAAACAAAGGCAACCCTGCCACTCCCATGTTGCCGAGACCGACGCCATCCACAGTCAACTTTGAGAGAATCTGCACCGTTTAATGTAGAATAGTGTTTGGAGACCTAATTTACCAGTATTTCTAATTCTTTGTCCAAAACATTTGGCTTTCCCCTTGCTTCTCTCTTGTCCATCTCTGGTACTGTGAGATTGCCTACACAGCACTACCATCGGTGGAGTGGGGGGGTGGTGTTGGGTTTGAAACCCCCATCTTAAATGATTTATGACATGTCCGTGAATGAACAGTTTGGAACTAAGTTTAGTGCAAGTGCAGCTCCGAGCCAGTCATATATCATCCATGTCAAATAACGCTGGTTCTGCACAGTTGTTATCAAATGCTATTGATCAGGCAAGGCTGGTTGATGGTACAATGAGTATTTAATAATCAAATGATGTAATCTACTGCTGAACAGCTCGTTCGCACAACCTCCCGCTCAACAATTCATTCACATAAACCCCCCACCAAAATGAATTCCTGGGCTACGCCACTACTACACAGGTGCTTCTCCTTTTAAACCATCCTTAATTGAAATTGAGGGATCACGTATGTATGTATATATATATATATATATATATATATATATATATATGGGAATGCGTGTGCATGTGTGTGTAAGTCAATGTCCATTCATAGTTTCCAACTATTATCATGCAATACTGGACAACTAGTACAATTTGCCCGACATCATTCACACCCTCCTTAAAGTGATTAATTGAGACTCTTGAATGGAAAACCCCAGTGAAACAAAACTCTGAAACGTTATAAATGGCCATCAAAGGGCTGGTATTTGGAAATGATTAATTTAAATTTTTAGAGTTAATTAATCACGTGTGTAGCAGAAGTCAAAATACTTTTTTTTTTTTTTTTTTTAACAACTGTTGTATTTAGTGGAGGAACTTGAGCAGGCACGACCTCAATGAACAGCTGCCCTATACTTGCATACTTGCAGTCCACCCCCACAGCAGAAGAGGCAGCAAGACTTGGATCAATGCTGTGCAGATACTTGGCAGATTCACTGATTTTCAAATCATTCACTAATCCATACTGTGTGTAATCAAACAGTGGCATCAGTGTCTGCAGTATTAAGCCAAAGAAACAAGTCGTGTCTTTTAAACCCCCCTCCCTAGCTGAGGCTCTTGTATGAGTGCAACCCCATGGCCTTCATCATAGAGCAGGCCGGGGGGATGGCCACGACGGGGACCATGAACGTGCTGGACATCCAGCCTGACTCCATCCACCAGAGGGTCCCTGTGGTGCTGGGCTCCCCTGACGATGTGCAGGAGTACATCTCCATCGCCAAGAAGTACGCCAATTGAGTGCGCCGGCGCCACCACATGGACTGGAGGCCAAAGCAGGAATTACTCTCAATGGCACCATTAGCATTCCATCACAGCATTCCCATAGGAAGGGGAGGGGTCCATGTTTATTGGTATTTGATATGTGACCACGTCAGTAATTTGTGATGTGGACCACCTGAATTTTGTAATCACCAGAAACACAAAGATCGTAAATGTGACAATCAATTACCAAAGAAGACCAAATATTCCCTGTGTGCATTGCATATGTTTTACAATGGATGTGCCTTGTTTTCTAAATTTTTTTGTGAAGGAAGTTTTGAATAAAAACCTAATGTGCAGAAGCGTATGTCATTGATTTTCCCTGAAATACTGAATCCTTTAATGGTCGAGCATACAGATCTCCCACATTGCAATGGGCAGTAAAAGAGAATGATTTTAAAAACTATAGATTAATATTGACTATGAAAATGGAAATTGTAATAGCGTGCAGTAAGTTAGGAACCTTGATGATTTATTTTCATCACTGAACATGAGTAGGAGAGGGATTTCTGATACAATAATTTAAGATTATATCAACTCAATATTTGAAATGATTTGGATTTCAACAGAGGGAAGAATGAAATCCAAGATGCTATATTCAGAGGTGGTGACCTTTATGTAAAAGGTCAGGTGAACTGCGGGGTGGTCTATTGACATTTTAAGCTGGCAGAGGACTACATATAAAACTATGCCAGGTGCTACAAGGGCTGTCACGGTTTTTGGCACTACCCTGCTGATTGTGGATTTTGATGGTCCCAAATCATCAGCATTACATAATTGCATTTTCCCTGTGGCTAGGAAGCGCAGTGTTAAAATAACTTGCATCTCTGCTGTAACTGCACTACTTCTCCAAGTTGCTGGCGATATTACATCGTGCACAAGATCAGTGACAAAGATGATTCCCTAACGATCTAAGCGATAATGTTTGATTAACTGTGCATCGTCAAACATTTCTGAAGCATTCTTCCTGTCTTAGAAGGTGCGTGCTCCAGAAGTCTCTTAAATGTCTGGCAGGTTAAGAGTATTTTTAAGTCAAGAGAAATGTGACAAATCACCTTTATTCTTACATTTGAGTGTAAGAGTAAAAGTCACCAATTATTACACTTCAATTACACTTCAGTTACACACAATTTCTTTACTTTGAGTGGTTTGATACATACGGCTCCATACGGCCCCAGATTAACAGATATTTGCAAAGTCAATATTGAATCCTGGCACGGAGAACAAAAATGTACTAATTTAGCCACAAGTTCAGATAATTTGTAGATTGCTATCACAAAATAAAATTGGGAAGCTATACCTATTGGCATCGATAATTGCTTGATTGATAATCAGGAAATGTAAACCGACAGAGAGTAATCATCAGTTTAAATGTATGGATTTCAGCCTCCTTTATTTCAAACCGACAAATCCATCCATCCATCCATTGTCTACTGGTCAATATCCCAGCATGCGTTCGGGCGAGTGGATGTGGCCTGGAATATAGAAGTATGTGGCCCATCAGCACCACAGAAAGTAATAACCTGCTTCCCCTTGGCAGCATGAGTATTGATCTGGCTCAGCCATTCTTAAAATATGATGTTTTACATGGAAGTCACATTGCTGCTGGCTAAAGAATAATCTCCAGTACAAAGAAAATGTGTAGAATTAAAGTAATAATTGGTAATTGGTACCAATTGGTAAATAATTGGTAAAACACACTGGTAATCAAATTGGAGATTATTATTTTAATGGATTTGTTCACAGTACTATATGCTTAACAGATGGCCTTATGCTGACTGGTGTACTGCTTATGGTTTGGACATATCAGTTTATACAGCTGGGTATTTACTGGTGCAATTCTGGTGAAGTACTTCACACAACAGCAGGGAACCACAGCAGTGACTTTAGCCTACTGTTTTCTGGTTACAATTTGAGATCCCAATTCACTGCATAAATACACTGCAACGGATTAACCAGGTAAACCTTGTTTCATGAAAAGGACCCGCTCAATACCCATATCAAGTGCTTACCTCTACATCGCACAAGCTTATAGGGCAGCATCTCTTATGTGTATTTGCATGACTAGACTCCGTTGGAATCTCCTGTTACTTGATATCCACATTCAGCTCACAAATATAGCACTGGGCGGTCACCCACAAGGGCTGTTTGAAAAGTACCAGCCTGGTTACAACTTCACTCGCAACCTCCCCTCCTCGCTTGCACACACAAACACACACGCACCTGAACTCTGAGAACCAGGAGGAAGAAAGGCAGCTTGCAAAGATGTCGGATAACTCGGCCTTTGACACTGATGTGTGGACCCTTACCCGCTTCGTCATGGAGACGGGGCGGCAAGCCAAGGGGTCGACTGGCGAGCTCACCCAGCTGATTAATTCCATGCTGACGGCTATCAAGGCCATCTCCTCAGCCGTCAGGAAGGCAGGCCTCGCACATCTGTAAGTCCAGGAGATTCCAACCAATCTCCACGTTAGCAGTGGGCAGGGGGGCATGTGGATTAAGAAAGGAAAAGCCCTCGGTGTGCAATGTGATATCCGTTGCCGAGGCTCTCTGCAGGGGAATGTATGTTGCTCTGTTTTGCATCTTTTTTTCTTCTTCCTGCAATGCAAAGGGTTGCATTCATTTCCATGCAGACCTTTGGAAAGTGGACATATTAACATGTCAAAGCACTTTTTAAGCAGAGGTAAGTTTGGCCTGGAGCTGAAGTCCAGACAGCCTTGCTTTGAGGTGCTCACAACCATGAGATGACCTATGACATTTGTGGTGTTTTTTTGGGACTGTCTGTAGCACACATTTAAACTACCAGTAAACATTGTTTTATTTAGTCATAATCATACCAGCCAAACAAAATTAAATGTATGTGTTGGATCTTTTCATGTGGGATTTTTATGGAGTCATTGTAAACCAATGATAGAGGTCAAGTCATAAACCTGTTGTTACTTACATTCACCTATGATATTTCCAGATGGCTCTCTACAAGCTATCACATTATGTTACACTTTTTAGTCTTTCATTCAGGTAATTGTACTACCCTTCTATCCATGCACACTGTTCTCATAGACCATAAAGTAGTTCTGTCAGTAGTAAAGTAGTCAGTTTTTCTTTGAACTGAAAACTACAACATTACAGGTATTGCAAAATGCAGAACACTGCCCACTACAGGCATTGTGGATAAAACATACACAATATTGCAGGTATTATGGGCATAAAACATGGCCCGCTACAGCTTCTATGGGGGAAGAACACTGCAGGTAGGCATTGTGGGTATAAATGCTGAACACTGCTAGCATTGTGGGTAAAAACTATACAAACTGCAAACTGCACACTGCAGGCACTGGATAAAAAAACAGCAGACGTGGTGAAATAATTAAGACCTGTCCTCTGTTAATGCAGTGTTTCTCACTGTTAAAGGCAGGGCATTGCTGGAACAGTAAATGTCACAGGAGACCAAGTGAAGAAGCTGGACGTCCTATCCAATGACCTGGTCATCAACATGCTGCGGGCATCCTACAGCACCTGTGTGCTGGTCTCAGAGGAAAATAAGGATGCCGTTATCATACCAGCTGAGAAGAGGGTATGTCATACATACACCTGGCCACTGGGTGGAGCACTATTGAGGAATGGAAGTGGTGAACCAGGAAGTAGCCAATATAACAATATGTTTAAACAAGAAATAATGACAAGGATTGAGAACCAATTATCAGTTTCCAGCCAAATTGTTATTTAATTCGAAACATGAAAGTTTAATAAATATGGTGATTGTCTTGAGCTTTCTTAAAAATGTTCCAAAACCAGATAAATATATTTTTGTTATATATTTTTGTTATACTGGTTTACTTTGCTTATGGTTTGGACAAATCAGTTTATACAGCTGTGTTTATATTCAGGTGAAGGCGCAATTCAGGTGAAGTATCTCGCACAACAGCAGGGGACCACAGCAGTGACTTTAGCCTACTGTTTCCTGGTTACAATCTGAGATCCCAAATCACTGCATGAATACATGGTGAAGGAATAACAGGATAAACATTATATATTTCTCCCAAAACAGGAGAAATATATTTTGGTTATATAAGCTTGCTTATTAATCTTTAAGATATTCATTAAACCATTATTTTCACCATTCCATGTCCACATTAATGTTCCTAAATGCCTTTTAACCAAAAAATAATTATATTTTTTAGTAGAGTGGTTCAAGTTAAAATTAATCTGTGTGACAGTGTGACAGTCATAGTTCTTAACTACAAGGATGACAATGGAGATAAAAACATGCAATTCATAGTTTAATAACATTAACATATTTTTAACTGAACAAATAATTGCATTATGTCCATAAGTGGCATTAAACAACATAGCGAGTTAAATTGTCTTTTCAAGCAATATATATTTTTCTTATGCTACCTTTGACTTCTGTCTATTTATATACTATTTGTTCTATTTTATGTATTTCTATTTTTGCAACGTGTGCAAAATGAAAAATAATATGGCATCATCACTTTATTTGTTATATATTTCATTGCATGTTGTTCTTTCAAGCCATAATTTGAAAATAATCATTGCAGTCTTTTTCTCACACAGGGTAAATATGTTGTCTGTTTTGACCCACTCGATGGTTCCTCCAACATTGACTGCTTGGCTTCAATAGGCACCATTTTTGCCATTTACAAAAGAGTGAGTAGGCCTATTTCTGCATGCTATGAGTGACTTTTTCACTAATTTTCTGAATATGTAAATAGTTTGTTTGCCAGGTGAAAATAAGTAATGGAATCCATATGACTTGATTGCACACAATTTAAGATGTTGCATTATAGTATAAGATTTGCATTTTTAGTAGATGTACAGTGGGGTCCAAAAGTCTGACTCCACTAACAAGATGTGTTTGTTTTCATTGTTCATCAAAAACTACCACAGAATCTTTACTCATGTGGTATTTGTCATTCAAGAATGTCATAAAACACTGATACAAATCTTTAAAAGAACTGTTTGAGAAAGGATGGTATGAAATTAAAATATATAGAAATATTTTGTTTGCACACCATTGCCTTTCATTTCCTCAAAATGTTGTGACACCTTATTTTTCATTTAAGTTTTAATACATGGGCACCCCTAATACACAGTGTGAGTTGTTTTGGTCTTGTAACAATTAATACCAGATATTGACATAATTAATATGGTTCTCTATGTGTTCTCTTTGCTACTGCAGGTGCTTTAATCTTGAAAAAGGACACTTCCTTTGCAAAGGTTTTTGCAGCCATTTGTAATTATGTCAGCAGAGCTTAGTGAAGTAGTTAGAGGTCAAATTGTTCTCCTGAGTACAAAGTTTGTGTTAGTTTTTGATGAATGATGAAATCAAAGAGATCTTGGTAGTGGACTCAAACCTTTGGACCCCACTGTATGTTTTTATATGGCCAACAACTTGAAGCACACATCATGCTGCTGTTGTTAATGTCTCATAACCTTCAGAAAGACAGAAATATGGCTTGATTCGATACACAGTCTTGATTTGATTTGATGCTTGTGCTACTCTCCCATGCAGATTGATGAGGTAGAAGTCCCGCTTTCGAGAAACAAGATCATATGAGCCAGCTAAGACATGGAATTAATTTGTTTTAACCGCACTTGCTTTATTTTACCTTAAAAATTGGGAGTCACTAACAATTCTGACTTTAATTAAAATACGTATGATTTTAAGGTCAACCCAGAAATCTTCACAGCCAAAACCTTTCTCGTAAAAACGTTCAGTGAGCTTTGCAAAAATGTCATATCTTCAGAACAGACACAGTACATACTCTCACTTGCTCAGAATTATCACAATATGCTAATACACAGGAAATAAAATGAACCATACTCTTACACTCTCCCCTCTCTGCAGACTTGCATTTACCTAGAGAGCCAATGACGATATCTTCCACTGATCCATTCTGTATGAACAAACTCTATGGATCAGTTATTGCACTGGAGGCTGCAATGACTCTCACTCACCCCAGGGGGGGCTGTGACCTTATTAAATACATTTTACACTATTTCAGGGGTCCCCAATCCCAGTCCCAAACCACCACAGAGTCTGCTGTTTTTTTGTTTGTTTGTTTAAAACCAGCATCTAATTTAGACCCCAAGTGATTGAAGTGATTGATGAAGTGATTACGCTATAATCAACTGCTTTCATTGATCAATTAAGTGCTAAATAACAACAAAAACCAGCAGGCCCTGTGGCTCCCCAGGACTAGGGTATAAAAATACTACTTTTATAGCAATGGCTCCCAAACTATGAGTGAGGGCGCACTGGTGGTTTGTGAGATATTCATATACTCAAATGAAGGGAAGGCTCTTCCCTCTTCCCTATCTGAATTGACATATAGCCATGATTTTAGCTCCAATAACAGGACTGTCAAATGTATGAATACTGGTGAAAATATACATGTAAAAAACACATTTTGCCTTCTGATTTTGATAAAAGAGAAACTTATATATTTGGCATAATATATTGAAAATATTTTTGTGTATATAGTTTATTCCATCACATTATTTAAAACAATCTAAACTAAAGTGTAAATCCTGTACAGTACATTTCATCCTGGGTTAATGGCAGTTAGCAAAAACATTCTTAGCATTCAAAAATGGCTGTACATTTAATCCAAATATTGTACAGTACATGAAGCATAGATACCGCACCTTCATCGAGAGGTTAACACAATTTTACTGTATTTCTGTCGGAAACGGTAATTGAATTGAACAGCAAGCTCATACTAACAGACAGTCTTCTTGGGTGACCTTAATGAAAGTCATTATTTAGGATCTGTTTGCAAGGTGTGCGGGTAAAATTTATCTTTGTACAAATACAGACTTCGGAGGGTGAACCAAATGAGAAAGATGCCCTGCAACAAGGCAACAAAATTGTGTGTGCAGGCTATGCTCTGTACGGCAGTGCCACGCTTGTTGCTATCAGCACAGGGGCCGGACTCAACTTCTTCATGCTGGATCCGGTGAGTAAGCTTTCCAAGGCCTCGTTTACGTAGCGCAGAGCAATTCAAAGTGTTGCCAGAAATAACACAAGAACTTACTGTGTATCATAAAAGCGTTTACCATGGCAGTGAAGCACTAAAAATGTCAATAGTGATTTGGTGACAATGGAGAATTCCACATGAACACGTTGAGGAAAGTGACACAATGTAACAGAATGTACTTTCTTTCCTCTATGGGCACGTTTTTACATATGCACAGCTCCTGGTCTGTCAAATGGCATTTTTAAAATAGGTACACTGCCTACATTAACCATCGACTTAGCCTCAAAGTGGAATTACCTATATTCATTTTGAGTGGGTCCACAATGTGACATTTGGCCAGTGAATAAAATATCTTTCTTTGACATCACTTAAACATCGCCTAGAAACAGATGCTTTTTGGAGTCAGCCTTTTAGAGAGTGGGATGTCTGGCTGTTATGGTGGCCCTGTGGGAAATTTCCCTAAACTGCATGTTGTTCATTTTCAGGCTGTGGGGGAATTCATTCTCACAGAGAAAAATGTGAAGATTAAGAAGAAGGGCAAGATATATAGCCTCAATGAAGGTTACGCCATGTATTTCGATCCTGCACTGACTGAATACCTAAAGCACAAGAAGTTCCCTGAGGTAGGACTGGTGCAGTAGGCCCTAGTGTGGAGTTACTTTTACATTTCCCTTTATGTGTTTGGCGTTGTAAAGGCAATTCAGCAAGGTTAATAGTCCCATTTTGTATTTTAATGCACCACAACCAATACTAAGGCATTCCATTGTGTGCCCTGATATGTTCTAACTTGAAAAGCTTCCAGGTACACACAAACAAGCTAACACATTTTTGGTACAGATAGATGACTTAAGTTACAAAGGCTTGAGTTACAAAATAATATGAGGAAACCAACACCCGGAGACAGGAACTTCTTGCTGTCCTTGCAGAATGACAAAGCCAAACACATGACAGGCTTCCTGCCAGAAAGACACCTAAGGATGTGATCCTGTTCTGCTGTCAGCTGACCCTTGCCAACAGCGACATAGCCGAAAACCATGCTTTGCTGTGGTTGTTCTTTCCTCAGGAAATCTGACACTGAGCAGTGTGAACCACAACTATGTGTCCCACTCACAGCACACAGCATACCTCAGTCACATGTGACCTTACATTCAACATGTTGCAGGCGTCCACACAAAAACATGCCAGACGTGTAAAAATAAATGTCAAATATGTTTTTCCGCTGTCAAGTCAAGAACAGCAGGGGGGATGAGGTGGTCATGCCCTGTATAACTGCCTGAAAAAGCCAGCAGACTGTAATAGCAAAGTTCTGAACAAATCATGAAAATAGCCACAGCTTGCAGATCTTTTATGTAATGTAATGTAATGTAATCTTTGATATAAAACACGATCAAATGATTCTGTAAACATTGGACTCAATGCATCTTTTCCACTGATATATCTTTATACACTGAATGTGAACTGTGCAGCTACTTGGGAGATACTTTACCTAAACAGCACAAAGACCATTCCTCTGATAAACTATTTGGGTTTTGCATTGCAATGGAAACATGTTGACCAATCCCAACCACCCCCCCACCTTCCTTCTGTTGTAGCATCATGCAATGAATCATCAACTTCTGTGCAGAGTAGCAAGGGCTGGATTGTACTGTAATAGTATGAATCCACATGACTCCCTGTGGCACAGTTCATGACCCAGAAATGAATAAGTTCATGATGTTAATCTGCTTTACTATATGTATACGAATTTATTATTTATTATAACAACAATAGTATTTGTTAGGAGAAATGTATTACTTTCTCAAGGGCTTTTGCTTGGTGTGCCTCAGTTCCACACAGTTGTACAATTGGGATTGGCTAAATTATGAATGTAGCTATATTCTATTCCTCTTTTTCCCTCTGATAAGTGCCTCTGAACTTATTGTTGTTTGGGCGGACGGCGATTACATTTCTTATTTGTCCGTTTATCCAGAACTGCCACAGAACATTCCATTACATGACCATATTACTGACACAACAAAACACATTCATTTGACATATTTTATTCTGATTTAAAGATGCTGATAGCCAGTATGTTGTAACTTAAATATGTTGTGCTCGTGTACTGAACCTTGAATTTTGCCATCAAGATATTGTCATAGAGATGCTAATATTTTGGACTGATTGTTCCAGACTAATCACACTGCATTCTCAAACACGTGCTATAGTTATTCAGTCATTTGTGCGATTAGGAAAGGATTTCTTCCATAATTAGCTCAGCTCCTACAAATGCAACATTTGAAAACAGATTTGTTGTATAAAATCTTGAGAATGCACGAACGTTTGAGTAGTTGTGGCCAATGCTGCAATAAAGTATAGCTTGCCTTGTTTTCAAAAACCCGACTAAAAATATGGGAAGACAAACTGGGGTGTAATATTTTTATTAAAGTGATTCTCTGTTCTGGTTGAGTTGTTACAGAGTGTGTTTCAGTCTCTTTAATCTCCCTTCTTACTGTCTCATTTATTCAACTGTTAAGTAATCTTATGAGACACTTATGAAACAATCTTATGAGCTGGATGCAATCAAAATTTGTCCTTAACTTTGACAGATAAATAAATGCAAGTGTTTTTTCTTCACAGGTGCAATTTTGGCAAAATCAGCAATCACCAAATTTAACCTGCTTTTTTTGTTGGGTAAATGTTGAATGAATTCAGGTCACTATCTAATAAACAACTCTAAATAACTCCAAAGAGAAATTAAAATTAATTATATAGAAATTATATTACCAATTAACTCAGGCCCTACAATGGATTGGCATCTTGTTCAAGGGCTGCACATAGAATATGTACACATTCCAATGAAATGCCTCACAGGGTTTAAAAAAATACACAGTGATTTAAGTCATTTTTTATTTTCTCCCAATTTGGAACACCTAACCACATTCGGTTGCCCATCTCATCACGACAGTGTCCTTTGTCAATTCTGGAGAGTACAGACAAGCTTGTGCTCTCCTCCAAAGCACGTGCTGAGCCATGTCGGTGTACACTTCACGCAGGCAGACTGTAGTTTCAACTGTAGATCAACTGTAGATCAACCAGAGGAGTCACAATCGCATGATGAGACAGAAACAACCCTCCCAACTGATACCCTCATTCCCTGGGCAACGCTATAGCCAATTATGCGACTCGCAAGCTGCTGGCCACAGTCATTATGGGCGCGGTCACATTTTGATGCAAGACCGCAGGGCACATCCACACACCAGAACGATGGCCTAATTGATAGGCTAAGTATAATGTGATATTTCATATGCTACATAATCACAATGCTTATGCAGTGGTTATGTAATGCTTATGATAGTATTATGAACATGTAGGGCATCTCACATACATTTTGGGCACTAGACCATGCGGTGCATCACTCACTTAAAACCAGAGTTTTATTAGGACAAACCAGAAAACAGGCCCTTTGAATAAATAAGGACCAGGAATATGTGTACTGGAAAGATTCTGAAATGTATTACAATTAATCCATGTCCTTCTGTGACCTTGCAGGATGGCAGCTCCCCTTATGGGGCTAGATATGTGGGATCCATGGTGTCTGACGTTCACCGCACAATTGCATATGGAGGAATCTTCATGTACCCAGCCAATGAGAAGAGTCCAAAAGGGAAGGTTGGTCATTCAATGTTTTCAGTTTTCCAGGGGTCTCATTTTTTCTCAAGTATCCTTAATCCCTGACCATGTCCTTATGTTCTACTGAATAGCAGTGTCTAATTAATACATTATTTCAGTTATCATCATGAAAGACCAGAGTGGCCACAACCAGTGACCAGATTTTATATCTGTCATTCTAATCATATATTTTAGATATGAGTTCAAATTAAGTTGTTTTTCACCTCAGGCAATACACTAAATTGCCTGTGTTTTTCTAAAGCTACTTTTTAAACTGTTTAATACTTTAATCATGTATTATATGCTGTACATGCGTTATACAAGGTTTTATGTACCCTGAGGAAATTGGGTGGATGTAAAGTCTCCCCCTGTATGAGTCTACACCTTCCCCTATTACAACTGCTTTTCCTGTGAGACATGAACTGTGATCCTCTAAATAAAAACGATTTCCTCTTCAAATTCTGATAAGACTATTTAGCCATAACTCCAGCATGATCCAAATATACTTCATAAACATATAGTTAACTTTTAAATTATGACCTCTAGGTCATCAACGCAGCTGAACTAATTTCTCGAAGCCTCATAGTGTGATATCTCTCATAGTCATGTGGTGATAAATGTGAAATAAATTCTGTTTCCAGATTTTGTTCAATGGAATATAAACTTTTTTCACAATGCACAACATTGTCATAATAGTGTATTTTTACCATTCAGCTGAAACCCAGTTCTTGAACTTCACATTTTGAATCAACACTTTATTTAACACAGCACTGTGTGATGCCAAACAAGCCAAGCTAACAAACAAGTCAGGTTACTGAAGGCAATGTTTGTTTGGTTTGCAGTCTCGGTCACGTGGGCAGGGGGAAAGCACTCTGACTTCATCAATCCCTTTGAGTTTGAGTAGAATCACAGATTTTATTTATTTACATCCCAGTTACCCGCTCTTCCTCCTCCCTCTGCTCTCCCTCCCCAGCTCAGACTGCTGTATGAGTGTAACCCCATTGCATTCCTCATCGAGCAAGCGGGTGGCATGGCCACCACAGGGGCAGAGAGGGTCCTGGATGTGAAGCCCGAGACCATCCACCAGCGCGTGCCCTTCATCGTGGGTTCCCCGGACGACGTGGAGGAGTACCTGTCCTTTGTCAAGAAGCATCAAAAATAAACTTGCTGGACACTGTTCCCAGATCAGTCCAATCAAACATCTTAAGTTGTTCCAAGGTCAGTTGCTATTAAATGTGTGGCAATTGCACTAGTGTTCTTAAATGACATTGCCCCACTCAAAAAGTGCAGCGAGTCTGTTAAATCGGTAGGGGAGGATAAACACAACAATAACAATTTATAATTTCAAATGAATATTCATTGTCCTTTTATATGAAAAGCACAGCAGTAAATAAAGAATGTTCACCCTTTCAACCTGGCCAAAGATGAAAATGCCTTTTGTATCCCCTTTATTGTTAGTTTGTTCAGTTTTAAATGCTTTAAATGTTTTAAATGAACTTTTCTTTCTCGCGAGGGAGGTCGCCCAGCCCTTCCTCTGTGTGTGCATGTGTGTGTGTATGTATGGGAAGAGGTGCATATTTGTCTTGTAGAAGAGGGAGCATTGGTTCTCTGCTCCAGGCCCTTCTTGTTGTAAACACATTTGCTGTGTCAGCACGAATACCAAACCACAGTAAACAGTGCACCCCCCTTCCCCCCAATCCCACACAGCTTTCCAAACACTCTCCAGTCATTTAAAACAGCCTGTAATCTTTTACAACGCTTCTCCCTGCCAGGGTAAAGACAAAGTGCATAGGTTTAAAATAAATACACATCATACACATAGACACAAGCCACGGTGCATGGTCATATAATAGGTCTGCCGCCGTATTTTAAGTCATTGGAAAAATGTACTTTTAAATTTTTCTTTAAGAAATATATATTCCTGCTCTCAAAACAATTATACTTATTTACAAATTAGATAGCACTTTGCAGTGCATTTAAAACAAGCGAGACAGAACTACGGATATTTTTGATATATTTACACAGAAAGTTAGGACAAAGCACTTGTGGGTCAGGGAGATGCCTCTTCTCAAATGTCATTGTCCTACGTGCGTATATGCAAGCCAGCACATGCAGTTTATTTTCCAGTAAGACTAACCCATGAGTCACACAAACATAATGACCAGCCCACGCAGAATCTAAAAACATGTCCGTTTTTAGTTTTTTTGGCTGAGCTATAAACATCAAAACTCACTTTACTCTTTAACACTACAGAAATCCCAGCTGATCTGATTAGAAATGGTACATTCATTTCACGAGGCACATGGGTTATCTTATATTCGCTGTCTTACTGTGAAGAACGTCAACACACACCAAGATTCTCATTTGCGGTCACTTCCTCAACAGTGGACTGTGGGTCATGTAACATACCCCCCACCCCACCCCAAACACACCCCTTAGATTTTATCACCATAAACAAATGTGACAAACCGCACACCCCCTTCCCCCCCAAAAAAACAGATGTCAGAACAGTTAAATATTCACACACCTAGTGGTTGTTCAGACTGTTTCGTTGTAGGCCTATTGCAACACAAAGCTAATATTTAACAGAAGCGATGCATTACTTCAATCTCATTTTAGAGTTGAGAAATAGCTCTGCATTTCTTGATTATTAAATGGACCGTTAACATCCAGAATTTTACTTTTGTTTTAATAACATTTATATAATGTCTGTTCAAAATCAGAGTCCCATCAGCTGATAACACGAGAACACTGAAAAAGGCAAAAGAACCAAAATGGTGAGGTTTAAAAGTTTTAATTGATCGTGAAATTAGAAAAACAAATTCACAGACCAAAACATAGAACCCAAACCTTTAAAACACATTTCTATTGTCCTTACCACAAGTGAGCATATTTACAAGACAAAAAATAAACCTAAACAGTGTTTAAAAATCAATAAAAACAAACACACTTGGAATAAAAACAAACAATTTCATAATTCCCTAAAACAGAATGTTCGGTATGGTTTTCCTCTCGTCCAAGCCTCATTCAGGCTGCAATACAGACATGGTCCTTTCAAACCATTGGAGAAAAAAAGTGTATAACTAGGCATCTCATTCCCAACACGTTACACCAGGGGGTAGCTTGCTGCTGTAGCAATGCCGCAGTGGTTCTTCCTGTCCTTGGCCATGTAGATATAGCCTTTGTCACCCCATTTCTCACTCCAGCTGCAAAGAAGGCAAACAGAATTATCAGGGTGGCCTGTTGTTTTTGCTATACATCCTCAAAATGTTGTGTGCAAGGGAAAAGTAAGACTACACTACATCTACACTGAACAAATGTGAAGCACAACAGATCCCTTCCGGGGGGGCGGGGAGAGAGACATAGGTCAATGCCCCATTTGAATTGATGGATGACTGAAGGATCAGTTACCTGTTCTTGACAATCCAGTACTTCTTTCCGTCCACATCCTCTCCCTGGAAACCGTAGCCCACAACCAGCACTCCATGGTCCAGCTCCTCACTGCTGCAGTCTTTCTCATAGTAGATACCTGTACAAGGAGCAGGCCAGACTCTTAGTTCAATAAGGAAGATAAGGCAAATGGATTAAGCATTTATGGAATATGGGGAAAAGCTATTTTTACCAAATAAATTCTGAATACTTAATACAGACTTAATCCTCAATGCTAGATCCTGGGAAGATGACACCAGATGATATCCATGACCACAGATTATGCATACATTACAACCCTTGTGGAAAGTTCTCCTTTTGTGTACTTGGTTACAGTAACTTGGTTAAAATGGATATGAAACTGCTTTTGGTACTTTGGCTCAAAGAGGAACTTCTTTGCAATTCTGGGAAACATTAGAAAGTGCTTCTGTGGTATAATCACAATTTCCAACCAAACATTTTTTTAAAGGTATTAAAAGTAGGGAGGGGTAAATGTGCAAGTGTGGGAATGCAGTCTGAGTCACAAGTTTAGCAACTCAAATGAAAAACGCTGCTGCATGGCTGGTTGGTATGCTTGAGTCACCTGACTGGTTCCATTCCCTACCTGGCCCAGAGGCAACAGGCACGCCTTGGGCATGGATGAAATGGTAGTCCGATCTGGTTTGACCTAGTTGTAATTATTCTGACATGTGAAAACACCCAAAAGCTTCACCCGTGCACTCACCGGATTGGTAGAACTGGAAGGACTCGTGACCGGCGTCGATAGCGACAGAGACAGGGCCCACGGCAGCCACAGCCTTCATCAGGGCACGCTCTTTTCCACTCGGCAGGTCCGCGAAGCCGGTGTCGTTGGCAGAGTTGAACTTGGGGTCGTAGTGGCAGGGCTGATCATCCTGTGAATGCAGAGGTGGAGAACGGGTCTTCAGTAAAGGTGCGCTTTTCCACAATGAGCACAACAGGATAATATCTGTATTGTATTGGATCCCATTTGGATTCCCACCAACATGTTTTTTTTAAGCTCTTGGTATGTTCAGGCAAAAGAGCACAGCGCAAATGTAAGTTTAAATGCTTCTGCATCTCAAGTGTATCCAGTTACACATTTGACTCTGTATTAAGAGACTAACATTAAATGCAGGATGTGGGATATGAGGTCTTAAATGATAGAACCAGGGAAAACAGACACTTACAGTTCCCAGGTAAGGGTAGGAGTCCTCAGAGTCCAGGCCACTGTTGTCCTTGATGTACTGGAAGGCCTGGTCCATGAGGCCGCCATTGCAGCCCTCATTCCCCTCAGGCCTGGAGCAGTCCACCAGGTTCTGTTCGCTCAGCGACACTAGCTTGGCTGACTTCCTGAACTGCTGACCCTCCAACGCGCCGGTAGTGCTGAACGCCCAGCAGGAACCGCACTGGCCCTGATAGGCCCCAGGGAAGAAGAGGAGACATCACCGTTTAATACAATAGTCCTATGACATGAATAATCATTTACTGAACAACTCCCGAGTAACTTCCTGGATCCGCTGCCCTTCTGTTCTTTCACTCCTACCATTTGCTTTTGGGTCGCCATGTCTCAAGAACAAGGATATCTAACATAATGGGCAGCCTAAAAAGGTGCCAAAGCAAATGTTTAAATAATATAGTCATGCATGCGTGTGTGTGCATGTTGATAAACCGACAGATAAGCCCCCCGTAGTTCAGCACAAACACTCTGAGAAGAATTACCATACCATTGCTAAAGCAAACAGCTGGTCATGTAGCATTGCTTAAATGAATGGTTTTATGTATTAATCGTAGTGTTGTGGAGTGTACTGCATTCACAAAATCGAATTTTAGTAAACATACCACTCAGATCAGTTTGAACAACCACCAAAATGGTTGGACTCATTTCAGATGATAGACAAAGCCATGGGCCTGGGGGTATTCCGAGAACACTTTGTTTGTGACTACAGCGCAGACTGAACAATGGGGGAGAAGGCAAAAAAAAAAAATCTGTTTTACATTTCAGAGCTCTCACCTGGTCTTTGACTGGAGTGACGTAGCCCTTTTCTCTCCAGTCCACCTGACGTGGGGCCTCCAAGAAATTGGGTTCCAGGAACATAGTCCCCTTGAACTTCCTCTCAGTCTTGCGTTTGTAGCCATTCATGACCTGCCTGAACTCCTCATGCATCTGGAGAAGGGAAACATTTAAAAAAGCAACCTTGTGACAATGGTAACACATGCAATGCTGAAAACATGAGACTCCCCATGTTTCACTTGTACAGACAAAACCAAAAACATTTAATTTACGTTCACTGACCATGTCACCGAAGTGGTTCATTTCCAGGCGATAAGAATGCTTTCCCAAAGAATGATCCAGATTGTGCAACTCTATCTTTCTCAAGTTTTTCTCCCAAACCATTCGTCTCCAGCCTTCGTCAGTCTAAAAAGCACAGATTCACATTAATTGTGGCAATGTGAACACCCCTGACACCTGATGCGTAGGAATTCAAAACATTACCTAAAAATGACAGAATCAGTCTACACTTGTTTCAGACTAATTACACAGGAGACACAGTACTTTCAGCCACTCAACATTCTTGGTCCTAAAACCAATATTGTGTTTGTGAAGACACACCTCATGGTACTTCTTGCTGTGCCACTTCTTCCATAGATTCCAGTGGTCATCCAACTGTGGGTCCAAACTTGGAGGAGCGAGAACAGCACCGAGGCACAGTACGAACGACAACAAGGCCAGCTTCATGGCAACACAGCTGGACACACAGGCAGAAAATGATCAGTGGGGGCTTGGCACAATGATGAATGGCATACTCTCCCATTTAAAATTGTCAGATGGACAACTATGTCCACACAAAAATGCATACCCCCTCCCCATACTATACCAGTAAAATTGCCATTTCAGGCAGTAAACAAAACATTCAATTTGTGAAAATGTTTTATAGAAAATTACATTTTCAGATTTTTGGTCGAGCGAAAAAAAGAAAAGAAAAAAAATATTTTTTTATTCTCCACGCAGCATGAGACACCTAGATTCGCGCCACATTTCAGCACGCTTGTCAGTAGAATAATCCATTCTGGATGCTACGGGGATGGCAGTGACAGTCCTTCACTCTTAACATAGCTAGGCCTATATATGTTCTCTTTCAATTATATTAGGCAGTTAAGGTAATAGTAATGTTGTGAATAATTCTGCAAAACGAATAAAAGTAACATTTTATAATAAATGTGTTTTGCTAATTGTATGGTTTATATATTTATAACTAACATGCGTAACACCCCCTTTCGTGTAGCCTATATTGTATCCTTCTTGTTTTAGGCACGCGAATGTGCATTTTAATTGTAGCCTAAGATTTGCCTACACTTAAGATTAGTGATATAGGCATACTTTAATTACTAATTTCGATATAACCTAAGAACATAATGTCAAAGGAAAAATCTGGAGTATGGCAGCATTTCGTTTTAGTCGCGGACGATCCCAAAAAAGTGGAATGTAAACTTTGCAAGCGCGTTTTCCAAGGCAGGGTTTATCGTTAATAAAATGAGGAGTAGCCTTTTGCCAAAAATGTGGACAAGCTAGTGTTCCTGTGCCATAACATAAAATGACTGGAGAAGTAGGGCATTGGATCGAGTAAGTTATTTTCGATAGGCTATAGCCACTTTATGTTCAGCTTTAGGCTACAATTTAAGACATTAGGCTATGTGTGTTCATTCGTTTGTTAGCCTATTTATTTGCAAAATATATTTTAAATCCCAATGAAACCAACCTGGTTAATTAAATAAAACATAGCCTACACATTAGAACGTGTTATGGTTGTGGTCAAATAAAAGCATCAGCCTATTATGTGGCCATACCGCAACTTCACAAGGGCAACGGCAGAATCTGCAAGGGCAGCATGAAGGAGGGCTCAAAACGGAAGGTTTTTTTCTTTCAGGTAATCTTGAACTACGGCTCCATAAAGTCATTAGCCTATTTTGTTACTCATTTGTGTCATTCACTTAAGAAAGTTATACACCATGAGACAAGCGCAGTGTGCATATAGTTGTATTTATTAAAACAAATAGGGTGTGTCATATAGAAAGAATTTTTTTTTTTTTGACCAATCGGGGAAAAAAACGGACAATTGTTGGTCGACCAAGATTTGTTTTAGTCGGGGACAGCCCTAGTTTATTCATATCTAAATATACAGTGTCTTCGGAAAGTATTCAGACCCCTTCACTATTTCCACACTTGTGTGATCGACTTAATTTAAAATGGATAAAACATTTTTTTGGCCAACAATCTACACACAAATACCCCATAATGACAAAGCAAAAACATGTTTTTAGAAATGATTACTATTAAAAATAAAAAACGGAAATATGTAATTTACATAATTATTCGGACCCTTTGCTATGACACTCCAAATTGAGTTCAGATGCATCCTTTTTCCTTTGATCATCATTGATATGGCTCTAGAACTTGATTGTAGTCCACCTGTGGCAAATTCAATTGATTGGACATGATTTAGAAAGGCACATGCCTGTCTATATATGGTCCCACAGTGCATTTCAGAGCAAATACCAAGCCATGAAGTCCAAGGAACTCTCCAAAAACCTCTGAGATAGAATTGTGTCAAGGCATAGATCTGGGGAAGGGTATAAAAACATTGCTAAAGCATTGAAAGTTCCCAGGAGCACATTGGGCTCCATCATTGTGAAATGAAAGAAGTTTTGATCCTGAAGACTATTCCTAGAGCTGGCCGTCCGGCCAAACTCAGGGAGGTGATCAAAGACCCAAAAGCCACTCTAAAAGAACTTCAGAGTTCCTCTACAGTGATGGGAGAACCTAACAATTTCTGAAAACATGTTTTCGCGTTGTCATTATGAGGTAGTGTGTAGATTGATGGCAAAAAAATCCATTTCATCCATTTTAAATGAAGTCTATAACACAACAAAGTGGGAAAATGAAGGGGTCTGAATACTTTCCGAAGCCACTAAGTAGCTACATTCTACCGTCTGCCGAGCTAATGTGACGTTAGCTTGTAGATTTGGATTTAAAACGGGAGAACATCACCTGTTCATACAAACACAGCGATATCTGCAGATTCCCTGTTATACAAATCAAAAGATAGCGTACGACCACCCAAAAGTATTCGAAACGAACGCTCGCTTTGTTCTTTAAAGTCACCGAATGCGGGCGGTTCCAAACCAAGCAGCTGAATCATTTTCAGGAACAAAAACATGGATCAGAGCCAATGCAAAGGAACTCGAGAACAAAAGCGAGACAAACATGGATACGTTCAATGTAAAACGCATTCGCTTAAACAATGCTCTAACCGAAAATTAGCTGGCTAGCTGGCGAAGTTACTTAATAAAACATCAACAAACGCCTTTTGTGCCACGTAATTCACACAATTCACATAATTTTAAGCAATCGCAACGAGGCCAGCGGGAAGCACAATATCGAAAGAATTAGGCAAGCGGATAACGCACATCATTCGAAGAACATTTAAGCATAATAACCACCTAGTTCACACCGTAAGAAAAATGCAAAACAAGTATTCTCTGAAATATAAAAATGCTTTAACATGAACAGGTACACGCTCTCAGCATAGGAACAATGAGGAGAAAAACGTACCCTTAGCATTAGCAAGTGGCACAGAATTTCTATACACAGTAATCTTTCCCATTAAAATGATATTTCACAAGACTTATACTTACTCACTGTAATGCAGAAGACAATTTGTCCACAACTGTTTAGCCACCTAGGGTTTATAGCACTACGGCTTGACTGTGTATACCACACTCACAAGATCTCTGATTGGCTTAAATGAGACACACTGTACACACTGATACCGCCCACGAGCTAACTCATCATTGCATGTGATCTACAAACACGTGACAGTGTTCCAAGGGACTCCATTTTTTGAAGTTTACGGGAATGGAAAACAAGGGAAGGGTTTTCCTTGTTGGTAAGTAGTACGAAAGTGACCACAACAACATACGTATGGCCACTTTAATACTACTTTAATTAATACTTTCAATATTTGGCTTGTGCCTAAGCCAAATGTTCTTTTTTGGTCAGATCTCCACAACAAGGAATACATTTTTGGATTGATACTTCTGCGATTAAGATACATATTTGGTATAACTGTAGCCCCCTAGGGGTAGGGAACTCTGGCCCTGGAGTGTTTTAGCGTTTCTGGTTTTAGTTCAACCCACGCTGGACTACGCAGTTTGATCCATCATTATGAGTCTGAGCAACTGGATATTGAGAGTCTGAATGGTGATACTGAGTGCCTCCAGCACACGATAACATACTTTCATTAAGCTTAATAGTGAATCTAGCTACGTAGTTAGAGGTTCAGTCGGAACAAAAACCTGAAACGGCTCTAGCACTCCAGGACCAAGGTTGCCTACCCCTGAGCCTATGCGAACCCACATTTTTAATGTAGCAACTGTAGCTAAGGAGGCCTCATCCAATGTGTTCTCGCTTTCAAAAATGTTCCTGTAAGGCACATCTTAGTAGACATGAGTGGAACGACTGGTTACAACAACAACATAGTTCTCAAGTTGTGTCCGTGTGTATTTATTTTTAAGGCAATATCAAGATCCAAACGAATACATGAAACCATAACTTAAATAAATAAACCCCTCATACTTAAAAGCGGAATTGAAAAAAACAACTCCAAGCGGCGTCTCAAACGATAATCGACGAGCATGACTACAGGTTACAACAGGCATTGACGTATCAAGCTTTGGCCGTATCATTCTCACATGACTGAATTGCGAAATCGTTTTTTGTGAGAGGAATGCAGCACCACCCATCATCCATTTGGTCTTTCGGTTCGTGTACATCTTACGGCTGTGCACTGCATGTGTTAAAGTAGGCCTATTTATTTTCGAGGAATCAGCTCAGGTTTAAACTCCTCACAAACGTGTATATTATCGTTAAATAAAGGATAAATAAAATAAAAAATAAATAGTTAATAATAGCCTAATGTGGACGGTTAATAGTGTGGCATTATTACTTGATTTGTTTGTAGGTTTTTAACATAATACAACAATAAATGATTTCAACACTGTGGGGGGCACCGGCCGGGTGGTTTAATAGCACTGCACCCGGTCATTACAAATCGCCTCAGCGAGGCCACAGGATGTAATCCATCTTTAGAAACAAAGTAATGCCACTTCCCTTTACTCGTGTGTGATATAAACTGCACTAGTCAAACGTATAGCGTAGGTAGGAGAAGCTGCTTCGCGTAGATTCAAAATTCCACAAATAACCGGACTTTTTGATTGGTGTCATAGACCCAAGGTCCCAATATGTGTGGTGTGTAATCCAGAAGCGTTTCTGAAAATCCGCAGGATTTGGTTAGAACTGTCTAATTTGATAGATGTGGCCCTATAGTTCTATAGATTTAAACATTGTTAGATGCACAAGGGCATGCGTGTGTTGAATTGTACAATATTTCAGACTGAATCAAAAAGTGTAGGTGCAAGATTAAAACTTTAAGATTATTGAATTTTTCTTATTCAGTAGTTACCGCTGAACTATTTTTAAATCTCCAAATAGATTAATCTGCACAAAGGATTTCAAGTTAAATTAAACTCAATTTAAAATGAATTTAGTTGCAAAAACTGTGCCTTTTGACGTTGTCCTATCATGGCAATATTATGATGAAACTCAAATTGTATTTCAGTATTATAGTGACTATCAGTCCAAGGTCATTGCATATTTGCTTATGTACACTTTGCTTAAATTCAACAAATGCCATGTAGGGTGCTCACACATATAAGGCACTGTTCAGGAGCACATTTGTTGGTGGCCATGTAGGCCTAGTGGCTAATCATCTGAGGGGTTGTCCTGCTGTTACACCCTTGATATAGTCAATTAATGTGACTTGCTTCTGCAATTGTCCAGTTTGATAAAAATATGTAAAAATAGTAAAATAAATATGTAGAACCCTCTATGAGGCTGTTTTTTTGTTTTCCAGGCAAACAATAATGCCATTCATTTAGCGATAATGCACTGTAAGTTATACTGGATAACAGTATGTTACAAATGAGGAAACAATACTGTTTGAGTTCATATGGTATAAACAAGCCAGGTAACTTGTGACTTAATACCTTCTCTTTCGATGGTTCAAAAGTTTCATTCTTGCACAACGTGTCCACAGTATCAGAAGGTTACAATGCAGAAGTCTTTAAATGCCTTAAACCACAGGCACTGGAGAGGAAGGATAGCATGGTTTTATCAAAACAACAATAATGACCTCACTGGAACAACAGCACACTGACACCATGGCCGTTCAGAGTTCAGTAGGAAGGGTATAGCCATTCCTGCAAAGACTAGGGGCCACAACACCCAACAGTGATTTTTTTTCACATTCTTACAAGTCTCCCGTTTGCCCTTATTTAAATCCCTGGATTGCATAATTGCGGGGGTTGCAGAGTCCAAGTTTGTTGTCCACCCAAAACAAGTTGAACCAAACACTGAAATCAATGACGGATAAAGAATTCTTGGGAAAATTCTTCTGAACGCAATCTAAAAAGACTGAGACAAAACATTGTAGTTCAAGGTATTTGACTGCGGGAAAATCATATGTTTAGGCTTACTAGGGAAAACAGAAGTCAAGCTCATCAGGTAAACAATTTATTATAAAAATGTACTACACTATAAAGTTTAAGGAAGTATTAAGGACACAACATTCCAAGACATGCTTTAAGAACATAATGGTATAAATAGAACAAATAGGCTTGTGCAAAGAGATGGCTGTACAAATAGTCATAATTACATATGTTTAATTTCCCTCAAGCTGACCTCTACTGGGTAACAGAAGAGCGAAGAAGAATCAAAGAATAAACCGCTCCAAAATCACAATCATTTCACATTAAGACTTTCGAAGGCTACTGTAATTACTATAGTGATTGGTGGTATGAACGTGCCTTTTTGGAATCTGAAAATATATGTATTGTTTTATTTCCCTTTCAGAGACTTTGTTTTCAGCTTGGCTGCAAAGTATTTGTGAGAGTACATAGGCAACTGTTTGTCCACACATCTGGCCATCACCCCTTCATTTTGTCCTTTGTTGTTGTCTTTCGGTCAAATCCTGACGGACACTTTGTTGTGTTGTCATCTTCTGTAAGAGGGAAGGCTCAGAAAAATATGAACACGTGCCTGGATATGTTGCAATTGTGCTGTTGTCAATCCAAGTATTGCAACCCTTAACACATAGTACATTCTATATATATATATATATATTTTGTTTTTGGCGAAATGATCTGTGGTCACCCTTTGGCGATGCGCTTCAGACCAAAAGTGGAAACGTACAAGGTGTTGGGGGGCAGAGGGGAAGGTGGATTACATTTCTCGAAGGCCTCTGAAATGCTTTACCGTATTGTTTTGCATGGATACATTCTCATATACCGTTACAACTGTTTTCCTACCTGGGTCATGAAACTACATCTGCATTGCCTTAGACATCTAAAGGATGCATGTTGCTGTTAAAGGTATTTATACGGCTTTGTTTGATTGGAGCGTTCATTTTTTACGTCTCTTGTGAGCCATGGTTAATGGATTGATGGAAAGTATGTACAGGGCATGCATTATTTCCCAGAAGACGGAGGGCATGTGAAAGCAAATTCAGCCATTTAAAAAATAACAGTGAACGTTTACACTGTAACGGGATGAAGGGAACATTAGTCTGTCAATAATTGAAAAAAGTAGATAACGTTTTAATCTGGAATTAAGTTCACAGTACATTTAAATGGTAGAAGTGTTTTAACTGATAGTTTTTTTTTCTTCTAAAACCACAACCATGTGTTACCGTAGTAAAATATACTTCTCTTCATAGTACTATAATCTGATGGAATATTCATAATCTGTTGGTTTGAGGAGCAACCTGTCAATGCAGCAGTGCAATACCAATACTTTTGTATGAATGAGGAAACAAAGCACTTAAAACTACAGAACATAAAGATAAAATCTCAAGAGATTTCGTTTTTCTTGTGTTCCTGAATCCTCTGAAGAAATAAGACTATGGTGTTTTTGTTCTGTTCTTCCACCGTTTTGGCGGATTTGGAATGTATGTGACGTGCTTTTGACATCCCTTCATCATAAATTCCACAAAGGGATTTAATTGTTCACCTTTTCTGTCCCAGCTGCGTCTGGAAAAATACAAGGTGACAATGTCCCCTCCCATAGAATGTGTGCTTCTGTTTCACCTGAAGGTTTATATTGGATAACACTGCTTTAGCTAGCTAATCTCACTCGAAGAGAAAACTGGACTGAATTCTCTAGAGGAGCAGTGAACCGCAAATCTCCTCTGTCTCCAGTACCAAAATTTGTATGTGTTGTGCATTTCAAGGTAGGTGTGAGTTTTTGTTGCTTTTCTTTGTTGGGGATTACCTCCAAAAAGGGGCTAAATTTGTGCGTGGAAACCCATTTGGTAAACACATCTTTCCTGACAAGACTGTGCTCTTTTGTGGGGAGGTAGAGGGCTTGGCTAATACAATGGTCTAAAAGGATGGCTTGACTGATAACAGCTTACCATCACACAAAGGCACTCTTTACAGTTTGTGCTGCCACTCATTCAATTGACATTATTTCAAAATGTAGGGATTTTTAAGTAAACAGCTGCAAGCAAGGACTCTATTTTAAATATATAAAACAATCCCAAATCGATAAAAGAACCTCACTGAATATTGGATAAGGTTTCACAAAAGCAGTTTTCAATTCATTGTGATGGAAAGGTGGTTGACGATAAAGTGGCAGTGTTCAGGGAATAAAAAATAAAAAAGGTTTTTGAAGCATTCTTTCATGTTCAGGGCAACCAGAAAAATAAACCATTCTTAAAATGAGGACCGCGATATGGAGATGTACGACGAATCTGATTCACATTAGCCTCCCCGTGCCTTTCGACTCTAGTGTTTGTACAGTGGAGCAATGAGAGAGTCCCCATAAGGATTGCACTTTATGTCCCAAACCGTGCTCCATTTCACCGGGATATGACCGAGCTTATGGAGTTGTAGGACGTCCCACCATTACAGGTGGGACCGTAGTTGTCCGGGGCGGTCGCCTCCAGGTTTGCCCTGAAGACGGGTGCTGACTTCAAGAGGAAGTCGGCTGCGTCCCGGCGCCCCAGTTCTCTGAGCTTGGCCATGAGGACGCCCACGGTAGCGTCAGGCTGGCTGCTCCACTCTTGCAGCAGCACGGCTGTGGGGCTGGGCTGGGAGCCACCGTCCACAGGGATCCCATTGGGCGTGCTGTACTTAGCCACCAGCTCGGTCAGGCCCAGGTTCATGGCCAGTAGGCACCAGTCCTTACCCAGGGCGTCCGGCGGGTCCAGGAGCCGGCTGAGCTTCCTCCTGGCTAGGAGGCAGACATCCAAAATGTGGATGTCTATCCCCATGCTGCCTTGGTGGTAGACCTCGGCACAGCCAAAGCTCAGGATGCTCCTGAAGCTCTCCTTGTAGCCACCCATGGTGTTGGTGAGGGAGGTCTCCCTCTGGGCCTGAGCCCTGTAGAAGTCCTTAGGCTGGTAGATCATGATGGGCCCGTGGTGCTCCCTCAGCTGTTGGGGGCTCAGGTAGTACTTGGCTGTCAGGAGGCCTGGGAGTGTAGCGGCCAGCAGGTTGTCGATGATGCTGCAGATCATGTCCAGCAGGGTGTAGCACTTGATCCGCTCTGAGTCCGGACCCCGCACCTGCACCTCTACGCCCTGGCCGTGGTTGACCAGCAGCACCATCACCTCAGCCCCAGCGTGTGAGATCTTGGCCCCGTTGGTCCACAGGCGGATGTCATCCCCCTCTGGCTTCTGCTGGTGGCTCCAGCGGCACAGATTGACCTGCAGCTTGTGGAAGAGGCCACAGGGGAAGGGGGCCAGATGCTCAGCGGGCACCACACGCACCCCACCATAGACCAGCGCCTCCTCCTCCTCCTCCTCCTCTGTCCAGGAGCGGTGGAGCCCGTTGGTCTTGATGAGGGCTGGAATGTCCACCATGGCCGGGTTGCTGAGGTCACGTGCGCACACGTCCATGGCATCGAGGATCTGCAGCAGCTCGTCCACATCGCTCTCCCCCACCAGGCCCTGCACCTCCTCCAGGCGGTAGCGCCCCCTGTAGTGGTGGATGGCCTTGGGCGTCTCAATGGACAGGATCTTGCCCAGCACGCTACTGCAGAGCCAGCGGGGGTCCAGCAGCACCACGTCCTGCACCGTCTCGCTCTGCATGATGTTGATCTGTGTGGGAGTGAGTCAGAGGGTCACAGGATGTGGTCAGTTGGGTGGAGGGAGACTGCACCCAGGTTCTAATCTGCTAGTGTGTGCTGTAGCATTTCAAAAACTGTGAATCAGAATGATTCAGTACTTATGGGGGTGGTACTGGAATGTGTGATGGCTGGACAGTGACATCTAGTGGTGCATGAATATTGGTATTGCGGAAAAAGATGAATAAATAATTTGAGAAGAATAAGGCTGCAGTAGTCTTGCTAAAAAGTTGAGATTATTTCTGTCTTTTCACAAGGAGTTAATGATGCATGTAATAGCTTATTGGGACTGGAAGCAGAGACTCTTGGATTGTTCAAGACCAGACTTCACACAGTGCTGGTCTATAGGTAAAATTACAAGCCTGAATGGGCTGAATGGCCTGTTCTCAAACTGTCTTCTATTCTTCTTACCAATTTTTTAAATAGTGTTAGTGTTTTAAAGTGCTATGAAGTGAACTTTGAGTCTTTTTTTATTCCAATAACCATTATTATTCCTTATTACATATGACTTTGTAAATATAATGGTAATACTCCAATGATTGCATTCGGAGTGACTCATTTGGAGTGACTCTAAAGGGTTCAAATAAGGTCTCGATTGGAGGTGGAAAGCATAATGTATTGTATGTAGTCCGTATGTACACTATGCTCTAAATAAATAAATAAATAAAAATGTTCCCATTTGAATTACAGGTTTTATGGCATGAACTTCAGCAACAACAATGATTGGACTGCAGCTTACAGTTCGTTAACTCTAACGATGACTCTCTAGCCATGTTAATTCACACATGTATGTTGCTTTGGATTAAAAATTGACAAAATTGTGAAATATCAATTTTATGTTTGAGCAAAGGTGAAACACTTAAATATGATCTGTATCTGAAGTGGAGAGCTTAATGCACTGTATGTATGTGCAAGGTTTAAATAAGATATAGTCAGGTGTAGACAATACTGTACTACATGTACGCATTTGCAAGTGTAAAAGAGTTTAGTAAGATCTGTATCTACGGTGGAGAGTGCGCACCTCTCCCATGCTGTGCAGCTGTGAGGCCAGCTCTCGCAGGTCCTCTTCGCTGACCAGGGGGTTGATCTGCTCCTGGACATCCAGCACAAACTGCTGCCAGGACATGAGTTGGTTTGGCCCGTTCAGCTTCCTCCAGGAGGGTAGGGTGGAGACAATCTTCTCACACAGCAGGGTCATGGGCTGGCACGTCTGCAGGAGAGAGGTACTGAATACTGAGAGAGCTGCACAGAGAGAGCATCAGGGCTGAGAGTAACAGAGAGCAAGTGACTGTCAGTACTGAAAGAGTGCCCTAAGGAGGGTGTCAGTACTGAGAGAATGGCCCAAAGAGACTGTCAGTACTGAAAGAGTGCCCTAAGGAGGGTATCAGTATTAAGAGAGTGCCATAGGGAGACTGTCAATACTGAGAGAGTGTGAGGGAGACTATCAGTGCTGTTAGTGAGTGTCAGCGAATGCCAAGGACAGTGTGATCAAGGATAACAGTTTGTCAGCTCTCATAGTCAACAAAAATGGTCAGCTTTTACTCTTGCTCAGCTGACAGATTATAAAGTTCCAGCTCTTGAACTTCAGGCTTTAGAGGGCATAGTCATTCCTGTAATTTTAGAATTATAAACAGTCGAAGTTGAAGATTTCTACAAACCGGTGTAGAAAACCCCCATGTGGAAGTCCCCTGCAGAAGGTTTGTCAAGAAGCAGGACATTTTCACTGTTCTTAATCAAACAGAAACTTCACGGAATGCAACGGAAATAAAGGAAATTTGGAAGACTTACAGAAACAATGGAATTTCGAAGCTCTTGTAGGTGATTTCGAAGAAGTTTCATGTCTTTTGAGTTGGAGGCCCCGACGTCCACAACAAAGAGCTTCTCGGAGATCTGCAGGTCATTGCCAAACCTGGAAAAATATTCAATCAAGATTTTTTTTTTATCCTTTAAAGTAAACAGTTTAAATTCTCCCATCTACTATTTTAAACAAAACCACAAAAGTGTATAAATGGGAAATAACTATGGATGTGTAGAGAATTACCACCGGAATGACTACACAAGTCATACAGTACAACAAATGACATGCATATACACAGTAGGCAAGACTCAAGGAGACTTGATGAGACAGGATACCTGGCTCTGACTTCCTTGAGGAGCGATCTCTCCTTGTCATAGCCAAACTCTCCTCCAAAGGAGCGAGGCAGGTTCACGATGTCTGCATGTGTGGCCACCAACACAACCTGCAAGGGTTTTTTTATCTTCCCACCAAAGGCTGGAAATACAACAGAAGGCTTTGTGTGAGGTTCCTGTACATTCTATGATGTATAATGTCTACAGGGGTGAATAATGCAATCGCTGTAGCCAAGGCTCTGCATGCCTTCACAAGCTGTAATTCAACTACACCTAAAGCGATCACTATGGCGATCTGTAGTCTTGTTCACACATACTAGAGACAACATAGCACTCGCTATTCGCACCACTGAGATTACCATTATCTATCCAGAATTTTTATGCTTACTGAACGGTCATGCTTACGATGAGCTCCTGATTTGTAAAACTTTTTAGATATATTGTGCTAGTTAACCTTTGAAAAAAGTATTAAAATCTCTATAGGATTAGTTCAATGTTAAGTTGGATTCATGGTTGCATCAGTTTATTGAAGCTAAATAGTATTTGTATGTGAGAAGGAACAATTGAACAGGATAACATCAGAAGGAGAAAAGGAAAAAAGAAAGAAGACCTGAACACATAAATAAGGAGATGAGGGTTGAGGAACAGAACTGAGAAAGATTAGGACATTGTATACAGAAGGAAAAAAGGGAGCCTGTTCTCACTAATTCAGTGAGTATAACTTTGAAATGAGGTATTAGCCATTTTAGAGTTTGCCATTTTGATTAGGCAGTTGGACCTCTAAAATACTATTTTAAAATCATCAATGGCAACAGTAGTAACAGCAGCTGCTTGGCCCCCAGCCCTTTGTAAGTCCAGCAGAAAATAACTCCAAACAGCATAACAAACAGAGGCAGCTGAGAGAGAGAGAGAGAGAGAGAACCCAGAGATTTTATTTGCAGAAACTATTCTCTGAAGGAGGGTAGGAGCTTCATCACCAAACTACTCTTCTACACTGAGAGCACAGCTAGTTGGCACTCAGCCATATGTAGGCACTTTCAATACTTTAGCGAGAAAGGAATTTGCAAATTCTAACTCATGAGGATAATCTTTATTAAAGATTTTAATATCCTGAGAGAGCTGGTGATTCATATAGAGTCACACCCCATCCCAATAGGGAATGGGGACACAGATCAGGGTACCATGTCCTACTCCTACCTCTCCCTACTAGAGTTGGAAATTAATAAGGAGCTGAAAGGTGAGGTGGAGGTTCTGAGGCAAGATAATCAGGAATTAAGAAGGGAGCTAGATAGGATCAGGGAGGCCATGAGAAGGGAGCTGACAGAAGTCAGGAATGAGCTGAGGCAAAAACTGTCAGCAGTCAGGGTGGAGCTCCAGCACAACATCCCTCTGGAACTCATCCCCAGAGTCTGAGGGAGCCCCAACCCTGGACAGTTTCAAAGCCCCCAAAACTCATCTGTTTTCTAAAACCTTTGTTTAGTTTCTTGGTTCCTGTGTTGTCTCCGTTCTGTGTGCTTGTATCTGCTTAAATGTATGTTTTATGTAACATCTACTCCTCCCACTGTACTGCAGATTTCTTGAAAGGCGCATAACAAATAAAATGTATTATTATTATTATTATTAACATCATCCAGGGTCTGAGGGAGCAACTGGAGACCCTCACCGCCTCTCATTGAATCTTCCCTGCCCACAGTGACTCAGGACATCAGGCCAGCCAGATCAGGCACAACTCCACACCTTCATCAGGAACGTCACTCACCTAGTCATTCCCATAACGCAACTCAACTCAAAAGGACCAACGGAGCTACACTGAGGTCATCAGAGGATAAGTAGGACATGGAAGGCCCGGCTATACCTCCTAAAATAACCACATAAAACTGAAACCAAAGCAGTCATTATATGTGACTCCAATGGTACATTTCTCAGAGAGATACTGATATTCCCAGGCATGTGCCCAGCCGCAAAGTGCTCTCGAGTCATTATCAGATGTCAATGTGATAAAGCAAGGCCAAGCATATAATAATTCATGCAGGAACTAATGACAAAAGGCAATGAGAGGAAATGTGGCCCCTGCAATGCTGCAGATGCCTGCCAAAGCTTCAGAGCAGTTACCATGTCTGCTCCATTGCCATGTTGAGATATTCCTTCCTCATCACACGGAGCAATAATGAAGCGCTGTCCAGAGTTTGTGCTCTTATGCATATGTATATCTTGTGCACCTCTGTGACAGCGGCCCCAACCTTATGTCCAACCACGTATCTTCATAAACAGGGTGTAAAAGTATTTGCAAAGATACTCAAGGACACTGTTTTGGAAGGAACCAGCACCAGAAAAGGAAGGACTACACCAGATGCCTTACAGCACACAAGAACTACACAACTTAAAATAACAGCCACCAATAACACATACCGGACCTTCCCAGGAGAATAGTGACAGAGCCCACAGCAAGAGGCCAGCACACTCTGCTCAGTCAGTGCCAGTAGCGCAGCCAGACAGCTATGCAGCTATAACCTGCAAGCCAGAGAATCTGGCGGCATCTGAACTGAACCAGATAAGGAATCTACTGAATATAATTTGTAGTAAATGATTGCATTGATTGCATTTCTTTAATTATTAGAAAAATAAAATCTTTCACTTATTCTAGATTTTAACAGTATATAAATTAAGATTGAAAAGAAAAAAACCCTAAGAATAACTTAAATCCAAAATGTTTAGTTCAGATGATATAACAAACGACTGTTTCAACCCAGCAGTTAAAAACAGTACGCTTTAAAACCTTTCATTATGATCGCGGTTCGAAACCCGACTGCGCCACACCAGCCCTGAAGGGGAGTCCTGATCGGGGGTGGTGTTTCGCTGTCCACCCCAGTGGGAGGGGGGAGGGTGAGACGACATGAACTAGCTGAGAAGCGCGTGTGGGAGTCTCCAGAACGTGGGTGGGCGAATTCCGTTCTCTGCCCTCTGAGAATGCGAGTGGGCTGCGAGTTCGTGGGGAGGGCAAACAAAAAAAACCTTCAAATAGTTAACAGATCCTGTTGGACCCCAAATTGAAACCCAATATAATTTTTGGTGGGCACTTGAATATCAGAAGTGTCTCTTCTAAAAGTGAACAATTGAAAATCCTTCTCCTAGACTCTAACCTAGATTTTCTGTGTCTATCTGACACTTGGTTAAACAAGACAACTCCTCCTAGTGTTTATACAGTACTTGGATACAACATTTTTAGACATGATAGAACTCATGGTAGGGGGTTGGGGTGCTGATGTATGTGAAGGATGGGATTAAGTGAGAACAAATTGAATTCAAGAGTGAAATTCCCCTAGAGTGTATTGGCATAACTGTAACCCTATCTCCACAAATGTCATTTAACATTGTTGGATTGTTGTTACGTTCCACGTGTATGTGTGTTTTTGTCGTCTCTGTTTCCGTGTTGTTCTGCAGGAGTGCCATCCGCCATTCCATTCGCCTTCCCCACTGTCAATCATTTGTATGTCCTGGTCCCGCCTCCATCAATCACCTGCCCCTCCATAAAAACCCCCAGCTGCTTCCTGTTTGGGAGATTACTTCCTGGTTGAGAGATTGGTTTAGGAAACTTTTGTCTGAAGTGCAGATTTGTGTTCCATGTTGTTTTGCGAATCCTCTGTTTTGTTTACCCTGTGTTCCCTGAGACGTAAGGGAAAGGTAAGAGAGAGGCCTCTGTACATTTGCACGTAGGAAGAATTGTTGTTAGACACATTAGAAAAGCGAGTGGTTGCCACCTTTGTACTTTGGTTTGGTTAGTTAGAGCAGGTAGAAAGGCTTTTGTTTTCTGTTTACTTTATGTTTAAGTAAGATAGCCATCTTCCCCTTTAGTTAGCCTTATTTGGTTTTGTTCTTTTATCAAAGTTGACAGAAAAAAGTTGAAGGTTATCAGAGACAAATATTATCTAGATCAATGGTCCAACACGGATAACAAAAGACACAATTAGACTTTTCTAAGATATTTTCAAATAAACTGAAGCAAATTACTAAAACCTTTAACGATCAATTCAATGCTGTCTGCAAGAAACCTTTCTAAACATAGATTTAACCTCAATATTCCAGGAAAAAAAGAGTATTTTCACTGTATACCTAACAAAGATCATTTTGAACAAGAATTAAACCATAATCTCCTGTCCTCAAATTACCTATAAATATCTGTAATATGCTCACATACCTGTACCATACCTAACTTTCTTAGAACTGCAAAAAGCATTTCACACTGTCAATCACAACATCCTTTCAAAATGATCTCAATTGAACCTTTACTCCAATGTCATGAATTGGATGAGGTTGTATTTAACTGATAAGGTACAGTGTGTCAGAGTCAATAACAATCTCTCGCCATCTGGCAAATGTATAATGGGGGTACTGGGGTATTTGGTATGGGTATATTTGGTATATATATATATCTGTTTAGCCTATATATAAATTATCTCCCACACGTTTGCCATGGAGTTGACATACAAATATCTGCAGATGATATGGTTGTGTACAAGCTAAAACTGCACAACAAGCAGCATCTAAATGAACTGCAGCTATGACAAATATTTCAGAATATCTTGATTTTTCATGTCTTAGTATAAATGTGGGCAAAACTGTGGGAATGCACTTCTCTTCCAAATATATATTTACCCTGACATATACAGTATATTAAAGGAGCACTCTGACCAAAATCACAGACACTAACATCACAGTACAATAAAACTATCATACAAGGGGAAAACTGACAGAAAGTAGACAGATACATGAGGATTATGGGAAAAATGAATATAAATGAAAGCAGATCAATATTATAGCAAATACTAATCAGTAGAAGCCAAATAATGCTTTTATGTCATCTAGTCATTTATGACATTATCATTTTTATAATTCTTATATTTTCTTATTAATGGTATCAATAATAATAATACGTATACAATAATCACATGGGTGCTATAATTATAATGGTTAAACATCAATATGCAATTATTGAAATAATATTTGATAAACTACATCATAGCTTTGAATTATAGAAAGATGAGATTAATAATAATATAATATATGCCATTTAGCATATCCATTTATCCAAAGCGACTTCAATGCATAAATTGTATGTGGTCCCAATGGGAATTGAACGCACAACCTAAGTGTTGTCAACGCCATGCTCTACCTGCTGAGCCACATGCAACCACTAATTTATGAATATATTCAACAGAGCTTTCAGACAAAATATTAAGTATATATGGTTGTATCTATGGTTGCTCTCATTATGTATTTTAGGGTTGCTGTGTTTTGTTTTGTTTTATTATCTGCTGTATTAAGTGGATGCACTTTTACTAACCTGCTCGTGCATGTATTTTATTTTGTCTTTTATTATTTTTTGATAATATTTTTTCCTGTATTTATTGGGAACAGGTGCTGGAAATTAGCCATTGACTATAAACACTGCATCTTAAACAATACTTTTGCTATGTCACTGATTTATAAACAAATATATAAATAAAACTAATAAATAATAAGACTTCAGAGCATGCATGTATGAGGGGTATGAATGCATTCTCTAATGTACCAGCACAAGTGATGAGCCATCAATTTAATGAAGGCCAAGCCAACTTAACCTGAAACCAAGCCAGGCTGGTGTTATGAAAGGGACATTTGGATGAGACAAGTCAAAAGTACAATCGAGTCTAATGAGACTTCCCCAAGCAACTTCCAAAGGTTTTAGTCAGAAAATGGCAGACAGAAAAACACAGAAAATGAGAATGTCTTGACAGATCAACCTGCCTTTCAAAATGTGTTTATGTTGGTAACCATCTGAACTTGTGTAAACTACACCAACCACACCATGAAATACTTAATTCCAATAGATGTTCACAGAATTTGTAGCTCATCTGGTTTGGTGGATGTCTGGAGGGAGTTAAACCCCACTGCTAGAGACTATACCTTTTATTCCAGACCCCACAACTCTTACTCTAGATTGGACTACATGCACACTGTTCAGTTCTGTACCATAGGCTAGATTGTTATATCGGACCATGCCTCAACATACCTACTCCTAAATCTTGGTATAGAAACTCCTAAAACAAAGTACTGGAAATTTAATTAATCTCTTATCCGAAACGAAGGACTTTGCACCTTGATTAAAGAGAAGCTCTCACAGTACTGGCTTGAAAACAAAGACTCACCAGCCTCAACTGCAACCATTTGGGATGCTGCTAAAGCAAATATAAGGTGCTACATTATTTATCACGCATCATGGCAGAAAAAACTTGAAATGAAGAATAGGGAAAAAGCTGGAGACAGAGGTACAGAGACCTGATCATTTGCATAAACTCTCACCAACACAAGAAAATTGGAACTCACTAGCATGTGCCAAAGCCAAATTGAACTGACAAAACTGAATTTCCCTGTTTGATGGCAGGTGAATATTTCCTGGTTCAGCTCATTACAGTTGACAGAAGCTGTTACAGAATGCATCAGCTCTCAAGAGACGGGCTGAACCTGAAAGTCACTGCTCTTACAGAATGCATTTCGCCCCAGGCAGACTGATACAGCCCTGTGTGTGTGGGATAGATGAGAGCAGGGAAAGAGGTGTTCCGCACCTATGCTGTCCTCGGGCAGGGTGAGGGACTTGAGGAAGCTGAGCCAGAAGGTGACCTGGTTTAGCTGGGTCTCATAAGGCTCCTCTAGGCTGAAGAGGACCAGGTGGACTGCGGTGCTGTCATTCGCCGCAAAGTAGTCGTAGGAGCAGTAGTAGACTGGGTTGCCAGAGAACTCCCAAACACAGAAATCCCCCACTCCTGACAGACAAAAGAAAGGGTGATTCAGAACGATGCACAACCCAGCCACCAGCGCTCCAAATGCTGTTTGTGCACGGTCCCTAATAACACAGAGATGGTGTTCCATGTTCATAGAACTGTTACATAATTCAACATAAACACATGTCAAATAAACATTATGACCTGGCTTTAGCGTCAGAAAAGCGATCGTTTTTAAAAAGTGGGTATTCAAGGCCAACTGTGACTCCTGTGGGTGGGATGGAGGCTGGCCCACGCACCGTTGATGTTGGCATTCTGGATGTCGATGGCCTTGGTGGTCTGGTCGTCGGCAGAAGAGAGGGCACTGTGCATGGGGGAGAAGACCTCCAGGACCCCCTTGGTGAGGCTGGGCTCGAACATCATGCTGCGGCTGCGCACGCTAACGTTCTCACAGCCGGGGTACAGGTTGGAGATGCTGACCGAGACTAGACACAGACACACCAGAGTAAAACACTGTTCTCCTTTTTTCTTTTTAAATCCCACCACCTCCCCACCTCTTCAAAAGACAGCATTATTTTAGTATACATTTACATGATACATTTTTAGTTTTGACAAATGTACAAAATATTCACAATTCGCAATTAGATAGCCAAAGATACAAATTGTCTGTCCCCCGGATACCCTCCTAACCTCTTGCACTGAACCCTATCCCCCATTCCCACTCGCCTCCCTTTATTATTGCCCCTCCATCATACTGGTCCTCAGTCCCCCAACATCCATTCCAGCCCTCCTAAAACCCCTGACCCTTCACAGGTCTGCTGCACTGTTCATTCCCACCCCCTTCCCATCACACAGCAAGCGCCCACACAGCCATTTATTTACTGGACAGACACCTTTATTCCAGGGTGAATTGAATAGCTAAATTGTGAACTATCCTCTTATCATTACACACACATCCATAACACATACATGGATATAAATAAGGCTCTTGTACTAAGGCTAAGAGCTGTGCCCCATTCAGAATTCGATCCTAAAAACCTATTGACGAACTGCCACACTTACGCCACACCACACAAAATATCACACCATTTACTTTACATGATGCATGATAATTCTTAATTTGAGCATTTCTGATTTTTCACCAACAGGTGGCACTATTTCCTCAGAGAAAACTATGAAGTCTCAGGTCCAGCTCTCTTTGGAGCAAACATGACAGGAATATTTCCAAGAGTAGGTGTGGCTCATTTGCATATGGCCAGGAGGTTTGAAGTAATACTGCGGTCCTCCTCAGTACCTGCTACTCAGCCAGGTGACGTGGGTAGACACCATATTGTCTTGTAACCCCATTCAATCTATTAACTGCTTCAAATTCAGAATTAGTATCACTGAAGATCCAGATGGAATTGCATACCAAAAAAAGATATGTTGTAACCTGAAGGTGTACATATATGTAAACTGAACATAAAAAGATAAATAAGACTTCACATAAGGCTACCTTTTCGATTCACAGACCTGCTATCAGACTATCAGTTAAACCCCAACTGTAGCTGTACAGTGAAGGCTACGAATGTCACTGAATTTGAGATTTCAACTCCAGCAGCCACCCTTAGAATGCACCAAAACGATCAAGAGTTATCGCTTGTTTTGGTGAGTCTCAGATTGAGATGCAAGAGTAGCCATTAGCCCTGGCTGAAACACGGTGTGTGCGGTTTTAATAGGAAAGAGTACTAATGAGAGTGCTGGGGAAGACTGATGTCATAACATTGCGGGAAAAACAAACAAACAAACAAATAAAAACCCCAAGGTCTAGTCTAGTATGGTGATGAAGGATTTGGTGGCACTGGAGTATGGCAGGCATTTGCCACACCACGCTGAACACATCTGACATGGCTGACACACCGCGATTCCTTCCCTCTGAGCCAACATTTTCCGCCAATGCGTAGGAGTGCTGGGGAGGGGGACTGTGACAGACACTTATCACTGAGTTTACGGAGAACAAGAGCACAACAAACACTGCCCGTTGTGCTTTGATCCATGAGGGCGGAGGTCATCACAGCAACAGAAGGAGGAATGTCTCAGTAAAAGAACATAGCAGTTTGATGACAAGAACAGGCAATGTAGCAAAAGGCAATTTTGCCTTTAAGTCTTAAGTCCATGCAGTCCTGAACACACAAGGGTATCTTCTTCTACAACAAGGCTTGGTAAGGCATTCCATGCATTATTAGCCCTCTATGTGAAGAATACTCCCTAATATCAGTGAAAAATGTATCTTTTAACTAATGTGTGAATCTGTTCAACTTCACCTTTTCAGGCATTGCACTTCACTTTCATGGCAAGCTAGTGCATGTGGAGCAGTTGCAAAAAAGAAAAGAAAAAAGTGAGTCGCAGAACTCCACGTGGGAGGAGGAGGGTGTGTACCTGCCGGCTTTGGAGGAGACGGGGAAGGGGGGGAAGCGGGAGGAGTTGGTGGAGGATATCCGGGGCCTCCTCCTCCTGAAGAAGCTCCGCAGGATGCCGCACTTCAGGGACTCCAGCAGGGTGCTCTTCCCTGAGCCAGTGTGCCCAAACAGCTTCACCTTGATCCGTGGCTGTGGGGTCTGGGTCGGCCTCAGCTGCTGGATGTAGCTGCCTTTGTGCGTGTCCTAAACCAACCAATCGCGCGACAGCACAGAGGAATGAGGTCACGCGAGTGTGAGAATATCACTACAGTACGGCCTAAGTGAGTCAGGCATTTCTGATGAGAAACACCCCACCCACCCACCACCAACACCACAGTGACAGTTTGTGTCACACTCAAACAGTAGCAAGGCTTGGAACGGATATGTCATTCTAGGAGTGTGACAAAAGCATCCAAGTCTTGGGAGTTAATGAACATATTCAATTATTTGAAATATTAACAAAATGCAGTTACATTGAATACATCTCTTTAAAAAACCGCAGAGCCAAAAACAGACTCAACTTGCTATTACGGAATATGAAAGGACACGGTGACTTATCCTTGTGACACGCCCAATAATATAGCATATCTGAGTAAGAGCCGACACACGTGCCGTTACCTTTTTCAGCTTCCCCAGTAAGACAGCAATGTGCTCGTGCTGCTCGATGTTGGCCAGGTCCTCGGCTGACTTCCCGTCCTGTGGAGAGAGAACGAGGGACAGGGATTGATCCACGGGAGGCCATTACGAAACAAGAGCGGGCACGCGCCGCGCCTCGTGACGCCACTGTCCCTCGGGCCGCAGGTGCGTCTGCCTGTGTACAGAGCGCTAAGCTGCACGGTGCCCCCATGTCTCCTTAAGCGCCCATCTCTGTACGCGATATCGCTCCATTTCACTTCTGATGGGTGCCTTAATGCTCTGAGAAGGCCGGGCGCTGACAGCGCTGCACGCCAAAGCCCTCTTTCGGAGCTCAATCATCTCCCGAGTGATGGGTTATTGAGGCCCACCTGGGCTCTTCCCACGCTGAACCAGCCTGCAGGCTACACACGCTCTGCGCTGTGGGGGCCGAGACAGGACAGAGTGCCGGATACTGACCCAGGGCTGCGGACACCCAGCTTATTTCTGTGCGCAGAACAATAGCCCAACGATCTGGACAGCTGAATGCCCGTGGCCTGTATCGACCTTCTCCGTAACCACAAGATTCTGCAGCCTGCATTGGCAAAGCATGAGAGCAGTGTATATATTATGTGCTTTAAAATATCCTCTTTTTAGTTAAACATACAAAATGAGTGCCATGTATTGGGGTGAAAGGCTTGGTTGCTAACATGCCGTACTGCCTCGTTAGCATAGCCGTTGATTATGATTGTCTTTTTGTCTGAGCGTGTGTCTGTATAAACTGTGGATGATGTCAGGCTGCATTAAACAGACACTGATGGAAAAGGTCAGGGGTCAACATCTGCCTTTTGACATGAATGCCTGTATGTGACACTGCTGTTTAGCAAGTGAGGATGTCAGAGTTACTACCAGGGTTGCAGCCCCCACAACTTTCTTTCTTTCATTCAACCCACACATGAATACATGAAACATTAGGTCACTTCTATGTGTGAACTCTTATCTGAAATGAATTCTGAAACATTCTTCACTTTTTAGCCAGCTTCATGCTTTATGAAATAAAAACTACAACAGTATTTTTAAGAACTAAGTACCTGTTTGTTGCTCTCTTGAATGCGATCAAAGTGTCTGCAAATCTTGAAAACTTGCCACTAACCATACTGAAAGGAGACACAATGGGATATGCAGGGCCGTGCACAGACATTTTGGGGGGCAGGGGCTCAAGCAAAAAAAAGGGCACTCACCCCACCGACATGCATTATTCCCACCCTGATGTTGTAATGTGTAATGATAAGATTCTAGATCAGCAGTCCTACTCTGACATTCTTGATACATAAGCCCCCTGAATTTGGGGTTTCAAAACTTCCTTCTGTTTTAATATTCTGTATCATTTTCATATCTTGTGGTTCTCTGTGGCTCAGTTGGTAGAGCACAGCGTTGGCAACGCTTAGGTTGTGGGTTCAATCCCCACTGGGGCCACATACACTGAAAATGTATACATTCACTACTGTAAGTCGCTTTGGATAAATGCGCTGTAAATATTATTATTATTATTATATTATTTATTATTATTTTGTTACACTGCATATATTTTATAAATGAGACATATGGTACAACTACTGAACTACAGTTTGATTTTAGTAACATGTTTTTGAGCATCACACTGAGAGGAACATAAACCACAGTATTATATTATATTCAAAAAAGCACACACACACACACACACACACACACACACACACACACACACACACACACACACACACACACACACACACACACACACACACACACACACACACACACACACACACACACACACACACACACACACACACACACACATAGCTATTTGTTACATCTATGCATATGGCTGAAAAACTGATCCACGTTCAGGGAGGTGAGAAGTATTTTGCCTTTGATTGGAGACAGGTGTATTTGCCTCTTCTAGCAGTGTTTATGCTGCTTCTTATTTCCCAATCAAAATGGATTGATTGACAGGGAAACACACTGCTACATGCCCAAACAATAATACACTTTTAAACCTCACGTTTTTAGAAAACTGGCTATAAAGAAAAGGGCGTGACTACACTACACTAGCGAAACTATGCAAAACTTAACTACCTGCTTCAGAAATTAATTGCATATTTGTAAGTTGTCCTGCATGACGGAGATAACATTGTTTTAATGATAATTAGACTAGCTTACTTGCTCGCGAGTACCGAGGCTAGTAATGACAAAATTACAGCGTGAAGGTGGCAAGTCCTACTGACCTACTTCATAGTTTTTTTAACTGACATACAACATAAAAAGTAAGTGTTGTTTAATCATGGTTTCATAATTAAAACAGTGCCTACCTGAGTGATATCATTCACCGTAACCAAACTGGGGCTGGGGATGCAGATACTACTATACATTTCCCTCTTTATATTTGATAGAATTTCAATAACAAATAAAGAAAAAATAAAATACAGCCATACATACATACATACCAGCCAAAAAAAGGGTACTTTTTGACTCTGAGGGCAAAAGGGCAGGGGCTCAAGCCCCTCTTGGGCCCTATCTATGCACGTGCCTGGGGATATGTCTGACAGAGGTGAGAAACCCACGTGTTCAAGCACATTCTAGAATCACAGGAGGGGGTGGGGTGGCCCAGCAGACTAATTATTAATCTGTCTAATAAGCTTGCAATTGAACAGGATGTTCTGCTACCAATTACTGTGTGCTAGAGACTGACTACACAAGTGGTCCTCTTTAAATGAAGATGGCGCATATGAACACACACACACACACACTCTTTTTCTCCCTCTCTCCACAGCCAAAGCTGGCCTAGCATATCCTAAAAAAAAAAGACATTCCAATATCTCAAGGACATGTGGAGTGCTTTGACATTTCATGGAAAAAAGTCCTTAAGAAGGACTTCTTATGCCACAGTAAGAGCGTGCTGGGAGTTTGGTACTTTGCATAAATAAGAAGTATAAAGAGTCAACAAATTCTATGGAGTGGTCTTCTGTGACAATGCTTTTTACAGGACACTGCTGAGCTAACAATGAGCCATAAATTAAGAATTATAGATACTAATAACCTTTCCACATACTACACACACCTAGTGCGTCCACTTGTCATACAATATTGATACTATAAAATACAGCAAGGTCCAGTACATACATTTTTGCGACTTCTGCCATAAAAGTGATGGATGCACACACCCAATGTAGTGGATTCCATTGAGTGCGATTCCAAAAGAGGCGGAGAGCAGTGTTCGAAATGAGGGGGTCTGGGGGGGATCTGGGACCACCCATAAGCCACAAGGGCCCCCCCATAAGAAATACATTTTTATGCTTGGGGGCTCCCATCTTTATTTTAACATCTTTTAACAAATGCGAGTCAAACAGGACATTGTAACTATATAGAACCAATCAACAGAAACTGTCAAACTTTAAGATCATTATAATGCCAAAATGTTTTGTAACATTTTAATAATCATAATATACGATTTAACTTTTATCCAAAGCGACTTACAGTAGGGAATTCTTTTCAGTAATGTCTCCCAGTGGGGATTGAACCCACAACCCAAAATGTTTTGAGCCATTACAGAACCACATTTTAAACATGTAAACAGTGGTGATGGGAGTTAATCAATGTAGAGAATGAGTGGTAGTGGAGTCTGAAGAGGTGGGTTTTTAATCTGTTGTGGAAGATGGCCAGTGATTCCGCGGTCCTGACTGAGTGCGGAAGATCATTCCACCAGTGGGGGGCCAGGACAGAGAAGAGGCGAGACCGCGAGGAATGGCTGCCGGGTGCCCGAAGGGACAGAACAGTCAGTTTGCCAGTGGAGGCAGAGCGGAGGGGTGGGGCTGGGGTGTAGAGTGTGATGAGTGTCTGGAGGTAGGAGGGAGCAGTTCCGCTTGTGGCCTGATACGCCAGCACCAGTGATTTAAATTTGATATGTGCTGCTATAGGGAGCCAGTGCAGTGTGGTGAGTAGTAGTGAGTTGGCGTCTATTGCTACTGCATAGCCTGTTAGGGCCGGCTATGCAGACCTGGTCAACTTACTATAGCCCATCGTTTAAATGTATTTAGAATTTAGGTTTGTGTTGGAATATTTGTAGTGTAAGAGATCTCAAGTAAAAAAAAAAACAAGCCAGTCTGTCAGCATAGAGGATAAAGGAAAGGTTTATGTCATAAAAAATCTTTCATGTCAGTGCATAAGTCAGACATTTAAAAAAATCTAATTAAGTAGAAAGTAACCATGCTAACTCAGTGCAAAGGCACTACACCAGTGTGTGTCAAATACAACACAATTTCTCAATTTTTAATGAAAAGTCAAGGGGTTTAATACTAGAATTTGTTCCCAGGAAGTAGCTAAATATTCAGTGGTCCATGTAGTTTGAAGGTTTTCACCATATTGCTCCACAAGAGGACATGCTTTTAAAAATATATACATTATTAAAGCCATTTCTAAATCATTTTTGTCCGCCAAGTTGTCAAAAGCACTCGTATTGGCTGCTCCTTTACGAGTGTGAGCTGCCTATCACGGTCGTGGTTTGAAACCCAACTGTACCAGACCAGCCCCGGTGGGGAGCTCCCATCGGGGGTGGCGTTTGGCTGTCTGCCCCAGGGGAAGGGGGGAGGGAGAGCTGGCGCAAGCTCGCCGAGAAAATGAGAAGCGGCAGGATGACCTCTTAAACAGGGTTGGGCAAGTTTCGTGTCGGAGGAGACGAACATTGCCTCGAGGTATTAGCTTGTCCCGTGGGGGCGGGCAGCGAGTTCGTGGGGGAGGGTAATTCGAAAAGAAATGGAGGTAAAATCGGAAAGCAAAAAAAAAAAAAAAAAGCTATTTTAAAAGTGTGAATGACAATTTTTAAATCCGAGAGACCTGGCATGCTGCTAGGCAGGGTTGCAAATTTGGTCTGATAGGTGGGGGAGACCAACGATGGCCAAGGCCAAATTCAAATGCAAAACTAGGCTACCAAAGAAAGCCTACAATTCAAATGATAGGCTACCAAATAAAGCCTATAATTCAAATTCTCTTTTAGTCACACCATACTGCCATGATATCTAATATTAAGATAAAAAAACAAAACAAACAACATTAAATAACATGAAAATAACGAATTTATTAATACAAAGAACAAAGAACACAAGGCTCAGTGCATATATTTCTAATGAGCCCTGATGTAATAATATAATAATAATACATGCCATTTAGTAGACGCTTTTATCCAAAGCGACTTACAGTAGTGAATGGATACATTTTCAGTATATGTGGCCCCAGTGGGGATTGAACCCATAACCTAAGCGTTGCCAACGCTGTGCTCTACCAACTGAGCCACAGAGAACCATGTGATGTTCTTGTTACATGTGATGTGATGTTCTTTTCTTACTGTATCTGACCTCATCCATTTTCTGTGTGTGTGTGTGTGTATGGAATGGTGCATTAAGTTCCCGGTTGGTGATGAGCAGTCGTTAACAGATATATTTGAACAGGATAAGAGGTGTTTGTGGGAAGGAAGTTCTCCAGTTTAGCAAGAGTTTGAAGGCCACTCTCTGTAAACCTCTCACTTAACTGCTGGTCAACTGTGTCCAGCATATTGTAGAATTCCACCCTGTAATACTCCCCAGGAGTTGCTGGTATGCAAATATTATATTTATTATAGATGATTTAAAATCTTTTGTGTGTTTTTAATGCCTGTTGTACTGATATCACTTACCTAATTGTTCCTTGCCAAGTGTTTCCTTGAATGGTAGGCTAATACTCAGTTAGCAATGAATTATTTAAACATTAGTGATCATTAAAAAAAAAGTAAATGCCTGATATCACTTACCTAACTGCCCCTTGCACTGTTTTTTTCACATGTAATTCCCACATAACTGCTTCATCATTTTAGTGGTATACATTTATCAATGTTTTATAAGAATTTTGAAATGTTTATGAAAAAATCATTAATTTATTAGAGTATTAGAGTACATACTCTGTACTTGTTAATACAATGTTGAAATCATACCAGCTTGTCTCTTCATTACTGTTTTCTTTTCATTTTGTAATCACCTAAGGGTTACTTTCTCTTCCCACCTTCAAGATTTAGCCAATAATATATCATTCTTAAAAACAGATGGACCAGATCATCATTACCTGCAATGACATGCAAATCAGCTATTACCAGTAATGTGGAAATATGGGCCATGTTTATCAATGTCAAAACACAAACACAACATTTTGTCTGATCTAGTATGCAGATAGATACTGGACAAGTGTCTATTTTAATGTTAAGAAAGATTTGTCTAGATTTATGAATGAATGAGATGAGAAGTAGGGCCAGAGATTACAATGTGCGCATTCTCGAGGCAAGCAGATCAGGTGAGAATGCAGCTGAATGCAAAATGTGTTTGCGGTGTTGAAAATAATTGCTAAAATCATGTCTGATCTCCACTATACTTCAATAAACATTTTGCTAAACCCTTTTACTGACATAATTGTTATTTTAGTTTGTCAAATGGTGCAGAATTAAGGCAGAGATCGGCCTTATTGATTGTATGGGTCTGAAGCAGGCAGGGGAAGCCGGCAATCACGGCTCACCTGTGCTCCCATGTGGCAGGCACCTGAGGGATGCTGGGAATCAGTCCCCCACTCTCTAATTACAGAGCTTTACCGGAGAGGGCTGAAAGCAGGGCCTGAGAGCTGCACTCACACCCTCCAGCTGAACGCTGGCATGGCTATCTGTACACACCCAACTCAACGGGCTCGCTAGGGCTCCTGTATGTCTACAGCAGGGTTCTTCAGCTATTTGTTAATGAAGACCAGATTTTCTTTTTTTAAATGTGCATATGGGCCAGATGTTTTCCATGCACAGTGTCCGAATAATATGTATTGTATGTGTGTAAAATAAAGTACCCATTTCTTGAAATGGGTATGGCTATTACTTATTATTCTGTGGGAGGTATGCTTACACTGTGCAGTTGCAGACCTGGACATAGTCACAGTTCTGATGCATCTAAAATAATACTTCTCAATGATCAAAGGGCCAAGAGAACATCAATGGCAGGCTGCATTTGGCCCGTGGGCTGCTGGTTGACTAGCCTTGTCTACAGCTTCCATCTGGGCATGAGCTTGTGCTGGTGCCCTTTCATCGGTTGTTAGAATGTGTGCAGAATGCAGATGCATTTTGAGAAGAAGGCAATCTAGTCCTTTGCAGCTTACATTAACGTCTGCTTTTTTGTTTTACTTCAGAGCATGTCACCTGTATTCTTATACTCAGTTTATTCAACAATCAGTGTTTACCTTGCTATTAGTTTTTGATATTGTAATCCCCAATTCTTCCCTTTTCACTTTAAGTACAATGCAGGATGTTGTGGGAGACAGTTTTGCGGGAATGAGTTACTTCAAGGAAACACAATCTTAACACAGCTTGATAAATTAAATATGAAAAACCAAGCTCTTTCAAGTGTGCCATTAGTATTCACACAAGGGAAACAGACATGAATTGTAGGCTCATACACAAATGCTACTGTGTGGCTAAATTGTTTAGCCTGACTTATCCAATTCAACTTATTTTTACAACACTGATACGAATAATGCTCTGCATTCTTCCACATGAGTAACTAAAGAGTACCTTTAAAAATGAAACACCCAGCTGTACAAATGGATAATATATTAAATGTGGACTGTGGCCTCCCGGGTGTGGTAGTGGTAAAGGCTTCGGTACACTTAAAACAAAATTGAATTTGGCGTGTTTGCATAGGCTGTTGAACTGCTGTCAAATACGGTGTTAGGAGCAAATGTCAGTATACTCGCTGCGACTTGCCATCGATGCATCCTGTTACTTTCTCCCTATAAAAGATTATGCTGCACTGAACCCTTGGCACCACAGACAACCCTTTCCCCCAGCTATGAAACATACTGGCCATCTAAGCATTATGTACACCTAAAGATAGTGGTTCTAGTTTTCTAATTGTTTAGGAAGAGTAAGCAAGATTACAAGACAAGTGCTACTTGGCAATACATCTTAGATTTTACAGTCACCTGCTATTTTCATATCTAAACATAGCCAAGTTATCTAGCTGACTAAATGTTGTGAACTGTATCATCAACTAACATAGCTAACTGACATAAAATATAATATAAATATAAACATAAGCTATACGTGACAGCACTCAGCAAGCATCCACCGAGGATGCAAATACACAATGCATCTATACACATATCTACACAATAGCTAACGTTAGTGACTTTATTGGGAAATATCCAACTAGCTACCTTGATGAGCTAACTAGCTAGCCAATTACCTTCGCTAGTTTAATTAGCTAACACGTAACTTTCCAGCTAGATTCTAATAATTGGCAACTTTCTCTGGGCTAGTAGTAGTAGCCGATGATAGCTTTTATACTTTGCATAAAATTGAGCCACACATGCTAGCTAGCTACGTTAGCTATATCTGGTATAAACCAAGATAGAAGGGTGCTAGGTTTTGTCATTTGGGCCGCGTGTAGATGAACAGTTGGATGCGACGATAACAAGATGTAAACCGGAAACAAAATGACATATGATAAAAACGCAACCAATCACATGACACTGTTGACCAATTTCAGGCAATGGTGTATTGGGAGGCGGTGAACGAGGCTGTGCAAAAATTTGACAAATTCACCAAGCCAGCCTGCACAGATTACGGCGAGCGAAGCCAAATGCGGCACTTCGTCTTGCCTGTGTGAACAGGCCAAATTTGAAAAAAAATTGTTTTAAGCATACCGAGGCCTTAAGAGCATCCGACTGGGACGCGGTTTGAAACCAGACTACGTCAGTCCAGCCCTGACTGGGAGTGCCACTGGGGGGCAGAAATTGGCTGTCCACCCCGGAGGGAGGGGAGAGGGAAAGCCGGCACAGCTAGCCGAGGAGTGATAAGGCGACCTGGTAAACATAGTTGGGCGAGTCCAGTCTCGAAGGAGGCGGATCCCTGCCTCAAGGTATTAACTTGTCCTGTGGGGGTGGGCGCGAGTTCATGGGAGAGGGTAAATCGAAAGAAATAGAGGGTATAATTGGCCAATAAATTAGGAGAGAAACAGATAAAAAATTTGATTTTTTGAATGGCGACTGTGAAAGTCGGGTGAGTTAGGGTGATGTGCGGGTAAATAATGAAAAGGCGCAACTACTTACGTTGGTAATGGCGTCGGTGTTAGCACCAGCAGCACAGAGGTGGCGAACAACTTCAAGGCCTCCGTTGTTGGCAGCCAGGTGCAGAGGAGTTCTTCCATACTGCCGGAGAACAAAAAGGACAGCGCGTTGCACACCTTGTATCTACGGTAACTAAGGCAGTGAGGCTGTCCTGGAAGAACAGGCAGGGAGCGAGTGGTCTGATTCATCGCCTTCATATGGTGGTGTTATTCTGGGAGGACAGGTGCCAGAACATTTCAGTTTCACATGAATAATAATAATAATAATAATAATATAATAATAATAATAATAATAAATCCACCTTTAACTGTAACAGCTGCTTTTTATATAAGACTCCATACCCAGGTAAATTCAAAGAAGACTAACCCGAATAATTATTCATTAAATGTGCTTATAGCTGAAAAGCTCTGTGAGCTCCAGCTCTTCTAATTCTTTGGGTTAGTCTTTTCTGAAGTTACCTGGGTAAGGATTCCTATTATATATGATTGTCCAGGCTGTTGAGCACCAATCCTTTCCTCTTTATAATAGTTGGGCTGAATGGCATCTGGTGATACCCTTTGGTACTTCAGTAGGTTGCTACTTACAGTAAGGTGCTTAATGGAATCTTGAGCTTATACAAAGCCATCATTGCAATGAGGACCCTAAATGTTGGACGGGAAAAATTAGACAGGATATTGGGTATGCCCAGGTTCCAAACTCACTTTGTTGGGAATGTCCAGGCTAGCCTTGGCCTCCACGAGGGACGAAACAATGGGCAGGTTGCCGTCCTTGGAGGCAATGTGCAGGGGGGTGTTACCGTGGCGATCCTGGTGGTCCACGTAGCAGCGGTGGCCGAGCAGGCATTTTACCACCTCCACCTGACACCTGCGCACAGCCAGGTGCAGGGCGATGTGGCCGTCCTGAAAAGCACAACTTCACTCAACATCCCTCTTGTTTGCTTCTGTTTTAAAGAGCCATTTGGGTTGGAGGAAAATGTTTCAGCAGAAAATAATAGGTAACTGCAATGAGCCTTCTAATAGTTTATTTCTTTTATCTTTCTAAGGCCTGACCTCCAGGTGAACTCAAGGTTATAGCTGTAAGGTTTGATTTTTAAAAGAACAGTAGATCACCCAGGGCTGAAGTATTTCAGCTATAAATAGATAGAATTGGCTTACCAGGACTGTAGAAGAAACAAGAGGCCTAGGTTTGTAACAGTGCTAGGATGCATTCCAGACTTTAGGTAAAATTAAGTGTATAGATAGTGAATGGTCATCATTAAGCTTTCTCATGTTATTATATTCTTAAAATAACATCAGTAGTTTAAGTTGTAAGACAAAAGGGAATATATTCAAAAATGTACCCCAAGGAAAATTCTTAGTTGGACACATTAAGCACACACCAAATTAGCGCCTCTCACAAGACAGATTTATAAACGCTTTCTGCATTCACCCAAACCCATTCCCCGGGTGACACTGTACAGAAGAGGCCTTTGGTGCCTATTAAAGAGGTCCTGGCTCCGATCGCTGAGTTGGCAGTACAGACGCTGTCCGGTATGTGCAGGGGCAGCGGTACAGGCGCAGAGGCAGGCTCACCTTGTCCGTGGAGTCCAGGTCAGCCCCGTGCTCCAGCAGACACTCCACGATGTCGCGGAAGCCCCTTGTGGAAGCGGTGAGGAGCGGACTCTCCCCCTCGCGGTTCTTCACGTTGACGCTGCACCCGGCCTCGCACAGCACCCGGGCCACAGGGGAGTAGCCGTGCCAGGCCGCACAGTGCAGGGGCGTCTCTTGCTCCTGTGGTGGGACAGAATGGTACACCCTGACCATGGCTGGACACTCGAATGCATCAATTTCACCCCCCCTTCATATACATCATTACCTTGTAGTGATTACACCAGGGGTGGCCCCTGCATTGCACTTTCCCCTTTGAGTGGTGAAAAAGACCCTATTGAGGTTCTACACTTCATCAAGAGGTAACTTGAACATAAAGGAAACAACAATAAAGGAAACAAGTGTCTTAGTAGGGCGTTGGGCCACCATGAGCTACCATAACAGCTTCAATGTGCCTTGGCATAGATTCTACAAGTGTCTGGAACTCTATAGCACTGATGCAACACCATTCTTCCATGAGAAATTCCATCATTTGGCGTTTTGTTGATGGTGGTTGAAAATGCAGTCTCAGGCACTGCTCCATAATCTCCCATAAGTGTTCAATTGGGTTGAGGTGGCCATGGCATATATGTTTACATCGTTTTCAGGCTCATAAAACCATTCATTGTCCTGTGGATGGGTGCACTGTCATCCTGGAAGCGACATCAGGATAGGAATGCTTCACCATAGGAGGAAACAGAATGGCTTTGTATTTATTAGAGTTTACCTTGCCCTCTGAGGGGTTGAGTGGACATAAAACATGACAGGAAAAGGCACCCCACACCATTAAGAGAACCGCCAGAATTCTAAAGTGTCTTCTTTATTTTGGAAGATACGGCTATTACTTGTTTATTGTGAGTAACACATGACGTAAGTGCATAGATGACACATACCCTGTCAGGCAGGTCTGGGTTGGCCTGTATGCTGCAGAGGTACAAGACCACATCCACATTCCCGTACCTTGCCGCTACGTGAAGGGCCGTCTCTCCGGACTGGAAAGTAACAACAGAAATTTGCATCATTGTTCTGAGTTTGTGACATTCAAATTCTAAGCAGGAAAAACTATAAAGGTTACAGTTTTGTTTCCAATGCTGTTGTATGCTTCTGCAAGTCACTTGGGTCACTTAAAATGGAATTACTGCAGGAAATAACCAGCTGCATAAATGAATAAGGACTTCTGCTAACAATGTAATCATGATAAGTACATAAAGACAAAATCTTAATTCAGAAATACAGATACAAGAGTTACTAAAACTTAATAAAACTTTGATATAATCATCAGAAGTCAGATTTGGTTGGCTGTGTAACATTTGACAATTCACTGAGCCACAGCAATGCTGACGATTGTCACAGAGTCAGGATTCTTGGCTGGACTCATATCCATGGCAACCAAAAATAAACTGATAAAGGAAACATCAGATCAGAGAAATGTGCAGCCTGGGCCTGTGTGAAGCAGGCCACCTCCAGAGTAGCCACATGCACAGTGATTTGAATGGGCTTTGCGGGGCACGTTAGAGTGGTTAGGAGATGGAGTTACCTTATCTTGGATGTCCAGAGGGCACTTCTTTTCATGTAGGAATTTCAAGGTTCCAACATGTCCGTGTCTCGCAGCATAATAAACAGCATTCGCACCAGACTGGAGAATGGAGGGCGGTTTGATGGTTAATCATTGGCTAATGCTCTAAAAAAATTGATTTATGCAATTATCACAAGACTCGTTCTACATTCATTAAAAAAATCCACACTCAATTCCTATTTTTTAAATATAAAAAATGAGGATAAAAATGATCCAACATCCATGGTACTAATGTGCTGTTCCAAACACTATAATCCTTCCTCTAAATAATACAGAGAGGTCAAAATAGATTTTTTTAAAATGATCACAAATAAAATGGCTATTCTTAAGTTAAAAGTCAATGAGTGTTACAGTAATTCAATTTGCACATAAGGGCCTGAAAACACAGCATAGGCAGGAATTTTCCATTTGTCCATGGGTTTGCCAAAATTAGCTGGTTACGGGCACAGGAGCGGGAGCGAGCACAGACCTTGTCGTGGGCTTGGATCTCCCCTCCCTTTCTCATGAGCACGTCGATGATCTGGATGTTTCCACAGCCGGCTGCTATGAGCAGAGGGGGAGTTCCGTGCTAAAAAATACATAAATAATAAAATCAAGGTTGAGACAGACAGACAGACAGACAGACAGACAGACACAGACAGGCAGACAGACAGACACACACACACACACACACACACGTGTTAACGTTATTGGCTGCGACAGGACTGGGATATTCCCCAAAATTCATAAACAGGAAACGGAATGGCAAGATGAATAGATTTTCATATTTTCAACACTTTTTTTTTTTTTAACACTGAAGCTCCCTTGGTGTCTTAGTTTGTTACAGCAGAGGACTTTAGCTAAATTAGATTCATTCCTGTGCAGTTGCAACATACTTAGTTCTCTCATTTCTCAGCAGTAGATTAAATGTTCTTCGGGATGGGTAATGATTCCAATAATTTGCACAGAACGGGGGAGTATGCCCATATGAATAAATTGTAAGATTGGAGAGCGTCCCTTAATGCAGACGCACAGCTGGACACCTCCTCGTGAAGCAATCAACACCAGAACCTGTCTTCGTTTTAAAAATCCAAATAAAGATTTCATCAAGACTCTTCCTTGGCTCAGAGCCCCGCTGTTATTGCTATGGCATACTGCTATGGCACTGCATGAAGCAAGCAACACACCATTTTTTGTTAGGGTGCCCAGTGCTTTGAAAAGTCTAAGAAAGTCCTTCCGATTCCCTGATATAATTTCTTGCCTTGCATCACACCTACAGAAAGCATTTTGAACATGCTTGCACTAAATATTTTTTCTTCACTGAGGTGTTAATTACATCTCAAAAAGTCCTGCAGATGCAAAAGGCAATGTCCTATGCAATGTGCATTGCAAAATGCAATGTCCAAAATGAGTCCTAAATGCAAAATGGAGGTAATAATTCAAGGAATCCCACACATTTTTCATATAAAAGCCTGTAATCAAGAAGCAGATTTTGTGAGAGAAATACACCACACATGAAAGTGAGTGTTTGTGTGTGTGTGTGTTTGGTGACTGCTTTTGAAAGAAAGTCAGGGGGAAGAAGTGGGGAGAAGCAAAGGTATAGTGCTTTAAAAACAATCTGCTCGCTTCTTTGTTGTCAGGCTCCATTCTGCATCAGATTAATGGAAAGGTTCTTGGGTTTTGTCCCTGAGCTAATGGTGTGGTCCGTGGTCTCGGTCACCTTGTTGGGCTGGTTCACATCGTAACTGGTCAGGGATCCAAGAAGGTGCTGCAGTCCGGGCACGTTGTCATCGTTAATGGCATGAATGATCGCCTTCATCACAAAGGAGTCTTCCTCATCCTGTGGACAAAATAGCATCATGGTTTGTCTCTATGGCCCAGGCTTCTACATTTGTTTGCTTGTGTAAATGGACTACAGAGCATAAGTAATAAGTATTAATGCGATTCACAGTGGACATGATTGTCCAAGGTTATTGTAGCCTCCGGCTGCTCTGCTTCACAGTTGAAGGGGGGGGAATCTAAACTTTAATAAGAATTTTATTGGTAACATATATCCTGTTGTCATTTACAGCCATGTATATACATCATGTTAACATCACCTTGATTGTTTCCAAGAATCACAGTTTTCCACAATCCTGTTGTGCTTCATTCTGTAACAGCCTTCCCTTTTATAAAACAAGGTCTGTGGTATGTTAATCCCATTAAATAATGCAAATGCCTAAGAAGAAAGCAGTAGCTTTTTTCTTCTTCTTCCTGACAGAGTAATTCCACCATGTGACCAAATAACCTTCAACAGAATTTGACAGCATTGACACCAGAGTTGGAACGCTCAGCTGAGCAGCCAGAATCTAACAGCTACGGAGAGGAGGCTCTGCCCAACCAACCGTTCATGGCGCCCACCAGCCTGGGCTTAATGCATCCTATAGCTGCACACATCAGCAAGCACAACTGTAACAAAATGCACAGGGTTAAGTTACAAGCCTTTTAAAAAGTGGGTCGAATTAAAGGGGTGGGTCTATATTAACCAATAATGACCATATTCACTAGTAATCAAGCAGTATGAATACGGGCCTATGTATTTTCTCAAGCCAGTAGCCTATGGCTAAAAGCCTATTTTATTTTTTCCTCTTTTAATTCCTCACATAAGTCTTGAGGGCACTGCCCATTTCAACTCAAGCGTGACAGCTAACCACCTTCACCAGCCATTTGTTTTTAAAGCCTTGCAGTTTCCTGAAAATTGGTTTAAATACATTTAGCATGTAACTACCTTCCATTGTAATGGATTGAAGTCATCTTTATAAAGGAAACGAAATTAAATTAAAAAACTAAAACCTATCTTGTATCTATGTTCATCACCATGACTTCTTGTCTGTTTTTTGCTTTACATGTGCTGTAAAATAAAATAAAATATTTTTTAAAAACTAAAAATTATATGGTGAAGAGTTCTATACTAAATAAATGTAATTAACTGATTAATGGATGAACTCAGATTAACTCTTGTCATGATAAACTGCATGACACTGGCAGTCTTGCACCTTGTTGCTTATTTTTCTTTTTAGATGACAATGTGATAATCATTCTGCCCACACAGCACTAATCCTGTATCATACCCAGTGGGAGAACCAAAAGCATCTTCTCTCCTTTATCTGCACATTCCTCTGACTGATCTTTACAAAACTGGTTGTAATAAAATGTTAACCAATTATTTTCACATCTGCTGATTATTTTGAAGATTTTCAAAATTTTCTTTGCAAGCAGTCTTGATACGCTAACGCTAATCCAAATATCTGTCAAAATGAAGCAGTAAAAAACACCAATGAGGCTGAAGCAGGACCCACAACTTTTAGATGTAGATTTATACCTCTTGTTTTTCCCTGTTTCTGTCCATACTATGTTTTGGTAAGATGATTACAAAGACACAGGTACTTTACACAACTTTGTGCTTACCTGAACAACCTACTTTAACAACCTACACTTCCAGTAAAATCAAGAGAGGCCTTATTCCTTTAATTCATATCTCTATCCTATATAAACATGTCTATCTGAATGCCTGCATTTAAAGTTGAAGAACCCCATTTAAAGTTTAGACAATTAAATTCCTTACACAAAGTGACAAACAGTGAATGCTTCATAAATCATTAACCGTTTCCTTGGGGGGGGTAAGGTCATTGTATAAAAGGTGTGTGTTTGTACCTTGTTGCTGGTAATGGTGAAGGATTAAGGCAGAGGTTACTCATTTTCCCTTTCTCAGGCAAACAGTGCCCTGGGATTATACAAACTCCTCAGACTTCATGTCATCTAGTTAATTAACCTCACCAAAGCATGCCGTCAAGGCCTCTGCATTTAACCCTATGATGGCCACAGCCTGAAGCTACAGGCTGACACAGTTTCCTGGGGGCTTCTTTCTACCCAAAACGTATACGAGTGAAAAAATACACTTGACTGCACTATTAGCGTGCAGTAATGCAAACACAAATTGAGGGCATTGAGTGATGGGAGAGTCACCGGTACGACTGCAGGTCAAGCAAAAATTTTGAAAAGGTCACACATTGATGTAAATGAGCGAGGGGAGGTCCCATAGTTTTCTTTGTTTTAATCACAGGTGTCTTACCAAGGTGTCATCGCTGCGTGCAACACTCATATTGCTCCTGGACAAGAAGGATCTTGAGAGACGGTTACACAAGGAGATGAGCCGCACTGATTGCTGCAGAGGAGGAGACAGACAACGATACCAGAGTTACAGTATAATAGACATTCTACAGTGATCTGTGGCTGAACTGGGGAAAAAAGAAGTGTTGAACTTTCATGCAGTTCTCTTTTAAATGTGTCTATGTAATGGTAATAATTCACAAGTTCTGTAAAACAGGTCCCTTCCCTTTTTATGAATGACAGGAAACAATCTTTCCAATTCGTGGGGGGAAAAGGGTGGAAAATGAGGAAGCATTCCTCAGTGTTATGAATACTAATCATTTATTATTTATTTAATCATGTGGTGTTTGGGTCAAAATGAAAGAAAATTCATTCATTATTTTTTTCAATATGAAACTCCATGGCCTTGGCCTACTTTCTATGAAGAACATAGAAAATAGGCCCTACACATTTATGTCCCTGATACGATGTTCGGGTCAATTTTAACCGAGAGTAATGAAAGGGTGGAAATTGTAGGTGAAAACAGACAGGTCATGGTAAATATGAAACAAAAAGGTGACTTCACTTCTTGTCACACTACCTTCATCTCTAATTGCTCTCACACCTGTGTATGCACACATGTATTTTTGTCTTTTGTTCAATCAAATTTGCAGTGTATTTCATAAATTGAACACAACCCTCTCCACCATGTTATAGACAATATTTCCAAAAGAAAATGTCCCAAGCCTAGTCCCACCTCCCCCCCACACCTACTCCACCTCCATCCCCCATACATACAACCCCCCCTTACTCCTGGTCCATAAGGATTCTCTCACTGTATTTCTTTTCTTTTCAAAATCACCTCTCATGTTTTTTCAAGATAAACATGATTTATGCCACCAATGTCTTAATTACACTGGATTTTGTACATGAATCACAACTTTATCACAAAAACGAATGACACGTTCATTGATAAATGTGATCTAGCAGAGGTAAATGGCAAACATTAACCATATATGTTATCTATATTGTTTGGAATTGAGATAAAGACAATATATGTTAAGTATTTTTACATAAATTTGTATTTCTGTATTGCTTTAAAATTGCTTTGTTAAGTGAACATAACATAAGGGTTAAGCTGCCAGCAAACACAGGCAGGTGGTTAAGATCTAACCCTAACCTAACTCTGACACTGGCATATTCACAGCTACAATTTAGGAGAGGTGGGTTTCTTTGCGTGTTGTATTTATAGTCTGGCAAAAGTTGAAAATTACATGATTTATTGCTTTACTGCTGTGATTACAGACTCAACACTGTTTCACCAAAAACCAACAAGTGGACTAGCACTTATTTAAATCAAACTGTCAAATTTAAATGCCCACTCTGCAAATCACAAACTGATAATATTTTTTTATCTAGTTGTCAGACAGCCATTAGATTTCACCTTAAACTGTTATGTACATGGAATTTTCTGTGGTTGGTTGCTACAGTAATGCAAGGTAAAAATGTATCCATCCCTGGAAACCAAACTCAAGAGACTACATTTAATTATTAATATACTGGTTATATATATATATATATATACACTATATTACACTGAATAAATCATGGTAATGTTTTCAATTAAGGTTTTGCATTTGATACCTATAAATGGAACTAAATAAATGGCACTAGTTGTCATCATTACCTCCCTCCCGCTAGTTCTCTCCTATAGTACTGTGTGGACAGTAGGCTGTAAAATAGTCACTGGCTTGCAGGTGAGTGTATGAGAATGGTGCACATGCTGCCTCTGTAGGTGACACAGCAGTAAACAAAGAGGCACAATTGGTGATTCCAAATCACAGAGGAAAAAAATATCATGAAGTTACCTTCCATTTTCTCCGGGCAGCAAACTTCTTAAACTTTTCCATGTTTACAGCTGATTCTTTCCTGCTAAGTGCCTGCAGTGTGTCCTTTGGCTGACAAACAGAGAACAACAAGTTTAACACACCATGCTCCTTTGTGACAGTTTAGCTGTATGGTTCAACTGTTCTGATACATTTACACTGGCTGGATGCAAAATCTACTGGGCCAACCTTGATCCAGGGATGTTGTAGGCTGTCCTGAATTGTCATTCTTTTTCTGCGGGGACAGAAAAATAGAGCAACTCTAAAAATCACAAAAAACGAACAAAAAAAACACAAAAAACTGTAGCTGTTTTCTAACAATGGCAGGAGGGTTTTAGTGGCATTGTTTGACTATGGGTGGTTGGCTTGTAGCAGGCTGCTGTGATAACTGCATTCATGGCTATGAATTGGGAATCCCTGGTGTATTCACTGTTTAAACAGTATCACGTTATTGCAGATCACCATGGAGCTGTGGTGAAACTAGCACCGATAATAGCTTCCCTGTCTGTCAGGTTTTTAGTCCCCATTCAATACTCTAGAGGAATTGAATTAGGGGACAACACAAACAGAATAAAGGTGAAATGGGAACACGTTGCCAGACGAAAGATGAACTATGGCCTGTCGAGGCTTAGCTTGTGGTCGGTGCACACAGACAAACAATGGGATGTGTTCTTGCTAAAATAGTTATGCACTCAAAGGACATTCAACTAGGCTCAAGACTGCCATAACTGATGCTACAGATTAACAAAACAGCACAGCAAAGTTGCATTATGTCTGTTTTTTTTTAAACAATACAATACATCTGATACGAGCTGAATTGTTAGTGGTTTAAAGATATCAGCTCGCATCATGGCTCGCACTACAGTAAATGTGGGTCATAACACTTTACACTGGACACTGGTTAATCCAAGGAATATATAGCCTTTTCTGTACTTTAATATTACACATGAAATCAGAATAATGATGTGTCTCTTAGTGTTAATATTGGATTTACTTTGGATCTTTGATCAGCAGTCTCGCAATAAAGTCTTTGGCCAGGGTGCTGGTGCTGCTGAAGAACTCCTCGTCAAACTCATAGTTGACAGCCGAAACATTGGCCAGAGTCTCCTGCTTGTTGTCTCCGAGGAAGGGGGAGGCGCCACTCAAACTATCATGAAGGGAAAGAAATTTCAATCGGGTGGAAGAGATCACAGCATGGGGGAAACTAATACAAAGAATTAAGTAGATCGCTTTCAGACAACATAGAAAAACTGAATGATGCATTCATAGTCATGGACAAATATCAACCAGCAGGACATGGTAAAGACAAAGAAATCAGGAGTTCGGAAGTCAAAAGCAGCTAAAAAACCCCAAAACAAATGGGCCCCCTGACAAATTTCTTGGCTGCCTTCGGCGTTTCATGTACACTGGACACATTGTTCTGATAAAACATTTTCACACTGAGAGCCACACAATTAATTGCATGCGCTATCCTGTACTCGTTATCAAAAAACAGTTTATTGCTGAGTAAAGTAATAATGCTATTCAATGGGAATATCTTTAAGGAATGAGGACAGAACAGTGACACTGTAAAGAAAAATGGCAAAAATTACTGTACTGCTTCCTACTATCTTACTATCCACTTACTATCCACACAGAAAGGGAAAATAAGCATGGACCAGCAATAGAGCGTTAGGTACTGTCTGAGGGTTTAACTGACCCATTGATGATAACAAGGCGTATAAAGAATGAGGTTGTCACTCCAACACTAGCCAGCAAGAGTGACTCCTAAAATCAAGGACACCAAAGGCAGTATCACACTCTCAGAACAGGGCTGCACAAACACCATCGAGTTCACGCACACACCCTTAACTTAAAAATAAGGTGTGCGGCACTTCAAAAGGGTAGCTCTTTATTTTTGCGTGAAGGAAATAAAGAAGCTTGTTTTCAAAGGCATTCCATTTTAGTATTACCTCACAATAGCAACTGACATTTCAAGTGCAGAGAGCACGCAAGTTTTCCAAAGGTCTTGTAGAAATATGTACATCCAGGTTTTGTTATCGCTACATCGTGAGCGGTTCCAAACTCTGGCGGCCAATTAACTCCGTTCTCCTCAGGCAGCAATTTGAAAGAGCCAAAAGAACAAACAAACAGGCTACAAAAAATAAATGATCGACAAATCAAGACGCCACAGCTAGGTGACCTGGGAAACGGTAACAGTTTGTGATAACAACCAGACGTGGAATCTATTTTTACATGGCTGTGGCATGTGGGAGGTATGGGGGGTAGGGGATGTGGGAGGTATGGGGGGGGAGGGGTTAGGGGATCAGATAGAGGGATCGAGTGAGGGATCGAGTCACTTGTGAGTAACTTTTAATTGCGTGGCCAACTGCGTCTGTGCAAGTTGAGAGAGAAAGATAACGCAAACTTGGGGTCACAAAACCCACACACAGAGCTTACGGGGGCGGAGTGCGGGCACAGCGAGAGCCTCAGCATGGGCTAATCATTTGCATTTCAATTTGGGAGTAGGAGGATTTGTTTTTGTCAGGGCTGGGGCCTCCCTCAAGGCGCTTATCTGCTGAAGCAGAAACGTGTTGTTTTCATTACAGACACGTTTACGCCACGCTCAGAACCAGCTGGTCCCTCACATATGAGCACAGGAAATTAACAGACAGGAACCGCAACCACCACACAACACTAGGCCAATGCATGTCAATCTCACAAAAGCGACTGACCATTTATTACTATTTAGAAACATTTCATATATTACATTCCTTCAAAAAGGAATGTAATAACGCATTTAGGCGCTTCTCTATGCATGCAGGAACCGCTTTAGATGCATGCGTCTCCATAATATGAAGTGCCGTGATAATTCTTGTACTTACAGTATATATGTTATCACCCCAACACTCCTGAAATTTAAAAAGAGAAGAATTAGACATCAGAAATGAAAAATGCAGATTGTCTTATCTTGGTTCAGTGAATTAAGTGAGCGAATATCTCACCACATGTCAGCTTCCAGGCCAAGAGGCTCATAATTCACCACTTCTGGAGCTGCACAAACAATACAAGAGGAAATCTATAAGAACATTTGAGAGATAATGGTCATAACATGCAATTGCTGTGGGCCACACCTATCAAATCAATCCATTTACGCTGTATATATACATATTCCCTTTACATCTGCATGTTAAAACATCAACAGTTTACAGTTAACAGTTAGTTATTTACACTTTTTTCATATATTGATAATGACAAAAAAGGGAAACATGTTTGATATGAGTATTAGCACTGTTTTAGGACACCACAAGTTTACTCCTCTTCAGCTGAGTCCCCAGTGGACGTTTGTCCCCTGTCCTGAGCACAGTGGATGGGGGACATACAGCAAACCCCTTGGGGCTCTGCTGTAGCTCTGTAAGAGCACCCCTACCAGATCCCTCCCCATGCCAAAATTGGCTGCTGTTCAAAACACAATGGATTAAGTGACGGTAAGATTGGCTCGGCTCGACTGAAAGGAACCAGCTCTGCTGACTGCACATGGCAGTCCTTTGGGGAATGGGTGGGGAGTGAGAGGAAGTGGTCTTGGCAGCTTGACATGGGCCTTCTGGGAGCTGGCGAACATGCGGTCTGTCACTCTCCCTCACACTGAATTTTTCAAGCACCCACTATCAAAAACAGCCCAGGTGGTGATGCCAAGAGCCCCGTTATGATGGCCCGTTACTGGGTGGAAGGGGGAGTGGGGGGCGGGGGGTCGTGGCAGGAACTGACCTACAAATTCCGGAGTCCCAAAGATGTTTTTGAAATCGTTGCCAAAATCCATCTTGTGAGCCAGGCCAAAGTCGATGAGCTTTATACGTGGGTGGGGCACAGTTCTGTTCAGCAACATGATGTTCTCTGGCTGAGAGGGAGAGAGAAAGTGAGAAAAAGAGAGGCAGTCCGGAGTGCTCTATACTCGCAGAACAGTTCACTGCTGCCTACTCCCCACTGTCTAAGGGTCAGTGAGTGACGGAACACACGCATGCACATGCTCACACATACACATGCACCCACACGCACATACACTTCTCACACCATCTTCCTACTGTTTATGTAGTTTGTCTCCTCTTATTATGATTGTTACTATTTTTGTTGTTGTTTTGCCTGTTCTTCTTTTTTCCCACCAAGTTTTGACAATGCAATTATACAGTTTTGTCATGCCAATAAAGTACATTGAATTGAATGAGATATTGAGAGCGAGAGAGAGACAATGAAAATAGAGAACAAGAGAGAGAGTGAAGAGAGAGAGAAAGAAAGAGCAAACAGGAAAGGAAACAGCCATCACAGATGGAAATGACATGCAAAGCCAGAAGTCGTCCTCTCTAGAAAGCACAAGCCTGTCCAAGCCCCACCATATAACAATCCAAGCCTGAAATCCCATGGTAACAATGCTGGCTTCATAAAGCAGGATATATGTTAACAAACCACAGAGGCTGTTTTAGTTAAGCCTTTAGTTAAAATAAAATTGATATCATGATGATTATTGTTTTATTATTATTCATCCACATAGCAGACCTGCTTATCCAGGGTGTTTCAATAGCTTGCCTTTTACACGCTAGCCTTTCATTAAAGCTGGATATTTACTGACGCAATTCAAGTTAAGTACCTTGCTTGAGTACAATAGTAGGGCCCCACCTAGGAATTGAACCAACTTTTTGGTTCCTAGCCCAGCTCCTTCACCACTATTGACTAAAGTAATTTCAAGAGGTTAATACATCTCTAGAGAGAGATGTATATGTGTATAATTGTTTTGCTGCCAACACTAAAGAAACAATGTAAAAGTTAAATTCCTGTTGATTTATTCACACTATTCCAGGGGTAGGGAACCCTGGTCCAGGAGAGTCATAGGGTGTGCTTTTTTGGGGTTGTTTTTGTTGTCACTCAGCACTTAATTGATCAATTAAAGCAATTGATTACACAATAATAATAATAATGGTTGCTGATTTAGGGTGCACACAAAAACCAGCAGACTCTGTAGCTCTCCAGGACCAGGGCTCCTCACCCCAGGTCTATTCTATTCTATCCACTTCTCACGCTGGTACACTCTACAAAAAAGGTAAACAACAAAATGTATTGTACTACGTACTATTATGAATATAGTCAGCACATAGGAGTCAGGGGTGAAAACAAGAGGCTAACGATGCGGGATAGAAGCATGCAGGTTAACATGCGGCGTGACGGCTCGATGGCGGCAATGGAGGACGTAAGGTCAGAGCTTTAGACGGGGTGGTGAAAGGAGGGTTTTGACTGGACCGTCTGCTCGCTACTGCTCCTGTGGGGAAGAGGAGGACCGTACCTTCAGGTCAAAGTGGGCAATGTGCTTGGAGTGCAGGTAGAAGACACCATCCAGGATCTGCTTGAGAAATTCGGTAGCCTCTTCCTCGGTCAGGGACTCCTTCTCCGCCAGGAAGTCGAAAAGCTCCCCCCCTGCCACTCTGCGAGGAAGGAGGCAAAAGGGTGGAAAGGGGTTGGCGGGATACTGGGATGTGTTACACACTGACAGGTGAGCTAAAGAGGTATAAACCATACAAAAGAGATAAGAAACAAGTATGCCATCTCTTTATTAGGCACAACAAGAAACAGAGGGACAGAGAACGAATAAACAATGGTTACTTCACTCGAAGTAGGCGGCAACCCGTTTTGACCAATCTGGCCTTCTTCAAGCAGAGAGAATCAACAGACCTGAAGCTAAAGAGATTGGGTCAGTATGGTGTTGATCTCTCTGCACTCCGCAATCATGGGGAAAAGCTACAGGGCTGAATACTGCACATCGGGCCATGTCACATTCGTGAAAGATCAGGGTTAGGGCACATTTTACAGGTTACGTTGAAGCTCATGCATACGCCTCGAGAATTGAACCTCCTAATAAGCAGAGAGGAGCAGACAACATGCTGCCACCTGCACGACATCCCTTTGTGAAACAGAGCCTGAGAGGACACCTCACAACCACAACTGTTATCCTTGGGCAAAGAGCATGATTGCAAAAAAAATTTACCTGACACCTGCAAACAATATTACAGTTCTGCAGTGGAAGTGCAGCTTTTACAGAAATCATAGCTTTCACAGCTGTCGTGCTTTTTGCTTTACCGTATGCAAAAAATAAGTGACATGCCATTGAATGTGGATTACTGTGAAAGAAAGTACCTCTCATTTCAGAAGTGATGGATTTTTTAATAATAATTATGGCCTTTGCATGCAGACAAAAGCAGTGATATGATCCAGTCCTGTTTATTTAACAGAGAGAAACAGAGGACCAGCTGTTGAGCTGTGACAAGATAATACTGTGTGATACTAGAGCCGCAAGACTGATAAGCCACACAAAACACTGAGATCCCAGCTGAAAAAACAATCCCTAATGCTGAGGTTTCCCTTCCCACCCCCCGCAATATAACCTTTACATTGAACACATACAGGGCTTTGGTTCATAAGCCTGAATGTCAGATGTGAGAGAAGCCCAGCATTGTACATTCTGTCCTCACCTCAAAAGGACTTAAGGAAACCTGTTCTGTAAGTGAAGTAGGGCTTCTATGGAAACATTTATTGGGCACATTTTATGTTCCAAAGTACAGGCAGTTGCCAAAATGAAGGAAACACCAACATAAAGTGTCTTAATAGCGTGGTTCTGTGTGGCTCAGTAGGTAGAACATAGGTAGAGTGGGTTCGATTCCTGCTGGGACCACATATACTGAAAACTGTATGCATTCACTACTATAAAGTCGCTTTGGATAAAAGCGTCTGCTAAATAGCATATATTATATTATTATATTGGCATGCAGGGCCACCACGAGCAGCCAGAGCAGCTTCAATGTGCCTTGGCATAGATTCTACAAGTATCTGGAACTCTATCTGGAATTCTTCCACGAGAAATAGTGATGGAAAACGCTGTCTTACGCTGTCTTAGGCACCGCTCCAGAATCTCTCAAAAGTCCTGAATTGGGTTGAGATCTGGTGACTGAGATGGCCATGGCATGTGGTTTACATCATTTTCATACTCATCAAACCATTCAGTAAGCACTCGTGCCCCGTGGGTGGAGGCATTGTCATCCTGAAAGAGACCACTCCAATCAGGATAGAAATGCTTCACCATAGGATGAAGTTGATCACTCAGAATGGCTTTGTATTTCTTGCCATTTACCTTCCCTCTAAGCGGTTGACTGGTCCTAAACCATGCCAGGAATATGCACCGCACACCATAACAGAGCCACCAGTATCCCTCATTTACTCACTTGTTACTCAAGTGTTTCCTTTATTTTGCCAGTTACCTGTATATGGTCCAATTGAGCTCATTTCAAAAGTGTGTGTGTGGGGGGGGCACTGTTGTTGCCTGGTGGTTGTTAGGGACAGCCCCCCCACACACACACATTTTGAAATGAAGGCCCAACCCCATTTAACTATATACTTTAGAACAGAGAATAATGGGGATGAGTGAATGGGACATGTTTGCCCTGTTCCCTCAATAAACAACACCAACGTTATTACATTATGTTCTATGCCTTCTACAAATCACTGCCAACTTATTGGCAACTCTGGTTCTTGGTTTATAGTGATCTTACACTTCTAGAATTAGAACCAATTCCATAATGCCACCAAGATAAAACTGACTAAAGAATCTTTAAGAGTCACATGGACAGCCCTGTCCATGTGTTTGTGGATATGTTAGGACAAGCTAGCTGTTTTCGCTCAGCTCAGAATGGTGTCAAAAGAGGGAAAAACTATTATTTTAAATCATGCTGAAGTCCTGTTTTTTTGTGTCTAGATCCCAGGAGCTCTCCTATAAAGTATGCTCCCTCAATAGACAAAACAACTTATTTTAACATGAACAATACATTTTGAGAAAGATCAAGAGTACTCTTGACTACTAAGTAGCCTTTTGATCATTAACATATTAGTCCATAAACACTGGATAAACCCACAAGGCACATGGATAGTAATTGGACGAAACCAAAGTAATATTAAAAATTATTATTAAATATTTAAAACACAATATCAGGTTCTGAGATTAACTTTTAATAGCTTGCGTGATGATGGACAAATGTGATTTTAATTGAGGTAATATTGGCATTGGAGAAATATTTTGTTAGAGTATTGTATTTTTCCTATTTTTTTAATCCTAATTTTTCTTTAAAACCACCATAGCACTGGAAAATCCTCAGTCAATTTGGGAAGATGCACAATAGCACACGCATTCTTGGAAACACAGAAGTCAGCTGCTGCTTCTTTGAACTCAATCCACCAGTTACGGCGCTGCAAGGCTGCACAACCTACCCAGCGGATGCAGGCAGAAAGCAAGCACCCAATCGACCAGTGGAATTGCTAAAACACTGCCAACTAATAACCTCCCTGGGAGATGCTATGTCCAATTATGATTTGCCTGTGAGACTCCAGCCACAATCAGCCCTTGCTGCATTTTTTGAGATTTTATACTTTTTTATATATTAAATATTATATTATTGAGTTACAAATGGGCCCCTTCAATGTAATGTCATGACACCAGAGTGAGAAGAATAGAGACAAAGTACCTTTTAGAAACCATGAGCAAAGAAGGGCTCTTTTTGAGATTTGGAAAACCTCTTGAAGCTACAAAGGTCACCAAACTGGCTTTCTCTAGTCATTGTTAAGAAGGTGGTAGAATAAACAGCATGTTATACGACTAACACTGCGATAAAAATATATTAGCATTACACAAATATTGCCTGCATTTCTGGACAGGTTTCCAACAGGATGTGGTCTAAGTCAATCACAAACATCCAGCACTTCTTTAAGCGGTTAAAGCACGATCATCACTCAAACTGTTGTCGGAAGGCCCAGTCGGCACGTGAAAGGCTTGTGTTTTCGGAGACACACAGGTAAAGTTGTGTCTGCGTGATCGCTACAACAGGCTCGACTGGTTAGGCCACCGTTAAGAGCGCCGACCAGCCAAGCCTCAGACAGTTAAACATGTCTTTTCCCACCCACACATGAAGCAAGCTGAGTGATTTGTGGATTGTGTTCGACAACACAGGTGAGCTGGGGTAATAATACTGAGGGTAATGTTCCTTGGCATTCAAACAAATAACTCAATTATGTATTATTTAGCAGTCACAATTGTGTTGACTACCAATTGAAATGTAGCACTTGCTGCTAATATTGTACAATCACTGAAACATGGGCCTAACCTATCATCATCTTCCCTGTTCAGATCCCAAACAGTCCTGGGGTGAGGTGTACAGTGCGGAAGATCATGATGAAAGCCTGTGGGGCAGCACTCACAGCTCCAGGATGAGGATGACCTCGGTCTTGTTCTCGAACACGTTGTGCAGCGTGATGACGTTGGGGTGCTGGATCTCCTTGAGGATGCTGACCTCCCTCTCGATGTCTTCCTTGGTCACGCCGCGCCGGCTGGATTTGCTCCGCCGCTTTTTGATGAACTTGGCGGCGTACTCCGCCCCCGTGTTCTTCTCCCGGCATTTTTTGACCACAGCAAACTGTCCACTGAGGGTAAAAAGATCATAATAAATTAATTATAAATTAACAAAACTGCTTCAAGGCCATGGCTGTGCTTTTTTCTTAAGCACTGCCATTTCTTCCTGTAGGTGGGTGTTAAACTATAAAAGGAAACTTTTGTCTACAACAAGGTGAAGTGCAATTAACGTCTCTACAGATCACTCATTACAGTGTTTGACCTTTTAGATGACCAAATTCATTTCTTTAAGAAAATCAAGCCCAGGTTGCTCATATCATATCATGTGGCCTTTTACAGACTAAAATAAGCTTTGCACTTCCAAATATAATGTATTTTATTCAGTGAATACACTGTGTTTTATGTCAAACATTTTTATTTATTTATATACAGTAGACACGTGAACAAAAGAGATCGTATAAAATAAACTATATAAGTAATGCAGAATGCAGAACATTCCAAACCTACAATACTAATACAATTGTTCAGAAAAACACATTTTGTTTTAATGTTTTTTTTCCAGAAAACATCTGGATCACAATTATTCACACTCCTAACTATTCTTTTAAATTCAATCCCACAAAAACAAATCTTCATAAATATACAACTTATTTGAAGTTCATTGGAAGGTTATGCAACTATACAGTGGCCTGCAATAGTTTCCCGTTTCCCTAGGGTATAAAAAGGAGGAAACAGTGTGAAATATTTTTGTCAGCCATCATCACGTGTAGTGAGATGGATGGTCTGAGAGGCAAAAAGAAGTCCAAGGGGCAAAGTTCAAGATCTCCAAAACAACCTGGCATCTTGGGGGTACAAGCTACCAATCGATGACGCCTACATGACAATGTCCATTATGGCAGAGTTGCAAGAAGGAAGCCTCTTTTGAAGACAATTCACTGAAAAAGGCATCTTGAATTTGCCAAACTACATCTGAACTATAATTGGAACCATGTGTTGTGGTCAGATGAAACAAAAACCAAGCTTTTTGGACATGCACATCAGCGTTATGCTTGGCGTCCAAAGAATGCAAGCAATGTTGAAAAGAACCTCATGCCTACGGTGAAACATGGTGGGTCTTTAATGCTTTGGGGTTGTTTTGCATTCACAGACCCTGGGGCCCTTATTAAAATAGATGGAACCATGAACTCCAGCATGTACAAAGATATTTTGTCCAAAAACCTTATTCCCTCTGGCAGGAATCTACACTTTGGCCGCAGATGGTCCAACAAGACAACAATCCCAAACATACGTCCAAAGCAACTAAGAAATTGTTGACAGAACACAAGATCAATGTCCTGACATGGCCATCTCAGTCTCCATACCTGGATCCAATTGAACATTTGTGCTTTGAACTCAAAAAAGCAGTCCACAAACGTCAACCCAAGAATGGGACTAGAACAATTTTGCATGGAGGAATGGTTGAGGATCCCGCCCAAGAAGTTCCATAACCTTGTACGACATTACAGAAGGTGACTACTTGCTGTTATAATGGCCAAGGGAGGAACCACATAGTAATGATAACAGGGGTGTAAATATTCGTGATTCTTGATTTTTCTGGGAAAAAATTATAATATGTATACACACACATACGGTAGGTACATTTTATTTACGTACTTCACGGAATCAAAATTGATTTAATTGGGATTTCTTGGCACTGATCAACACAAAATACTCTATAACAGGGGTACTCAAATCCAGGCCTTGAGAGTCCGCAGTGTCTGCAATTATTTGCTCCAACCACGCACTACACCACCTGATTTCACAGATTTTCACCTCTGAATACCCCCGCTCTATAATGTCAAATAAAAAACAACTCTAAAGCTTTTTGATAATTAATTACAAATCAATTACAAATAAACCAGTTTTGTTAAATTAACAATGAAAATATATCATATTTCTTTTTGTGTCCCTTATTTGGGAAAACTTCGTTACAAATTGAGGTTTAGATAAAGATTTTATAGGGTTATTTTTCTATAATATATGAAAATAATAACCACCCCCTGCAGGGTTCACAATCTTTCGAGCATATATATATATTTAAAACAAAATAGCATACAAACTATAGTATAGTCAGCATAATAACTAACTGGAAGATCTGTGAGGTCTGTTTCAATGCAACACCTTGGCAAAGACACAGGAAACTTGGCCCTGGTCAGACGCTGCCTGGAAGCACACGATTCCTAACGATGCGATCTGCAGTAGTCCTCAGTTCCCTCTGACACAGCATGGCTCTGGCTCTCATGAGTCACGACTCGCAGTCTGAACCGGGTCCAATTTGAGAAAGCAGCGTTTGCTCACGATCGCAAGCAAAAACAACAAATACGGCACGTACGTTCCAACACTCTAGGCCACGCTTTAAAATGCGTCAGACAAGCACTGTGTTTGGTGGGGAGAGTTTTATCCAAGGCTGTGCTTGCAGCATCGCATGCAGCACGGCCACGTGCTTTCATTTAACCGGGAATCAGATCCAGTCCTCCTGGCGGTTTTGGTAGTGCCTTTTGATATTATGGGCAGGGATAGTGTAACCTCTGTTATTCCACATGATAGGAGAAAAAAATACATTTTTGGCTTGTGCTATTGCATACTGAAGAAGGCATTTGCTGAAACCTACGTGCTTATCGATCAATGAAACAGCATTTCAGAAGAAACACGTAGACTAGGCTTACAATGGGCAATCCAAATTTGGAAAAGTGGGGAAAATCATCTGTTCAAAAAAAGTCATCTTTGATCTAAAAGCACTCTGAGGCATTTGTTAAATATTTGCACATTCTTGTCTTCGGGCAATATTGGAGGGAGATTTGACCGTTTCTGTGACTTACGACACGGTGAAAAAATAACATGGATCAACTCGTTTATGAACAGTTAAGCTGAGGACAGGGCTTTGAGACTTTCTGAGGATGTTAGAAGAGCAGCACAATACTGACGAGACAATGACAGGAAGGAAGAGGACACTTTGGAAGGCTTTCTCATGCTAATCTGAGCTAAAAGGCTATGTTTGCTCTGGCGTCAGCCGTTTTCACCCCTAGTAGTGACCAGGCTGATAAAGCCTCTGCATTTGCATTTTATCTGAGGCAGAAGGTTTTGTGAGTCCTCTCTCCATGGTTCATGGAGAGGATGCTGGCTTTGAGATCTGAGAGACAATGTGTCACGAGAGTGAGGAGCCAGCCGTCCAGTTGGAAAACATCCGCAAAATGGAGGCAGTTAGCTACTTGCAGCTGGTTTGTCCCTAGGTCAGATTATTATTGTCCCTTATTGATCAGATTCAAATAACTGATCAGTAAGAAGGTCCAACCACTAATTTGCTCCTCATTGTACTTTAGATCAGCTTCCTAATATGGTATTTGGCACATTGAAGTACCTTTTAATTTCTATCAGCCATTCATCATACTGCATTTTCAAATGAGAAGGGAATCCTAATGGTGCCCAACAGAATTTGAAATCTGGTATGGATGAAGTAGCTTGTGCGCAGCAGTGAAGAAGGAGCAGCAGTGTATTTAGACAGTTTTGTCAGTCACACACCCATAACTATGAGGTGAGCAGGACTCTCTGTTAGTTTCCATGGCAGTATTAAGTGGGATCTTTATACTCCCCTGTCCTCATAGTGAGCCTCTGCAGGGAGCCATAGTCCGGTGTGCAATGCAAATGACATCACATTCAAGCCAGCCGCCCAGCTCACAAAGGGGCTGACTTGTCTGTCCACATGTAAATTTGGGCCATTGGAGCCGGGGAGAAAGTTGAGGGGGCTATTCGGGGTTGCTGTTTGCATCTTAAGGGGACGCTGCCAATGCACGTATCAAGATGTCAGGGTGGCAGGGTCCTTTTGCTCCCCAAGTCTGAAATGCTATGGTGATGGAGTGCCCTAATCATCGCTCTGGCAATTTAATTGCTGGGCTAATGGCAGCCCTCCTAAATCGAGCATTGTGGGAGTCTCGTTTCAGCTAGAAACAAACTGTGATGGTTCCGCAGCCGGAAGGTTTGTACCGAGTATCAAGCCAGGGCTACTTTTGACCTGTTAAAATATAATGCATCTACCAGGTCCTTTCAAATACAGTTAAAAGGCACGTAGGCTTGTTCCAATAGAAAACCCATCCCAGGTCAAGTGTTTGCTTGGACAGTTTTTTTAAATTAGCTTTTGTAGCTTGGTGCACTTAACCAAACCATTTCCCCCAGCATTCATTACCAAGGCCTTATCTACTTTTCCCTGAAAAACATAAATTAAACCTCAAATTTGACATGAATGCTAACTATTTCCCCCCCCTCAAAGTGCAAGTCTTGCTGCTCTACTGAGAGTTTAGAGTAAATGCACATTCTTGCAGGCTTTCAGATGGCTAATACGCAAAGAGAAGCACACTCTTAGAAGTCTCCACTGAGTCTGAACAATCCCTCAGTTGTTACGATCCAGCAACTTGAGAGAGCTGAATCCTGATACCTTTCTAAGATGCCTTTCTTGGGTGCAGACCCAGTTTGCTGTAGTATTACCAGTTTGCTTGGGGTAGACCACAGTTAAGCATAAAGGAAGAGAAATCCTGCCTCCTACCACTGAAGAGCTATGCATTCACAAACTGCAGGGATTACATCAATGAGAGACAGGACACTACTGGCGTCACTGTGTAGAATTTCAGCCAGGCCATCAGATTCTTAGAAAGGGACACATGCCAATTCCAAATCAATCCTGCATTTTAAACTGCAGTCACAAATGAAAAGTCGCCAGTGCAGTTTAAGGCACTAATAGCAGTAGGCTGATTTAACATTCAATTTTGTATAAAAGCACAATGTCTCACAGATTTTCTGCCATTTAGCTATTGAAAACAGCTAGCTCAAGCTTACCAGAGTCCACACATTTAACTTTTAACAGCATAGTGCTAGTGGACTCCTTCAGGTTGAAGAAATTCATCACAGGTGACAGAGACGAAAGGCAGAGGGGTGATAAGGTTAATGATGTCATTACTTATGTTGGGAGCACAGCGCGATGCCTACTCTCCCACACAAGGCATATGCGAAGATCCCGCCTAGGCTATTTCACAATCTCAGCAGACAGCCGTTGAGGAGTAAGTGGGGGAGAAAAAGATCCACCCTGTACGATCATGACACCAGCTGTATATGGATACTAACAGGGGAAAATATGTCTGTGGTTCAATATAGTGAAGGGATTATTATTATTTTTTCCCCATTCTTTCCTCCCAATTTGGTAGCCAATTATACCCTGTATTTCTTTCAATTCCCCCTGCCCCACAAACTCGCCGCCCGTCACTACGGGGCAAGCTAATTCCCAGAGGCCGGTGATAATCTGCCACCTCCGAGATGGAACTCACTTTCTAGAGACACCCTGCGTGCTTCTCGGGGAGCTCGTGCTGGCTCACCCTCCCTCCTCCCCCTGGGGTGGACAGCCAATCGCCACCCCCAATCAGGGCTCCCGGCCAGGGCCGGACTGGTGCAGTCGGGTTTCGAAGCACGGCTGCAGTAGGCAACTTGCATTCTGCACACTACCCTAGGCCCCCTAGCAAAGGGGTTTAGAGAGACAACAGTTCCCAAAGAGGCCACAGGCTAACATGAGGGAGTCCTGTGTTGGGCCAAATATTCCATACCCCTCACGGAGAAGTCACCAAGACAGACGTCAAGTCAAACTCAACCTCCTGCCTCATTAGGGTGGCATTTATTATACATTTTCTTAAATCAACAAGGGAGTCAGCTTGCAGACATACTTGAAACGTGGCTGTGCAAACTGAAATTTCCCTCTTTCTAATTACACTCATGGGATCCTTCAGGGAAACTACACGTTCTAAAATTGGGAAACACTCTTGAACAAACAAAGAGGAGGAGGGTGAGGGGGAGGAAGGCCCTAAAATGATTCATAAGCACATACTATCAAAAACATGTTTTATATCGATGAGACACACAAGGCAGGGCAGGCCACTTTCTAAATATTTTTGTTTATTTGTTTTAGCTTGTATTTCTGATCGCAAACCTTCAAGCTGAGCGGGCAATGCTCTCACAAGGTTTTAATTATGCGGTTTTCTGCTTGCTTGTTTGAGAGCGGCTGGGATCGGGTGGTAAATGAACTTTGTGAACGACTGGTCTCAATTCCTTGTTGTTTTCTTTGTACCCATCATGGGCCTGCTTGAGAGGTCCTCAGCCACAAAGAAGTACAACACAGATTTGCATAACACAACAACAAGTGGGTGGGAGGGTTTATCTGAGAAAGCGCACTTGGGGATTGTGTACATTTCGATTCCACGCCAAAGAAGCTAAAGTATTTATGGCTTTATGGCCATCCGCCCCTTGGACAGTTTTATTGCAGATGCATAAACACGATTTAAAACCCAGTGATAATGGTGTCTACCGATTCTGGCTGTAATCAGAATATATTTGTTATTTATTCATAAAAAAACACAGCCGCTTAATTGCTGGCTGATGATACTGGTCATCTGCTTTTTAATCTCTTGGCGCTTTCTGCAGCAGTGGAAAGGGCCTTATTCTTAGTTTCTGCACTGGGAACGTGCATACATTTGCTTTCCCCTCCTCAAGTGATCTCATGGACAAACAATACGGTTCACAACCAATTAAAAGTCTTCAATTGCACGCATGAATCATTTCCTGTCTGGAACTGGTCGTGGCAAAGAGGGACCACTGTTATTAAACAGCTGTTGTAAAAACCAAAGCTACACCAATGTGTTTGCCAGTTATTGCTCGACACCTCAAGACAGACTTTGCTTTCTGTTTTGGTTAAAATTTCACATGCAGTAGACAGACGGTATATAAGCTCAACGAGGCAAACTTGATCAGCAAAACAGTCTGTGAGCCAAGTCTATATTCAATCCATGCATATGAAAAAAGGTATGGGGACGTGTGGACGTCCCCTTTGAGAGAGGCCCGTTTGGCTTTTGTGGCCTTTTTCAGTCTTATTGTTTGGAGTGGAATGGTGTGTGTGTGTGTGTGTGTGTGTGCTGGGATCATTTTCCACATGGAACACGTCAGAATAAAATCAAAGGTAACAGCAGGTTTCTCATCAATGGCTCATAAGAACATAAGAACATAAGAATACATAATGACGAGAACAGGCCATTCAGCCCATCTAAGCTTGTGATGTCCTAATCTAAAGAGTATCTAGTACTGCATCTAGCCTAGACTTGAATAGCCCAAGTGTTTCTGCCTCTACTACCCAACCTGGCAAGCTGTTTCAGGCATTCACAACTCTCTGTGTAAAGAAAAACTGCCTAATATTGGTGTGGAATTTGCCTTGAACTAATTTCCACCTGTGGCCTCTTGTTCTGCTGACCCCACTTATCTTGAAAGAATCTTTGGTAGTTCACTTTGTTAATCCCTTTTCGGAATTTAAAAACCTCAATCAAATCCCCCCTAAATCTCTGTTTGCTAAGCTTAAATAGATTGAGTGCCTTAAGTCTATTCTCATAACTTTTACCTTTCATACCAGGTACCAATTTAGTTGCCCTTCTTTGAACTTTTTCAAGAGCTTCTATATCTTTTAGTGTGGTGCCCAGAACTGCACACAGTACTCCAAGTGAGGTCAGACAAAGGCATTATGTAAGGAATAAACTACGACGGCTTCGCCTCGGCCACATCACCACCCCTGTCATACATTACCCAATAACGGGACAGCCCTAAGTGGTTTATTCCGCTTATACCACGGTTACCAACAATGATTATCTATTAGTTACTTTTATCTTCATTGGTTTTTATCAACTTAATCAGCTGAAATTAAAATATTCTTTGAGGATATTGTTTTAGTGTCGTCAAGCAAATATCTGGTCGTTAGTTCTATTTTGCACCGTTGTTAAGCAAAATGGTCGTTCGCTATTTGCACCGTTGTTATGCAAAATAGCTGGTCATTAATTCTACGATTATACCATAACAAATGGTTCTATCAGAGGAAAAAATAGTTCCTTCTCACTTACTTTGCAATCATCCATTTATGTCATGTTGCTAGCTAAAGCATGTCTTCTGTGCTCGCTTAGAAAGTGTCTTGTAGTTCCTTTTCGTTTTCGAATAGCGAAAGACACAATGTTGCGAATGACACAAGATTACAATTTGTTGCTACCTTGTGTAATTTGATACATTGTGTCATTTGCTATGCCTATACTGCGTGAAGTTGACCGGACCTTTAAAAAAATAAAAATAAATCACCAACACATCATGTTTCAGATAAAATCATTTAATTATTTATTGAACTATTTACACACAAACCACACCTTCTGTCAAATGTATTTATACATTTATACAAATGTCATTTTTATCGAGCAATGTAGCCTAACGTTAATGTACAATGTTGCCGTTTAACTGCTTTAGAATGTTGGATCTTGTAGCGCATTGATTTTAGAACTGTTAAAGGGCCGAGGTGTCCCGTTATTGAAAATTAATGCACACCCTTGGAACGCGCATTGACCAATCAGAATCGAGTATTCAACAATGCCATGGTATATATAACATTAATATAACCTCCTTTGATTTATACTCAATACTTTTTGCTATGTATCCCAGCATCCTGTTGGCCTTTTTCACTGCTGTAGCACACTGCTTTGATACAGATAGACTTTGATCAACTACAATTCCGAAGACGTTTTCAAATTTAATTTTTCTCCTTCCAGAAAATACTCCCGTCCCTATCAAGATCATTTATGTAAATAAGTTTCTTGAAAATCATCTTGGAGAGGTCCCAACTGCACCAAACCCCAAGTTTAACACCACTTTAACCACAGCACCTTTAGAAATCAGATACAACCCCACCACCTGTTACTCTTTGTATTCGCCCTTGCAGCCAATTATGAACCCACTCTGAAACAACTCCTTAAATTCGTACTGAAATCATTTTAACAATGAGCCTCTCATGTGGTACCTTGTCAAATGCTTTTTTAAAGTCCAAATATATAATATCATAAGCCTGGTTCAGGTCAACACACTTTGTAGCCTCTTTAAAAATGTCCAGGAGGTTTGTTAGGCATGACCTCCCTTTGAGAAAACCATGTTGGCTCTCCCTTAAAATACTATTATTTTTCAAGAATGATTCCAACTTGTCCCTAATACATTCCATTGGCCCGAGTCACAACCAATTTCCGCCTTTTCTGAATGCGCAGGCTCCCTCACCGTTTAGCAAGAAATATAGATTAACAAGGGGTAGGCAGATAAGCTCAGAGACAGCGGTGGCAGATGATGGGGGCTATGTTGTGAGATACAGTGGGGGAGGGGGATAGGAAGGGTGGGGTGGTGTCTGCTGGGAGACCAAAATGCAGATTTACCATCAATACTCTATGCTTATAGCACACTGTACCACCATATGACCGTCTCTGAAAGCCAGGCCAGGCCTACATGGAATATTCATGTCAGTAGGTCAAAATGAGCAGATTGAGGAGGTACTACTGGTTGGTTGGAATGCAATGCTTTTATAGAGAGATTATGTTCTGGGCAGCCTTGCTCATTACCTTTAAAAGGAGTGGCCCTGACTCCTTCCCTTTTTGAAGACGGGAGAAAGCACCACAGAACATAAACCGGAATAATGAATTCTGCATTAATCTACTGTAAATGCATAGAGCTGGAGGTTAATCGAACAGTACGTCAGGTTTGCATTATTCAAAATTCCATATGATTTGCAGGGAATGGCATGATCAACTGAAAATCTCAAACCTCTTCTTTTACTCTGGGGCTCTGCAGTGCCAGTGCCTGGAAATACCCAAGTCATAAAAGCTATCCTTCCTGTATGAATAATGAAAGCCTTTCATTTCAATGCAAATGCCTGCCTCTCAATGCAGATTAACATCCTGGGCATCTTCTCCATCCACCTGTGAATCACAATGCACAACCTCTAGCAGACTGACTAAGCATAGATGCCAAATCCAAACACTACCTACATCCCTCTGAAGAAAGATCTAACCCATCTAAAACATTGCTTCAGCAAGAATCACATCTGCAAGAACAATTTTAGTGTTTACTGCATGACACTAGAACTACAGGTACCACCAGTTCTGGAGCTTAAACCTAAATTAGGTTCGAAAAGGCAATTGGGGTGGAATGTTTTTAGTTTTTTTTATAACTCCTTTCTCTTTCAATCTCCCCTGAAGGCCTACTGTGAAAAGCTTGTGTTGATCACAGCTGAAGCCTGATGATTCATCGCACTGAAGGTACTGCTCAGAGAGACACCTGTTCAGAAATTTGCGCTAGGAGCCCGCCACTCCAATGGGCCAGAGCTCGAATATTTTACCGGGACCGTCCCTTCTGTGTTCCTCCATGTGAGAGGCCAGGGTCTCCAACAACATGAAAGCATCTGGTCAGAAGGAAATAGCCAGCCTTCTAATCTTTGACCTTAATCCGACGCTAATCCATCCAAAAGTGTGACCTATGAAAGAATGGCAGTGCTCCGTAGTGCAGCCTAAAATGTCAGAGAGCCACGGTCGTGATGATTCCCCTGCCAAAATAAAACGTGTTGCTCACATCGCTCTATGGAGAGACACTGGACAAGCACAGAGGATGATCCACTTCCCTCATGCGGCAGAATGCAATCAACATTCTGTATCAAGATCTGGATTGCCTATGTGAATATTGTATGTTCTGGAAACTGGTCTATTAATATTCTATAGTTTTTGCTTGTTCCTGAGAATATGCGGGCGCTTGTATTTCGGGATGGCGATGGCACGGGAACCGGTCTCTGTGTTTTTGAATCCAACATTTTGAATTGTAGGATGCAGACTCAGCTTGTTTCGAAAGAGCTTTTCAATTTTGTTCTGCTTGCTCTGTTCATTCAAGTGCATAATTGGAAAGTGGAAAATTGCATAAGCGGAAAAAACCTGCAATGAATCTGAGATATTTCAAACTGTGGGGACAAATTTTACACCTCAACCCTCAAATACTTAAGAGTTTGAAGACTCTTAAACACAATATTTGTTTGCACTTCACATCTGAGGGTAAAAGGGTAATAATGTAACATTTGGTAACGTTGCAATATGAAATTGCAATTATGCAGCAATACTGAGCTTCCCCCCAGGGTGTGGATCGTCACACAGAAACAAAGATCAAAGTCAGAATCACACTGAAATTAAGAGGTATCAGAGCTGTAATGTAAAACCTGACATTAACTGAACAGATGCAACACTTTTTTCACTGAACATCAACGATGCCGATCTTTAGAGCACCAATTTGTAATAAGGCTAATCATAATCCAGAGTGAACAATGGTTTCAAAACCCTTTGAAACTGCCGCCCTGCCCACCAGTCACATGCTGTGTTTTTTTTTTTTTGCATTCAGAGATAGCCCTGAGTCTCCTGAAGCTGAACTACATAAGAACCTTTGGATCGACCCTTACTTCAACCTAGTTCCTTAAGTACAGAAAATCTACAGTGAGGGTGGCCTTCAGATAAAATGTCCTTAACCCGACAAACACAAGTTTGCTCTTTTTAAAAACACAGAAAGATAAATGTGTTCTGCTACTGGGCCCCAAGGGCTTGTTCTGAGACAGTTCTGATGTCACAGCAACAAAGAAGAACAAAGAGCTGAAAGGCAGAAACACTGAGACACTGACCATACTTTGACCGCATCACATTGAACATACCATTACCCTACACGGCCCATTCGAGTCAAGCACTAGATATGGAAATGAATAATGTGAAACCAATTAAACAGACACATTTGTTTAATACAGGCTGAATTCAGAATGAGGTGCAATTTGACTCCTTTCTCCCTTCGTGTCCATCATTGCTATAAATAATAACAATATTTGTATGCCTGACGATATTCACCTTGCTGGCTAATATAGTACATTGATTACCATTTTTAAGAGCCACAGTGTTCAATGTTTTCCAGCCAGGCCATAAATAATAAATGCATTTTCCCCACTTTCTGGAATATAGTCAATATGCAGTTCAGCTTGGTCTGATTCATTTAAAAAACTAAAAAAACCCTAGTCTAGCTCGAAGCATTGGAAAATAATGGTATACACTTCAGATTTGTCTCTGGAGCTCCTGATATTTAATACCCTGCATAGTCTCACTGACTGCATTATGACCCCTGTGAGGTTTGTGACAAAGCAGCTTTTGTGCAGCTGTTTGATGCGTCAGTTTGATTGGTGCGTTTACCATCCCAAAGGGTGTGAGGCTGGTTAAACGCAGCGCCATATTGATTTATAGGGAATGTGTGCAACAGAGACATTTTTATTTTAAGTGTTTATGTATAAAGTGCACTCAATATTTTAATCTTGTCTGATCTATAAGTCTGATAGGGAGAACAGACTTAAAGATTTAAAATACATTAAATGTATTGTTTATTTCAAGATAATGTACAAATGCACCTACATAAATGTACAGCATGCACACGCACACAAACGCACGCATGCTCAAACCATGGACATGCACATGCACATGCACAGACACACAGACACACACACACATGTGCACATGTGCACACATGCACTTGGGATCTAACATTCAAACGAGTAAAATTTTCTTCGTTTCTGATTATGTTTTTGGTGTGATACTCAACATTATTTTATGTGTAAAAAAGCATGCGCTTGTTAGTGTCAAACCCCTCAGAAACACATTCTCTGCCAACATCACCAAGTTCCAACTTTGCTGCACATCAGACGGCTGCCATGAAGAGGCTGGCCTCCACCCAGTCGAGCCTCGATTACAAATCAGAGACCTAAATCTCTGCTGGGCCTCTCATTAGTAATCTCTCGGCGGTGGCTGAATATTAGTTGTGACGGGTTGTGTAAAAGGAGCGAGGAGCAGAATAAATCAGCATTTTGATATACTGAGATGGCGGTGAGTAGACCAGTCATAATTCCGCTGAAACAGTGGATTGCGAGATAACTGTAATAATACTGGCCCAGGTAAGTGAATCTGGAAATTCCAATACTGTGATAAAGTATAAAGTACAATACTGTAAAAGATAAAAATGAATGAATATAATTTGACTGTGGTTGGTTTTATGCTATGCAAAAATAGCTAGGATCACTTTTGAAGCAACAAGGAACACAGCACTTGCTTATCTTTTTGAAAAAAATTAAAGATGGCCTTTGGTCAGACATGGCTTGAAGGACTGTAAAGATTCCCTTTGGCAGGCCTACTAGGCCAAACCTATTCACTCCATGTGCTTCTGCACTGCCTATATAATTTATTAATGCTGTAGAGTGAATTCACAGGACACAGGACTCCCTGGCAGCATCTTCCAAGAGAAGATCAAACGGTGTGTGTTTGTGTACGTGTGCATGTGTGTGTGTATGTGTGTGTGATTGGAGAAGAGATCAAAGGATGGCCAAGGCCATGTTAAAATCAATAAGATCATCCACTGTAATATGTCTGCCACTATGGATGGATCAGGCCCCTAGTGCTAGATCATAGACCTTTCTCATATCCACAGCTCCACGCCTCTCTCTACTCCTTTATAGAGATTATTTTCCACCCAAAGTAGTATCTGTGTCACTGATGCCCCATAGCTCAATAACTAATACATCCGGCTAAAAAATAAACTATAATGTTGTATTATTTTTTTTTTGGACATTTAGGTTTTTTGCATGACACAGACTATCCATTATTTCCAAATTGTAGGGTTTTTTAAGCAACATTAAGCATCATTGCCTAGGTCGCTAGTCTGTTGCACACTTTTATTTTACTTTATTTATTTGTCCTTTATTTAGAAAGAGAAATCAGCTGAGTGCAGAGCCCTCATTCACAGCGATGCCCTGGGCACAATACACAAGAACAATTACAAAAAATGCATAATATAAATACACGAGAAACTAGGGTAAATCAAAACATCAAGCGAGGCAGGTACATTTTTGTAAGAATAAATCATTTATCTGTATTTTAAAACGATCCAGTGATGCAAGTTTGTTTATACCCAATGAACTCTGCATATCATTCCATCTGTGTGGAGCATAATAATTGAACGCTGCCTTCCCTAGAGTTGGCATGGGAAACAATCAGCATCAGGTAATCCTGTGAGCGTGTAGTATGAGTTTTAGTTATAGTTATTATAGTTATCATAGTTTTAGCATTTAACAGAGATGTCAAATAAACTGGCAGTTTATCCAGTAAACCTTTGTAAATTAACAGTAAGCTATGTTGATCCCTTCGTATTGCAAGTAAAGGCCATCCAAACTTCTGATAGTGTACAGTGATGTGTTCTGTAATTATCACCAGTGATTAAGTGAAGGGCACTGTGATATACTGCATCAAGAGAAATAACCGTAGAGGCAGCTGTATGCATATACATAATATCAACATAGTCCAGAGAAGATAAAAGCATTGTCTGCACAATTTGCTTTCTAGGGTTTGTAGATAGGATTTTTCTATAGGAATAAAGCTTGCCTAACTGAATTCTCAGTTTCTTAGTTAATGTTTCTGTGGGTTTTTAAGGATAATTGATCATCTAGCCATATACCCAGATATTTATAAGATGAAACCTTTTCAATTGGTGTACCACTTAAGGTACATATAGTTGTTACAGAGGGTTCATTACTAGTGGTTTTAGATCTGGAGAATAGCATATACTTAGTCTTGTCAGGGTTTAGTACTAGCTTTAGTTCCAAGACTGCTTTTTGCATAGTAGTAAAATCAGATTTAAGGTTTTTAATGGCTAGACACATTGAAGATGCTGATGAGTAGATCATTTTCTCATCAGCATATAAATAAATAGAGCTATTTTTTATGTTTACACCAATGTTGTTTATGTATAGATAAAATAGCAGTGGGCCTAAAACAGAACCTTGAGGTATCCCCTTTCTGACAGCTAAAAGGTTTGACTGGTGACCATCAGCTACAATTGCTTGGGATCTATCTGTAAGGTAGTCTTGAAACCAGTTGTAGGCATTGTCATTCAGGCCAACTGATTGAAGTCTCTTAAGGCTAATTGATTGAAGTCTTAAAACTCTTAATTCCTGGCATCAGCCAGTGTGTAATGGAAAAACATGAACTTGGGAGTAAACGCTGTTGAGTTATGGCTTTAGATCACAGTTTGCAGAAAACAGTAATCAACACTTAATTATTTTGTGTAATAAGGTGGATGAAATGTTCAAATTGAATTAGTCTTGGATAATTGCTTAAAGCAGAAAGATCCTTGAACCTTGAGGTTCTTGAAAATAAACACACAGTTCCAGCACCAGATGTACAGTGCATGTGTGAAAATCACATTTGGCTCTGTTCAGAGGGCTAACTACTTTAAAAGGCAAAAACTTTTCTAACGCATTCAAATTGGACACCCAAATGTGAATCTATAATAAAAACCTAGCCAATGCAAGTTTCAGTAACCTCAGCCTTTTAGTTGGATTATACACACTGAGACCTGATTGCTTATGCTGCCTCTTGCTGTAAGACGTGTGCATGATCCATTAAAAGGTCATGAATAAACCGCTCAATAAACCGGACTCCGCTTACACAGTACCAATGACTTTTACACCGGCAACCCCAAATCAACCAGCCATGGCACTGTCGACACGACGCCCTGAATGACACCCTTTCGATTCCGGCGCTGGCGCTGCTGTTTTCGCTGTTATAGCAGAAAAATATATTTGTAATCATGTAAAATTTCTCTATCCTTAACCACTCCACAGAAAAGAGTGAAAGATAGCAGCTCTGTGAATAATTTCTAAATTATGGACAAATCCCATCTCTCAGACCAATATGCACTACACAAGGGCACAAGGGCTGTTTTATTGGAAAATAAAAACCAAGGAAAATAATTTGATTGAATGTACCTAGCATTTATAAATCTACCTTGTAAGGCCTTTTTGCTTTCTGCATATAACAGGTGCAATGGGTTTGATGGTAGATTAATTTCAATTTACAGTAACCGCAAGTTTTAAAAAACCCATTCTCAACCAGTCTTATTGTGCAGTCGATTCCAGTGTCAGACAGTGCGGGAACACCTTCACTCCTATTTATATATATATACACTACCGTTCAAAAGTTTGGGGTCACCTTCCATCTGGACTATGGCTAATCGGGCACTCCTTCATTCTTCAGCAAGATAACGATCCGAAACACACCTTGAAGTTGTGCAAGAACTATCTGGTGAAGGAGGAATGTGAACAACAACTCAAACTAAAGACCTGGCCTGCCCAGTGTCCAGACCTCAATCCCATAGAAATTGTATGGGACAAACTGGAAAGGAAGAGTCAAAGCAAAGCAACCCACAAGTTTCTCTGGGAATTGCTGCAGGAGAGCTGGGAAAACATATGTCGGGTGATTTCCTGCTAAAACTTATTAACCGAATGGCCACTGTTTGTGAGGCTATTCTCACGCAAAGGGTGACTATTTTGAGGAATCCAAGATTCCATTTTCAATATAATTTTCTTGAACATTTCTTTGATGTTCATTTTGTTCATTGTTACATGTGTTTTTGTCATTTTAAAGTATTTACAGAAATGTATATGGTGTAAAGCATTGTCAATCATGAGATAAAAATAGTTTCCAGCAGGTGTACTCAAACTTTTGACCGGTAGTGTATATACACTGTATATATATACACACATACACAGTGGGTATAAAAAGTATTCACCACCTTTGGCATTTTTCACATTTTATTGTCTTACTTCATGGAATCAAAATGGATTTAATTAGGATTTCTTGCCACTAATAAAAACAACATAATCTATCATTTTAAAAATAAAAAAAATAAACCATTTTCTTTATTAATTACAAATAAAAAAGCAGACAATAACTTTTTATACCCACTGTGTGTGTTGTTGTAAACTAGCTCTGAGGTATCCAATTACCTTCCAGATCACACACCAAGCTAATTGGCCTCCACCTGTGTTCAATTGTAGTGATTATGTGAGGATTTCACTGCTGGGTAGTGGATTTCAGAGTAAAGAATAATCCACCATGAGCAACAAGGAGCTTTCAAAATAACTCTGGAATAAAGTTGTGGAAAGGCACATATCAGGAAAGATTTCAATGGCCTTAAATATCCCTTGGAACATAATCAAGACCATAATTAAGAAGCGGAAGGTGCATGACATCATTGCCAGGACATTGCCTAGATCAGGCCATCCGTCCAAGCTGGATGACCGAGAAGGAGACTGATCAGGGAGGCCACCAAGAGGCTGATGGCAACTATGAAGGAGCTACAGGACTTTATGGCAAAGAGTGGTCAATGTGTGAGTAGTCAATGTGTCAACAATATAGAAAACTCTCCAAAATTCTTGTCTGCATGGTAGGGTAGCCACTACTCAAACAAATTCCACATTGAGGTTTGCAAAAAAACACTGAAGATTCTGAAGCCATGTGGCAAGAAGTGGTCAGATGAAACCAAGATACATTTTTGGTCTAAATGCAAAGCATTACATGTGGCGAAAACACAGCACATCACCCAAAGAACACCATCCCTACTGTAAAGAATGGTGATGGCAGCATTCTGTTAAGGGGGTGTTTCTCATCAGCAGAGACTGGGGCACTTGTCAGGATAGAATGGAAAATAGATGGAGCAAAATACAGACCATGCATACACCTTTCAGCATACCAACGACCTAAAGTAAACACAGCTAAAGCAACAGTGGAGTGGACAAAAAACAAAAAGGTGAATGTCATGAGTTGCCTAGTCAGAGCCCTGACCTAAATCCTATTGAAAACCTGTGGAATGACTTGAACAGCACAGTCCATTGACGGTCCCCACACAATCTGATTGAGCTTGAATAGTTCTGTAAGGAAGAATGGGTAAATGTTGGCCAATCTAGGTGTGCAAAGCTGGTGGAGACGTATCCAAACAGACTCATGGCTGTAATTCAAGCAAAGGGTGCTTCTACCAAATACTAACTCAGCAGGGTGTAGACTTATCAATCAAAGTTATTCTAGTTTTTTTATTAATGTTCAGAAATCTTGATTTTTTTTTCCACTTGAATTTGTAGGATAAAATGTGTAAATAAAGATGGAAAGAGTCTGATTTAATATGTTTTAATTTCAGGTTGTAAGGCAACAAAAGGTTACATTTTTAATATGGGGTGTATAATTTAAAGGGGCACTGTATGTATATGTATATGCATCTATATACAAACTCAGTGGCCATTTTATTAGGTACACCTTCATAGTACTGGGTAGGACCCCCCTTTGCTCCCAGAACAGGTTGAATTCTTCATGGCATGAATTCAACAAGGTGCTGGAAACATTCCTCAGAGATTCTGGTCCATGCTGACATGATAGCATCACGCAGTTGTTGCAGATTTGTCGGCTGCACATTCGTGTTGCAAATCTCCCGTTCCACCACATCCCAAAGGTGCTCTATTGGACTGAGATCTAGTGACTGTGGAGGCCATTGGAGTACACTGAACTCATTGTCATGTTCGTGGAACCAGCTTGAGATGACATGGCAGCTTTGTGACATGGCGCATTATCCTGCTGGAAGTAGCCATTAGAAGATGGGTAGACTGTGGCCATAAAGGGATGCACATGGTCAGCAACAAGACTCGTGGCATTTAAACAATGCTCAATTGGTATTAAGGGGCCTAATGTGTGCCAAGAAAACATTCCCCACACCATTACACTACCACCACCAGCCTGAACCGTTGACACAAGGCAGGATGGATGCATGGATTTTTGTTGTTTACGCCAAACCATCTGCATGCCGCAGCAGAAATCGAGATTCATCAGACCAGGCTACGTTTTTGCCAATCTTCAACTGTCCAGTTTTGGTGAGCCTGTCCCCCTGTATTCTCACTTTCCTCTTCTTAGCTGACAGGAGTGGAAGCCGGCGTGGTCTTCTGCTGCTGTAGCCACTTCAAGGTTTGATATGTTGTGCATTGAGAGATGCTCTTCTGCATACCACTGTTGTAAGACATGGTTATTTGAGTTACTGTCGCCTTCCTGTCAGCTTTAACCAGTCTGGCTATTCTCCTCTGACCTCTCTCATTAACAAGATGTTTTCACCCACAGAACTCCCACCCACTGGATGTTTTTGTTTTTCGCACTATTCTCTGTAAACTCTAGAGACTGTTGTGCATGAAAATCCCATGAGATCAGCAGTTTCTGAGATACTCACACCACCCCGTCTGGCACTAACAATCATTCCACGGTCAAAGCCACTTAAATCACATTTCTTCCCCATTTTTGGTCTGAACAACAACTGAACCTCTTGACCATGTCTGCATGCTTTTAAGCATTGAGTTGCTGCCACATGATTGCCTGATTAGATAATTGCATTAACGAGCAGGTGTACAGGTGTATCTAATAAAGTGGCCACTGAGTATATATATATACATACATATTACACAGTATATTGGCTTGTTTGAGTGTGCATGCTTTTACCTAATCATTCTTGTGTGAGTCACAAAATTAATTAGTGGAGGACAGTTCAGCGAAAACCAAGCATGCTAATCTGCATCTCACAAAACCACACGAATTATGCAACTGCTTCACTGCTGAGCCACAGTGGAGTAACCAAGGAAACTGCATTACCGGCAGGGAAGACACGCTTCAAGGTTTAAGCTAAGGATATTGGACTCTGAAAGGGAAAACTCCAAAGCCCGTGTCTGGTTTATGTGTTAAACCAGTTGGACTTAGACACTAATACTACTTAAAGGAGATGCCACACAGGTTGTACACGCTTCCCTTCGCTCTTTACTTCTGTCTGGGCAAACTGTCCTGAATGCTGGAGCATTTTGATATTACCCTCTCATATGAGAACATGAAGGTGGCCACAGTGTAGTGGTTGATCACAAAGATCATAGGAGTTCCATTTGCCCATTTCACAAGAAGTTGCCTCTGCCCTGCTCACGCCTCCCCCACCCCACCCACTGTTTCCATCTCAACTTCTCGCTGACAGGTCTGTCTGCCCCCCCCACCCCCACCTTTCACAGGCAAGTTTTCAGGAACTGACATCAACCGGTTTTACCACTGCGAGTACTCCAAGGTCAGTGCAGTGCAATTCAAGTTCTGCCTTCCTCTTTGCATTGTTGATCTGTTCGTGGAGATTTACCACTGTGAGAGTGCACCTGAGGAACGCATACCTCCTATCACTTCCTGCTTTCCATGGCCACTCTCTTTACATGCAGAACATGTAAAACACATGTGGACATTTGTTCGCCCCAACCAGAGTTCATCTAGGATAATGCATAAATAATGGTTGCAATTGTTTGCAATTTGTTCCTACACCAGTAGTGATCACGCATCCCATGATTGGGGGAATCTATGAGTCTACTGATGGATGCCCACCAGGGTACGGTAGGAATCAGTAAGCAGCACCAGCGGGGATCCATGTACTATGGGTGCGGTGCCTCACCTGTGCTTCATCAAGTTCCCTTGTTAACAAGAGTATTTCACCCAACAGACATAATCCATTTTTTTAATGCTCAGTCATTCTGTCAAACTGCATCAGCGCATCTCTTGATGCAGTAGCATTTTTTCATTGGTCTGTACAGGCTTTCAGTGATTTGTCTGTTTTATGTAAATAAAGAACTGAACAGGGTTTAAGAAGGGTTTCACAAAAAAGTAAATGTAGGTTTAATACTTTTCATTCACAATCATGCTTATAAACAAGTGAATGGTAATTGTTATCACATAGTAGATAAATAATCACAGCAATCAAGAGTTTGTATTTTTATTTAATTACTGGAGAACGGCATTCAACGTGTCATTGGAATGTAATTTAGTCTTTTAAGGCAGCAAAGAGCACATTGTGTGTGGCGGCCATAAACACAAGCGCAGAGCTAGAGGAGGTGACGCTCCAAAGCCACAGCCTGTCTATGGGCTTGCACTAAATCAATGAACATCATGACGTCTATTTACCGATCAAACAACACAAACAAACTGACAAAATTGGTGTTGTCCTTTGTCTTCATTTAATGTAGGAAAGCACCAGCACGATCTAACCCCAAAATATGGATCTTTAATATTGTAACCGTAACCATGACAATCATTCGGCGGTGACCCATCCCATCTCAACTAATGGCGGTGCCCCTATGTCCACAGAAACTACCCTTTACCTAGTATCGGCCAGGCTTGCTTTCTGTCATAACAGGAGGAGGTTTAGCACACTGATTCCACCCCCCCCCCCATTTGAGGAGCCTCTACTTAAATGAAACAGTCACGCTTTAACTTCACATCTAAGGAGCTCTTTGTAAGGGCAGCTGGGCCTAAGTGATATTGAGTTTCATGACTGTGGATTTTTATAGCTTGTCTCATTTAACGCTTCTTGCATTTTTCCCCCACAAACATAGGGCAACTTTTCTCATGTGTGCACAAGCTTCCAAAAGCAATGGCTGTCTCTTGTAAACTCCTTGAAAGCATGATTTGTTTACTTGGAAAGTGGAAATGCAGGCATTCTGACATTTTATAGCAATTGGGTGAAAGTTTGCCAGGAAAAAGCCTGTTACAAACAAGTAACAGGTGAAGGGGATAAATAGCTGAAAATCAAAGAGATTGCAACAAGTGGCCTGAAGAACTGCAGGAATTTGACAGAAACGGACCTGGAATTGAAGCAGCTTAAGAGCATACCGCATGCCTTCTGAGAAATACCCAGAATTCATTTCAAACTATCAGTGGCTGTAACTAAGCAACAGCAGCAGAAAAAAATACAGCTGGCAGTCTGGTGCGCTGAACAAAGTTAAATGATAGAACTCATAACCTGCCAAGAAATGCACTCTAGGGGACCAAGGAGCAGAACATGAATTTATTACTGATAACCAACATAGCTGCCGAGGTAATAACCTTTGTACAGTGACATAGCTTTTGCCCTTAGGATTCACTGCATACTGACTGGAGTGCCTTTACTGTAATAACAATTGCATTATAGGAATATAATCCCCCGTAAGAGGGTCAACAGGGGATTGAACTTTTACTGCCACCTTCTCCCTTTACAGTTATTTTTGTGAAATATATAGGTACAATCAAAAAATGATTACTGAGATAAAAATCCATTTCTAATATACAGGTTTCATTGTATTTTTGACAGAACCTTCTCTTTAGTAGTATACTTATCTTATACTCCATACTTGTCACTGTCCAATAAACATTGAATAATCAGCAGAATAAAGTATTGACACTGGTTATATTAACCCAATTAAGCTTGAAATGAAAACATAAGGGGATTACTTAGAGCTCAGAAACATTTCAGAACTGGACACACAGGAGATCAATGTCAATGATCAAAACCAGACTGGGACCGGCAAAAAAAAATGCATTCATCAACTTATATGACTGTCCAAGAGGATGATTAGATGAGGCTTCATCCAAGGAAACATCATGCATTTATTCATGAAGGGGATGGATTTACTGACACAGCAGACTCAGACAATGTGTGACCAGAACCGCTGCGCTTCACAGCCCAAACCCTCTTTTTGAAATAGAGATGTGCGTTTTGATTAATCTGGTATTCACATTCTATATGGCTGCCACAGATCAAATATTGTAATGAATCTCCTCACCCCCACGCCAACTACCGTGCCAGCCCTTCATGAAACTCCACTTTCGGTGTGAAATGAATGCATCTGCATTCACTCACACTTAGAGTCAGACATTTAATTAGCCTATCATTGAATTAGCGTTATCTTCACTTATGCAGGATTCTTATACATACATACATACAAATGCCATTTAGAGAACACTTTTATCCAAAGTGAATTACAGTAATGAATGCATACATTTTTCAGTACATGTGGTCCCAAAGGGAATCGAACCCACAACCTAAGTGTTGTCAGTGCCATGCTCTACCTACTGAGCATTTGGAAACTAAATCAGTTCACTGATTTTTTACAGAGTAAGAAATTTGTGAACTCGTAGTTGAATGTTGTGTGTTGAATGAGGTGTGATGCACCTGCCCTGTCTCCCTGCATCTCACATTTGACAGCAACACATGATCACCATGGGTCGTCACTCCCTCACAATGCAGTTGGTATTTGACACCTTTCTCCTGTGTATCCAATATGATTACCTTGCAAATTCCCCAGGCATCCCTGAAGTCCACGTAGAACTGGAGTCTGAATTGCTGGGAAGGACAAGTGCTGAATTCACTCTGTCCCTAGGCGCATGATCGACATGCGTGATACATTACCCACGATTCCATCCTCCCTCTTACTACCCTTTGTATCAGACGTCCCATTAATCATGCCACGTTAGAGTCCATAGCAATGAGCGGGCGCTTGAGGTTTGATTGCACACTGCATTCCCCCTTCTACATGGGCCTGCACATACAGGGATGAACTGGCATTCAGATTCACACTGGATGCTTAGTGTCTGGGATTGGTGGATTGGACCACTGCCCAAGACCTGCTTCAGCGTCTTCATGATGTATGATAAATCCCACATTGGATAATATCAAGCTTAGATGTTTGGTCTTGGTGAAGCCGGCTCTCTCGCTATGCTGTACTGTAGATGTGTTTCCCCCGCTAGTGCTAGATACCCCTCCTAACATGCACAGACAGCCACAGTTCTCACTCCATTGCCTCCAGTGGCCTCGCGTTGTGCCTCCCCCAGGCAATCTCATTAGGCTCAGCTGAGGTGCCAGGCCCAAGCCCGGGCCCACCCCCATTTGTTAGCATGTGCATGTAGCCATTTTCGGCACTTACCCTCATGGTGTGGCTTCCAAGGGAAAAAAACTCATGAGTGCAAATAACTAAGTATATTGAAAACCTGACAAATCAATTGAAAACCAGGGTGCCAATTTTGCTGTACGACCACATGTTTGTTATACAGGCTGATAACTTCTGTAGTTTCCTTTTGACAGACTGCAAGGAAGAATGTACCACCCAGAAACATTCAGAGCAACACCACCCCTTTGGCTTTCACTGTACTGGTGTCCGTCTTCAATGCTCAAACCCTCCTATACAATGGTAAGACAAATCTAGTTCACTCTGTGGGAAATATTTTGCATGTATGCATAACATTATGCAGTTGTGCACTGTGTTTTCACCGAATCAAAATGTTGAGTGTTTTCTCCCATAGTACTTCCGGAGCTGTCTTCTGAGGGGATATTAATAGTTAAACCATGTTTTTTAAATCTAATCCATTTACAACAAAAAATGTGCTTTGTTCTGGAACAATGAGGGGGCAGACACTGTTGGAGGTACGCAACACCCTCTACCTCCCCTCGGTCCACAGAAATGAAGGGCAGGGGGCAAAAAGAATCCACACATTCACAAAAAAAACACACAAAGGAGACGAGAAAGAGGACCAATTAGTACGGAGAGACAATGGATGTAGCCAGCCTCCCTGACAGCCCATCCGCAGCAGCACGATGTGCTGAGATGTAGACACAGATATCAATGTACCCCACACAGCATGAAAGTTATTAATGATGATGACATAACTGTGTAACACTTTCTCAGCTCGGTTTGATGTTGATGACTTGGCAGGACTTTCCATGCTTGTTCTGGGCACACCTTAAACTTGGGTATGAATTCATTGATCCATATTTAAGGAAATGGCTTCCTTCTATAAGAGTAGAAAACGTCCAGATGGAGAAGTTATAACACACCCCCGAAAACGTTCAACTGTGAATATAATAATTATAAATGGGGTTTGAATTCCTGGCTGCGCCAGTTCGGCTCTGGCCAGGAGTGCCGCTAGGGGGTGGCAATTGGCTGACCGCCCCAGAGTGGGGGGAGGGAAGCTGGCATGAGCTCGCTACAGAAAAGCGAGGCTGGAATCACAGTCGGCAATTAGCGAGCTCTGTCTCGGAGGAGGTGGTTTGTCGTTCCTGCCACTACCGGTATCAGAAATGGGTTAGCAGCGGGCTTGTGAGGGGGATGGACAGTCTGAATAATAGAAGCTATAATTGGCTACCACACTGGGAGAAAACCAGGGGAAAATCCATGGATTTGCAGTTTTCTAGGGCTGTCCCCGACTAAAACAAATCTTGGTCGACCAACAGTCGTCCATTTTTTCCGATTGGTCAATTGGTCGAAACTTAAAAAATATATATATGACACACCCTATTTGTTTTAATAAATACAATGATATGCACACTGCGCTTGTCTCACATTTTATTACTTTCTTAGGTGAATGACACAAATGAGTAACAATAGGCTAATGACTTTATGGAGCTAGAGTTCAAGATTACCTGAAAGAAAAAAAAACGTATCCGTTCCGAGTCTCCTCTCCATGCTGCCCTTGCAGATTCTGCCGTTGCGCTTGTGAAGTTGCGGTATGGCCACATAATAGGCTGATGCTTTCATTTGACCACAACCATAACACATTCTAATGCATAGGCTATGTTTTATTTAATTAACCAGATTTGTCTCATTGGGATTTAAAAACTATTTTGCCAAAAAATAGGCTAACAAACAAATGATCACACATTGTAGCCTAAAGCTGAACATAAAGTGGCTATAGCCTATCGAAAATAACTTACTCGAGTCGGAGACCATCCAATGGCCTACTTCCCCAGTTTCATGTTATGGCACAGGAACACTAGCTTGTCCACATTTTTTGGCAAAAGGCTGCTCCTCGTTTTATTATATAACGACATTATGTTCTTAGATTATATGGAAATGAGTAATTAAAGTATGCCTATATCACTAATCTTAACTGTAGGCAAATCTTAGGCTACAATTAAAATGCACATTCGCGTGCCTAAAACAAGAAGGATACAATATAGGCTACATGAAAGTGGGTGTTACCCATGTTAGTTATAAATATATAAACCATACAATTAGGAAAACACATTTTTTATAAAATAAATAACTGCTCGACCAAAACAAATGTTGGTCGACCAACAGCCCATCGACCAAACAATCGACCAGTCGACTAAATGGGGTCAGCCCTACAGTTTTCAATAAATTATTCACGTTCAAAAAAAGGACACTTTAAAAAAATATATTTTATTTTTTTACATTTTGTTTCTGATTTTATCCCATTTTGGTACCCAATTAGACCCGCTATTTTTAATGTCAATCCCCCCCTAGTAATGTGTGTTCGCTGCCGTAGTCCTGCGACCGGTAGTGACGAAGGCGAAGTAACGCCTCCTCCAAGACAGCACTCGCCAAGCCGTCGACCGTAACCCGGTACTACAGGGCCACTCTTCTGCGCAGTGAACGTCATGTTGGCTTCCCTCCCCCCTCCCTGGGGCGGACAGCCAATCGCCGCCCCTGGTGGCACTCCCGGCCAGAGCCGACTCTGGCGAGACAGGGAATTGAACCCCGGTCTCCGTGGCCAGCGTCGGACGTTGTAACCACTGGACCACGCGGGAGGACAAAAGGATACTTTTTTTTTAAGGAGAAAATATCACTAATGAGCTTCAATGGGGGCCACTAGCCAAAGCTCACCCTCAGCTTACCCATTTTCTATCACCTTTGGGGAACAGTGTGGTGGTTGGAGGTTTGTGGATTTTAATTGATTAGTGTCAGTATCCTGGAGGGAGAGTTAAAATCCAACCCTGTTAATGCTGTCTTATACAGGATGCATGAGCTATATAAAGTTATAATGCAAAGATATACATTAAACTCACACCTTTACTCTGGCAGAGGCAGAGAACAGAACTCAGCATCTCTCAAAAGGCAGAGGACAGTATCTCCTTTATAAGGTTTGAACATTATGAAGAAATGATTAAACTCCATAAATGTGCACCAATTTTTCCCTCAACTTTGAATGTTTAAAGGCCAATAAAACACATTGTCCACTGGCAACCTGGCTATAAGACAGTGATAAAACATGTTTAAAGTGCTATTCTAAGATCATCTGTCAAAGATGGAAGCATTTAGCATCTGAGATGGTATGCAGTGGTCAAAACGATGTTCTTTTAAAGGACCTGAATCTACGACTTGGGGTGCCAGTTAGCCTTATCAGGTTTGTTGTGCATTGGGCCTGCTTGTGGCAGCGCTAAATAGGACCATGAATGCCAAGTAAGTAAAGGCCCCGAATCTCATTCAAGAGCCCCGCTCCATTATGGGGCTCACCCGGGAAAGGGTCCCCGAGAAGAAAGAGTGCCCCTCAGGTTTGAGCTTTCTCTGGCCGCCAGCTCAAAGGCCCAATCAAAGGGGACCTATATGTGTTTAACCCGGAGGCCAGTGTTTCACACAACATAGCTCTGTGTAGCTATTAACACTTCCCTGCCCAAAAGAGAGCAGGGAAAGCTGGCCTCTTAACATCCATTTTGATGGGATGATCAAAACCTTGCCGGCACTGATTGACGGTGTCAGGATGAGTGCAAATTGACCACCATGTTAATAATAATAATAATATACGCCATTTAGCAGACGCTTTTATCCAAAGCGACTTACAGTAGTAAATGCATACATTTTCAGTATATGTGGCCCCAGTGGGGAATGAACCCACAACCTAAGCGTTGCCAACGCTGTGCTCTACCAACTGAGCCACAGAGAACCACATGTTGCTTTGTCCACAACTTTGTCCACAACTTTGAGGAATGGCTTTTAAGAAAATGTAACTTCTTTGTGATACAGACACCATTCTCGATTTCTGCAGTGACTGAAATTAATGACAAAATATTAAATATCTCATCTATAAATACTTACTTTGATTTGTAGCTCACGGTTAAGGGAAATGCTTGACACAAACGTGCATTGTTGCATGCTGGACACTAACCTGCATTTATTAAAACCTGTAATGGTTTGAACTTCAGTGCATTGTGAATGCTACTTTCATCCCCGACTTAGCGGGGCCAAGAGGTTAGTTAATGCATGTTTTTATGCTGCTTATGTAACAAATGTCACGCAAAAAATTAATTTGATCTAAGATTTACACAATAGCAGTAAAATCACAAGCCTGTAAGTCTAATTTGAACACAGGGGATTCAAATTGTACCTCCCTCATCCCTGTTCCCATGAGAGAAGAAGAGTAATTAAATTTAATCTAATAAACCTCTCACAGCTTAAAATGTGAACGATGTGCTCTTAGTAAAATTTGAGCCATTATCCCAGGCATTAAATAGAACATACTTGAAATGTTCCAGAGCAGGCCACAGCGAATCCCCTCACATTACCCCTGCCAGCTACTTACAGCCTCCCCCGTGAAAGCAGAGGCCTGTAATTCAAATCCTACAGTGGATACATGACTTTAGCAAGAGTCGAATGACCAGAAATTCAAGAGATAGAATACAACACAGTACAAGAGTACCAAAGGAGGAATGGGTTTTTACGCCTTCTTTGCAGTCAAATAATGATTGCACAGGAGCTGGCATTACCTTGCATTGGACTCATCCCTATCGATAAGGATACTGCCTGCATTGAAATATCAGATAATGACTGCCGAGTAAGGTCCAAAGGGACCCTTGTGAATGGAGACCAGAGCAGCTTTATGCAACTTAAAAAGCACCTTTGCTTATTAGATGCATAAAGGAGAGTGCACAAAGCATTTATCAATCAACAGGTTGAAATCCATTTACATTGAGTGCTCCTAGTTTATGGCATTAAAAACTTTCTGTGTAATCTTTTTTAAAACGTAATACTTTTAGTACTTACTGCCTTTTTACTGAGCTTTCCCACAATCATCCACAGAGTAATATGATAAGGAATGACAGGAACTATAGTCAATGTAATTTTATATTCATCTCACATTCCTTTTTTTCATGCAACATGGGTATAATAATTTATACTTATATTTATATTTATTTATAATATCCAATTAGATATACACAAGAAATCACAATTTTATGATGAACGAATGTGAGTTTTCCGGAAAGTTGCCGCAGGTCAACTTTTTATGAAGGGATAGCTGCTAGGTACAAATAGTGAGATATGTTTTCACAAACATAACAATTGTTCCAAGTGTACCATATGGATGAGAGATAAGGCTGAATTTCAATGCAATCCCAGAAATTCAAGGAATTAACGTGTATAAAATATGGTATGAGAATTTAAGTGCAAACTCTTTTTGTATTATATTTTGGTTTTAAGAGTATCACAGGGTATGAGTCAACTCTTGTGTCTTTGTGTGTTGATGATAGATCATACAAATTATTATGGTATATATGATCATAATCTCCCATTCATGAATTTGACCTCAAATTAGCTGCCAAAGGACAAAGTGTCAAGTTCACAAAAATGTTGTGGAGCAACGTAATGGAAGTGATTAAACAATCAAATTAAATTATTTTTTTGTTCCAAAGCTATATGTAGTGATATTTGCATAATTCAATTAATAAAATTGAATGAGCTGACAGGTATGGGTGTTAAGAATTATGACAGTTTCCACTTTCTGTTTCATTCAAATAATTTTGAAGAATCATAAACACAGGCTTTGATCTGGGGCATTGAACAAACAAAACTCATATAATAACAGGACTCCACCAGAGAGAAACTGATTTCAGCAGTAATCCGCACCCCCCCTCCGGGACCCGCCCCCACCACCACTCGGCCAAAAAAATCACTCTTTAAAGCACCATAAAGATCAACTTCATTGCACATTAAAGCAGGGGAATCCCACAGAACGGAAGCCAGGGTGTGAAACACAAAGTGTCCATAATCAATGAACTTATGGAAATTGACCACATCCCAGACAGACATCCAGAATTAGATCAATCCTAATTGAATGGATCCTGGGCCTCACACATTCAATTTTCTGGCCTGTTCAGAGTTCTATTTCCCACCAGTAACACAATACCATTTCTCACACCTCCCCCATTACAAAACCAGTCGGATGGAGAACCTTCAAACATCTCGTCTTTTGAAAGCAGCACAGCACTTCCTACTGGGTTGCAATTTACAAACAAAGTGCCGGCCGGGAATGATAATTACACAACCAGGTAAGCACAATTCAAGTACATGTGTCCCTCTGAATTGACAATGAGAACATCTGCAAGATCTTTTTCCAAATTCTTCAGTTGACAGACATCTGAGAACACATGCAGATCTCACATTACATTATGTAACATTACATGATGCAATACATCTATTCTCTGCCTGTCTGTTACCTGTTACCTTGACTTTCACAAAAGTTTACATCAAACTTCAGACTTTTCCACCAGGTCGTGATGCACAAATACCGCATCACTGTCTCGTGAAGTAAAATATCTCAAACACTCAAGGCATTCAAAGGAAGTGTTTCCTTGTTACAATTTGCACCATATGGTGTCAATATTCCTCCCTCTAATATGTGCAAACTGGAACATTTTTCCCCTGCTTGCAATATTTCCTGGATTTCCAGAACAGGACTGGATTATGCATTAATTTCAGTCATAATTTCACTGATAAATTCTACTTTCATCTAGACATGACCAGCTGTGGCTGAGCCCTGTATCGTGTGGTTGTTGTTTCAGTATCTGCTGGAAATTCTCACCCTCAAGTTATACGCCACTCTCACCAGATGACACATAACCTACAGTATGCTAATGTGAAAAAGCAGGCACCACAGCCTCATTGTGACATCATCTCTTTCCATTATTCAGAATTTAGGGTATTGTTTTGATAGCTCTGGATTAACCTAAATATCCTAATACAAGATTAGATTACACGGTAGTTATATTGACGATTATCTTCTTAACTTGGGAGGATATATGAAAGAAATCAATCTTTCATTAAAAAAACTGATAAATTATTATAGTAGGTGCAAATTAATATAAGTTGTATTTTTTTTCCCTGGTAACCAAAACACACATTTTGTGCAGCCCATCAAATCAATACACACACTACATAACATGACTAAGTGCTGAGTAATCCCTATTTACATCAATACGCTGTTTGGAGGACAGTTAGTTGCCATTAACTGCTGATTCATTAACACCACAGTGACTGTCAAAATAGGAACGACAAACCATGTGTTCCTGCAAAGGAAACATTCAAATGTGGTCGCACTAACTGTTTGTATCATAAGACGTTGTTTAAATTCCCTATTCCCAATATTGCTCCACTAACAAGAACTACGTCAAGAAGGGAATTATATAGACAAGGACCAGGAATTTGCTCGATATGTTGCTATCTCTATATTAATGTTGCTTTAATGCACACGCCAATACCACACCCCCATTCAACTGTTTAAAGCTAAAACACCTACCTTCCAAGCTCATCTCCGATTTCGTAATAGTCCTCAACATTTTCCTGGTTGAATACGGTCATGGTGATAGGCGCTACCTGCTCCCGAATATCCCAAGTCAGCGCCAGCCGCTCTCAACAATCCATTTCTGTCAGCCTCTTGACATTTTACGGCGAGCCCCTCTCATATTTTTGTCTACAAAGGGGGGAGAACAAGAGATAGCGTCAAACACACTGTAACCTTATTTACACGCCACCAGCCTTTGATCTGTTAGTTATCCATATGTTTAAAAATGATTTCATTTATTGTGCATCTACTTTTTGTTAGAACACACTTCAGTCGTCTCTCACACATGCCCCCTTCAGCGTTAAGTCACGACTCATTTCCACCGACAACAAAGATAATTTTGAGGAACACCATAAACAGTTTCAGCCTTTCCACTACAATAAATAAAAACCTCTTTCCTTCGCAGAATAGCGTTTAAATATAACCAGGAAGGTAAATGCAGTCACCATAAACGCTTGGCGTTGCCTAGAGAACACAGAGATGTGTTTGGAAGTGCAGTTCTTACGTTACCAGTAAAATACGACTGAATTGTTCGTACCACACTGAAATCTGATGAATTTCCTGGAGGCGAGCAGGTGCTAAACCTTTCGTATTTCGTGCACAAAACGCATGAAATATACACATTTACTTCTTAAAAATAACAATTGTACTTCACCAAATCGACTGCTTAAATCGGCTTCGGCCTTTCCTTTCATTTCATGTAACGAATTTAAATAAATTCACCAGAACATGAGAACCTGACAACAACAGAAAAATAGAAGTAGCCTACCTTCGAATGTCCACATCCGTCAGTTTCCAGTTAGTGGGTACTCCCTTTTCGTAACGCGTAAAACAAGACAGGCGTATTTCAACGGATACATTTAAAAAGAAATGTTGCAGGAAATGTAAGGATTGTAACAATGTAGCACTGGCGGTGTGTGGCGTTCTCTGTGTGTGTTCAATGTAATGTTATACACGGCGCTAAAGTGTTTTGGTCTCAAGGAGGCAGCATAGTGCGGTTACTCAAGAGGAAATACACTTACGCTAAATAACCAATAGGGATTTCTTTGAAAATGATCTCGCTTCTGTCGATTTCAGGTGAGTGAAAAGAGTTCTGATTAACTGAATCACAGGTGACATACACGTATGTTAATCAAAACAAAATGAAACTCGAAAAACACGCTCTGCCATTTTCAGCAGTGCTGTTATTGCTTGTTGTAAGCATGAACTGAGAACTGTGCACGTCAATACTACAATCGTGGACAGCAGCACATTGCCGGGTATAGGTTACCGCAAAGTGCATTGATCAGGTAATTGTTCAGAATATACCTCACACACACCTCTGTAAAATACAAATGGTCTGTGCAGTTTACGGAACCTTTTGCCTGCTAGACAAAATATGAACATTGTGGGTGTATTATATAATCAGTGACTATTTCATTTACAATGATCACAATGGCATTGCCATCATATAATCAAACGTTTAATATGATAAGATATTAGATTATCTCCATATTCGTTAGAATTAATAATTCTGTTTTATAAACACATTATTAAGTACTTAAATAAATTATTCCAAAATAGCCAGTGTGATGGTCCTGTCCTGGTATAATGGCACATTACACATGGATAATCCGTTTAGAGGCATAAGGCACAACATAAACCTTCACAGTGATCAAGCCTCTACCATCACTGTCCATTATGTCGTCCTAAAATAAGCTGTGTTAATGTATGGCATTTTGTGGCATACGATATGTATACACACTCAATGTGTGAGAATTATATAAAATGACATCATCTCTCAACCAAATGTGTCCCAAAATAATAATGGATAACTGGGCTGTTGTTTAGTAATGGGAGCCATATCAGGGGACAATGTATAAAATGCTAAATTGCACAATGACTCATAGGCCAGATTTATTTCAATGTCATTAACTTTACTGCTCAGTATACAAGCAAATGTGAAATGGTTTCAAACAGGTATATTTGTTTAAGTGAAAAGTTGACAGTTGACATTTATTTTAATAAAGTCTCCTTGACATGTCTGGGCTTTGGATGTTCCTAGTATCAGAGCTGGTGTCAACCAACATATTGTTAGCCCAGGTTTATTTCCTCTATAAATGACTCTGGGTCATCTCAGGTGCAGCTAATTCAAAGCTAAGGTGAGTCAGCTGAAATGTGGTTTAAGATCAGAGTGGGGCTATTCCATCCCACAACACAGCTCCTTTTTGAATGTTGGGGGGAGGGGGCTAAGGACCCATAGACTGGTCTCCAGGTGCAAACTTTTGCCCTCCAAAATGAGGGTCACAGTGTCTGTTCGCAAATTCCAGCTCAAATGAATTGCTCATGTGTGAAAGCCTTCATTCAAACCGGGTGCCGCTTCATCTTGCACACATACTCCAGTCTCAGGGGGAGAGTATAGGCTATCCACTGACGGCGCCACAAAGCCCTCTGCTATGTGGATGCTCTTGCTTGGCTAAACATACAGTGGGTATAAAAAGTATTCACCCCCTTTGGCTTTTTTCACATTTTCTTTTCTTACTTCATGGAATCAAAATGGATATAATTGGGATTTCTTGGCACTGATCAACACAAAATACTCTATAATGCCATACAAAAAAACAACTGTAAAGCTTTTTCTTAAATAATTACAGATTAAAAAAGCAGACACTAATTGATTCCATAAGTATTCACCCCCTTGACTTAATACTTGGTACAAGCACCTTTAGCTGCAATTAGAGGTGTGAGTCCATTTGGGCAAGCCTCTACCAGCTTTGCACATCTGGACACTGCGATTTTCACCCGTTCTTCTTTACAAAATTGTTCAAGCTCCTTCAGGTCATATGGGTTGTTCTGTTGGTGAACAGAAAATTTCAAAACTTTCCACAGATTCTCAAAGGGATTGAGGTCTAGGCTTTAATTGGGTCACTCCAGGACATTGATTGTTTTGTTTTTAAACCACTCCAATCTGACTTTTGCTGTATGCTTTGGGTCATTGTCCTGCTAGAATATAAATATTTTCCCAGGTCTCTTGCAGACTGCAGCAGGTTTTCCTCCAAGATTAGTCTATATCTTGTTTTGTCCATTTTGCCCTCTATTTTGGAAAGTTTTCCAGTCGCTGAAGCAGAGAAGCATCCTCATAGCATTAGGCTCCTGCCACCATGTTTCACTGTAGGTATAATGTTTTTGCAATGATGTGCAGTGTTAGGCTTGCACCAAATATAGTGCTTAACGTTGAGGCGTTGATGAGACCAAAAATTTGGTCTCATCAAACCATAGAATCTTCCTCCACTTTGTTTGAGTCTCCCACATGCCTTCTGGCAAACCCTAGGTGAGATTTATATGAGTTTTCTTCAACAATGGTTCTTTTTGCCACCCTCCCATAAAGCACCGATTTGTGAAGTGCCCGGGCTAGTGTTGTCCCATGGACAGTTTCTCCCATCTCTGCCATGGATGACTGTAACTCCATCAAAGTTACCATAGGCCTCATGGCCATAACACCCTGCAGCTTTTCCTTGTATAATGGCTGAAGGTAAGTGGGGCAGGGCTTGGTTAGTACTTAGATGCACTTAGGGTGGGAGGCCTGGGAGAACTAGGTTGTTGCTAGAAGTGTTGTTGGTGGGCCAGTATTTAGCAGTTTTATGAGAAAACTGAAAGCTCCAGTGCAGTGACCAGGGTACTGTGTTGTTTGAGACACCATCTTTTGGGTCCTGACTCACTATGGTCATTAAAGATGCCATGGAACTTATCAAAAGAGCAAGAATGTTAATCCCAGTCTCTTTTTTTAAAGATTTTGTTTATGATTTTATCCCATTTTTCTCCCAATTTAGTAGCCAATTAGACCCGCTATTTTATGTCAACCCCCTAGTAATGTGAATTCGCTGCTGTAGTCCTGTGAATGGTAGTGATGAACCGAAGCATTGTCTCCTCCAAGACGGCACTCACCAGGCCGTCGACCGTAACCCGGTACTACAGGGCCACTCTTATGCGCAGCGAACATCCTGTCGGCTTCCCTCCCCCCTCCCTGGGGCGGACAGCCAATCGCCACCCCTGGTGGCACTCCCGGCCGGAGCCAACTCTGGCACGACGGGGAATCAAACCCCAGTCTCCGTGGCCAGTGTCGAACATTGTAACCACTGGACCATGCGGGAGGCCCAATCCCAGTCTCAAATTCCCAAACTGGCTTTCTCAATCTGGCCATCAAATCATCCCCCTTCATACATGATTGGCCCACGCAATCCCTTGCATTCTCTATCCGACTTGCTTCCCCAGGCCATCGTCATGAAGGAGATATTAATTCTCAGCTGACCTTTCTGGATAAATGAGTTAATTGCACCATGTACCCCACAGAGGTGGGCATTCGTTCATGTGATTATGGTGAACTGTCAGGCAACCTCAACCTGTCCCCCCTGCTGTCTGCAAAATGCACCTTGCAAATTGTCCAAGGATCTTTGCTGTCATATTGGGTGAGTGGTATTTCAGCCCACAGCCCAGTCATGATTAGTAGCCTTGATTCAGTCCCTACCCCCTCTATGATGGGAGCCATGTGTACAGGGGTAGGCTTTTAGGGTGTGGTGGCATTTACACATATGTTAAGACTTCCAGAGAGTACTGTGTGAGCTTTGTTTAATCTTATATCAGAAAAGTCTAGCCACTTAAGGAATAAGTGGTTTGTTCTGTAAAAAGGCAACTTCTGTGTGTTGGATTAATGATAACGCTCAACACATTTGGCAACTCCCTGTTCAAAGTCAAAGTCTGTGGAATGTGGGAAACCAAACCACATAGCTACCTACAGTAGATATAAAAAGTGTTTACCCCCTTTAGAATTTTGCACATTTTATTTTCTTCCTTAATGGAATCAAAATGGATTTAATTGGGATTTCTTCCCATTTATCAATACAAAGTACTCTATAATGTAAAATACAAAATAAAAAATGTTCTTAATGACTTACAAATTAAAGACAGAAAATAATTGATTCCATACCTATTTATCTCTTGACTAATAGTTGGTATAAACATGGAACATGGAGTTCAATTCAAACTACTGATGGGATGCCTGCCTTTCAGTCTTGTCATACAGTAGACTCTTGAAGAAGAAATTCACTTTTTGTGCAAAGTTTATACAGACAAAATATAAACAGGAAAAAGTTTAAAATATTTGCATTTAGCTGTAGACTATGGACTTTACCCAAAGTTCTCCTCCATTGAATTTTGTGAATTATTTAATGGGCCATTCAGCAGAGTACCATGTATTGCCCACTCAGGTATGCAGTACATCTTGCTATCCCAAAAAAAGTTGCCATAATTCAAATCAAATTAAATTAAATTTATTTATTTGTATAGCGCTTTTTACAAATACATTGTCACAAAATGCTTAACAAAAGGGAACCCAGGCCTAAACCCCCCAAAAGCAAAAGCAAGCCTAAGTCGAGAATGGCAAGGAAAAACTCCCTTGGTCAAAACAATAGGCAGAAACCTTGGGAGGAACCAGACTAAAGGGGGAAGCCTATCCTCTTCTGGCCAGCACAGGGTGTGTCCAAAAAAGACCATATCATGGTCAGGTCAAAGGTGATGCATGGCTGGCTGACTTTGCGCCTCCGATTTAGGTAGTCGGTGAGGGGGGCTAAATCATGTGAAGGGGGTCCAGATCCAGGGACTGAGGTAGGCATGGGAGGACTGGTCTGGAATCAAGTTAATGGGCGGCGGTTGATGGGGGCAGCTCACACTTCTCGCCGGATCTAGGGCTCGGGTGCAGGTGCCAAGTCAGAGGAAGACAACATGGAGTCAAAAAAGCAGTGCTATATCCAGTATCATTTGTAGCATTATTTGAGAGCAGGGGAGCACAAGCATAGGAAATATACAGGTAGCCCCGACAGAAGTAAGCTATGGCAGCATACCTATTAGAAGAGGGACAGAGAACGCACGCAGCCATGAGGGAGTTCCAAACCATCCACACCCAATCAAGGATAACCAGCCTAACAGTGGTAGTGACACATTGAGGAGGTGACAGTATGGAAAGTTTCTCACTCCATAAAACACTAGGGCACGGTCTTCTCCATCTCTGCACCTAGACTCTGTTTGGCAGTAGGCCAGGCTGAAATGATATGTTTTTAACTAGGCTACTTTCCTGCCATCTGGAATCAAGACCTCACGTGTCTGAGCAGTAGACTCATGGAAAGATTCTCAGAGAGGCATCTTCTAGTTATTTTAAATCTTATTTTCTTCAATGAGATCTGCATAGATATCAAATGGTGAACAATATCTCAAGCTAATATTACATTATTTATGTCATATTGTAATATCAATAGCCTCAGTGATAAAGTGCAGGTTTATTTTTCTAATGATACACTCTTAACAGGATGGCTATTGACCTAAATTAATACTTAGAATGTATTGTGGTTTGTGAACAACTATTGCATGCAAACATTTGATAGGATGGGATAGAATAATACTTTTGTCCCCAAGGGAAATTTGTCTGTGCAAAATATTGAACAATGCAAACAGAGCAACAGCTACTCAATTTACACTGTTTATTCCAGCATATGCATCTCACACAGTATTACTGTATAATGTCAGATGTCATAAGACATCCCAATAAGACACAGTGCCCATGTCATAATTAAGACAGCATTCTAAATACCAAATTTTACTGGATGTGTTGTCTATCTTTCCCAAAAATGTTTTTCTGTGTAATGCTTGAATTTCAAGAGCAGTATATAAAGCAATAACTCATAACATTTTCTCAACCCAATATGATTAATTTGAGACCATATATTTACAGTGTAGTCAGCATGTGTGCTACACTAAACAGATTTTGTCTGATTATATTTCAATTTAGAGGGTAAGGCCACAAGACATTTACCATATTTTTCAATAGTCAGCTTTATGTTTGAGTACTCACCAATAGTTTATTTTGTTTTAATATTGTTTTAATTTTTAATAATCACAATAGTTCAAAATAGCTGTAGTTACTGCAGTGAAATGAAAGCTAGTTGACAGAGGAAGTTATTACTTTTAAATGACTGTTGAATGGATTATAGGTTGCATATTCTGAGTCTTGCAAAAGGAAGACAGTTATTGTTCGGGACTGGAGCCCTTTGCAACTCGTTCAGATTGTGAAAGCTTGTGTTCTTTGCCCCCACTGGGTCACATGCTCAAAGCTCGCCGCTCTCTGGGAAGATGCCATTGGTTTCTTCTGAAGGGGTTTTGTCTTCACATGTGCTGAGCCAGTTGGCCCCTCAACCAGCATAGACACCTCCATTGCCCCATTGAAGGATTACACAACTTGTTATACAGTCTCCCTAAAAGAACATGTAACATTTCACCTTGAGTGAGCAGATGCAATTTTGTACAATGATGCACATGGATCACAGTGTGACGTGGCAATTTTAGCATGTACAATGCTTGTTTGTGTGTGTGTGTTTAATAGAGTGTGAGTGATGTGAATGTGTGTGTATATATAAGTGTGTATGTTTTTGTCTCTCTCTCTCTCTCTCTCTCTCTCTCTCTCTCTCTCTCTCTCTCTCTCTCTCTCTCTCTCTCTCTCTCTCTCTCTCTGCTTGGGGTATGCTGTTTGTGGTAACACTTGCTTGCTGGCTCAGTAACATCATCCCTCCTGGCTGAGTGATTTTTAAAATGAATCTTTGGGCTTTCTTGTTTTGAGAATAGTTTATAATGTTGAAGTAATGCTTTGTGTAATTCAGAATGCATATTGACAGATTTGGTTTGTGGAAATGAGATCTGGCAAAATGTATATCATATCTTCCTAGAATTCAGAACAGGTTGTAAAGCATGTAAAGTGTTTTTACATGTTGAACTTGGGTGTATTGGAAGTATGGCCAAAGAGAACAATTTTAGGGTCGATTGCAGGAGCATTTCGAAGCTTAATGTCAAGAAGAGAATAAAGCTGTGACCAGAAAGAGTTGGTGTGGGCAGCACCAGAATAACTGCTCATCTGTCTCCCCATCCACACTTTAAATTGGGATCAAGGCCAAGGATAAACTTTTGAAATGGTGTTTGATTGGGTAACAGAAATGTAAAATCTTAAAGGACACAGCTGTCATTTATACAAGGTGGCATTTTGTGATTCCTATTGATGTGGAAAAGTGACTATGTGTTTGTGAGTTTTTTGTTATTGGTGTCTAGAAGCCGACGGCCCAATCATAATGCTAGTGATTCAAAGATGGGAGTATTGAGTCAGGACCTTTTGGAATTAAGTTCATATCAGCTCCTGTTCTATCTAGTATGCCATTACGAACAATGGCATAGTCTTTTAGTGTTGGATTGAAATTAAATTTAGATTTAAGGTCTGATATTAAATTATTTTATCATCGTTGTTGAGTAACTGGCTAGTTTGTAAAACGCCGCTCTTGAACCAATTTTGAATAAACAGGGATTTATTATGAAATGTAAAATCTCTGGCAGAGTGATTGCTCCAATGTAAAACATGTTTGGTTTCATTTGAATGCATAAGAGGGCACAGCCAGTCCCTTGTTTGTAATTAAATATGACAAATTATGAGAAATTTGACTGTTGTGCCTCAGGACTTCTAACAAGTAATACCGGTATGCTAGGAAATGCATGACGCTGGCATGAAGCCATACCCCCATCATGAAACAACATGATACTGATGAGGTCATTGGCATTTAAATACAGGGGGAACAGCCTTTTGGCCAGCCCAAGGTAAATACACTAGAAAGAAAATACACTGCTAGAAAATACACTGTTTAATTTTAACATGATCACAATGGTAAACACCAATAAAAGATGAATGGCATTTGACAATACCAGTCACCTGCTCAACCAGGCTATGCATTTCAAATGAGAGTATGGGATGACTCAGACTCTTTCTTTAATCACTATTCTGTTACCATAGGTCTTTAACAAGCCCTGGCTTGCCCAGGGCCCCTTGTTGTACCTTCACAGATTCATTGAGATGGTGAGCCATCTTTGTACCCTTCCCTTTACCTAACAGAGGAAATAACATTTGAAAAGAAGAGACTGAATAATCAATCCACATATGATTATTAGCACCATTAGTAAGGACCATTATTAAGAATCTGCTGCCATAACTATGTTTTCCTTGTTTTCCTCACTGGTGTCACTGACTAGCATTTCTACAAATGCATCCGCATCTACAGTGTGGGTGGCCAATGACCCACATTAAATCACGTTGGGAGCAATCTAGCAGTGTGCGAGCACTCATTTGCTTTTCACATATCATTTCCCTAAGAAAATGCACAAAGCAGTTACCAGGGTGAGTGCACAAGGAATTGTGATGCTTTATAACTAGACTATTTTAACATTTGAACCAGATGTTAGTACATTCTCAACATATGTGTGACGCTTCATGATAGATAATTTATGATAGTGTAAAGATACTGTAGTTTTACTATTTCTCTGATGTTTGCACTCAAGACTGCTTTTTTAAGCTACATTTAAAAGTTTTTATTTTTTATTTAACCTTCTTTAAAATGTAAAGAAAACAGCAACAGAAAATTATATATTTAAAAATGTGTATATGTATTAGTGGCATATTGTAAATATAACATTGTTCATCACTACTATCTCCTGGACAGATGAATGAACTGGTGTCTGTACAATGTCTGCTGTAGACAAAAGTTTTTATTTTGAAGTTACAAAATCTCCGCGGCAGACCGATATTGCCTTGTAGATTAATTACACTACATCTGGCTACTTCACAAGAGCGGAGGCTGAAGAGGTTCGCAGAAACCTATGAGCTGGCGCCATCTATCTGTTGACACTTATATTGCAAACTGCATAAGTCTAAAAAAAAAAATGTAATGTAAAAATGTCAAGTAACATTATTTCATTGCAAGAATGAGGGAGAATTGACACAAGAAACCAACAACAGCGCAGTGTAAAAAAAACATATGATAATAATTTAAAGGGTTTGAATAACCAGAATTTTAGTAAATGAATCACTAAAATAATTTAAAAGAATGCATCACAGTATCAGAATTCAATCATAACCAGATTTCAAGGGTAATATTATTGTTATTTCACAAAGAAAACATTGACTTGATATGTGAAGTTGTTTCCCTCACTTGAACATCATTATTCATCATTGTTTTGATCTGAACACACCTGAGAAAACGAAACATTTGCTTATCGCCAGTGATCACCATTTAAAGGTAGGCTGCCTAGTTTCCCATTCTAAAACTGACACTGATACTGCAGGTGTTTTGTGATGTGACCAAATCTTGATGGATGGATTGCAGGTGCAACATGGCCGCGGCTGAAAGTGAACTGAACCAAAGTTGAAAGGGGTATGTGGAAGGCATCGGTCTCGGCAGGGGAATCGGGGCGATTAACAGCCACGCTAGCAGCTACTAGCAGGGCAGCCAGCACACACATCTGTTTTGCCGAAAGGTGCTTTTTGTTTAGTTTGTTGTTTTGATTTATTGTTTTTAGCCGGAACTTGTAAGGGGGACGGCCAAAGTTTATTTTGTTAATTTATATAGTTTTGGTTCTCTCTTTGGCGTGTGACAGGGTAGTGTTCATACCATCCATTACGTTAGTGAACATGTGCAGAAAATCAAGCCATTTCTTAACTCACAAGGTCTTTAGGTAGAAATCTTCAAGTAAATCTATTATTTTAATTGATCTTGGTCAGGGAATATGCATTTTTGATTTTGTCTAGCCATATACCCAGATATTTATAAGATGAAACCTTTTCAATTGGTGTACCACTTAAGGTGTGTATTTGTTGCTTCAGAGGGTTCATTACTAATAGTTTTAGATCTGGAGAATAGCATATACAGTGAGCACCATAATTCATTGGACAGTGACACATTTTTTGTTATTTTGGTTCTGTACTGAAAGGATACAATGACAATGAGGTTGAAGTGCAGACTGTCAGCTTTAATTTGAGGGTATTTTCATCCATATCGGATGAACTATTTAGAAATTATAGAACCTTTTGTTGTCCCCCCCATTTTCAGGCACCATAATTCATTGGACAGTTTAACATAATGTAGAATAAAGTAATAATTTTTAATATTTGGTCGCATATCCTTTGCATGCAATGACTGTCGACGCATAGACATCACCAGACGCTGGGTATCTTCCCTGGTGATGCTCTATCTTCAGTTCCTGCCTACTTTTGCCTTCAGTTTCCTCTTCAGCATGTAAAATGTATGTTCAATTGGATTCAGATCCGAGGATTGACTCGGCCAGACTCGATTGACTTGGCTTAGCCTGGCATAGACTCCAAGTTCACTTCAGTCTCGCTCATCTGCGCTCAGGGCTGCGCTACGCTATCATCGGGCAGGCATGATGTGACTTTTTTGCCTATGAAGTCTCCTAGTCCCCACCTGCTAGAAGCCCGAAGTGGGGGAGGGGTGGAGGTCAATAGCGCCTCTCAAACTCACACTGTACAAGTCAATCAATGAAATCACAAAATAACATTGCAACCAAATGCGCCCCTGCTCTCGTAACACACACAATTGAAATAATACCTCAATAGCTACTGATATACAGCTGCAATTTTGCCTGGTTTAAAATATAATGATAAATGAAAACTAATCTGTACACCACCAAGGTGAAATGGTTTAGTCTCTTGACCCTGCATTGATGGGCAATTGTTTAGTCACACAAACGATCGTGTCACACACACACATTGAGGTATGTTGCCAAAATGAAAAGATCATCTTTCAGTCAAAGATAAAGGTATGTGTTATGTCATCTCATCATGAACATTATGTTACGTTTTGAAGTAGTCTAGTAATTAATTATGCTAGCTAGGTATTGCATCAACTGCTATATTAAAGTTAATGCTAGCTAGTAGCTCCAGCATTTAGCTAACATTACAATGGCTAAAAAACTCCTTTCTTGACTATCATCATGGAGATTTTCTGTCAATTGTTTGGTAATAGTAGCGTTATACTGCATCACTATGAGCTTCCTACTAGCTAGTTAACATGCTCCGCTGTGTTCAATTTAGTTTTTGTGTGCACCTTCAATTAGTGTGCAATGTTTCAGCAAACATCTTGAGGAACCAATTTTTGCACCATAGGGCGCACCTTGTCGCTTAAAATGGCTTCGCATTCCTTGGCCATAATTCAACCATGCAGAGTAATAATGGGACCCAATGACTGTGGCTCCCACACCATAACAGATCCACCACCAGGTTTTTCCAAATATAAATTCATTCAGATGAGTAAAAAGACAACACATCAAACCACTCTACTTCCTTCCACTGCTCAGAAGTCCAGGTTTTGTGCAATGTTTCAGTGTTGTGCATTTTTGATAAGGTTTTGCTACCATAAATATCAGCAAACTCATCCTGTAAACCAGGTCATGGAGGTGTAGAGTCAGTTCAGTGTTCCTTTTTCCTGATGCAGTTTTGCCTTGTTTGGCATATGCTGTCATGACTTTCGACACTGTTCCCCTTGACAAATTAAATAATTTTGACATTTCCTGGAATTCGGGCACCAACTTTTTGGCTTCTTTAAAAATCTGTTAGATGTTCATGTTGCTTTATAAACTCACATATTAAAGTGTTGATTTTAAAATGTCGTTTATAGCAGAAACATATTGGTAATTAGCATTGCCATTAATATGAAACATACATAGACTCCTTTTTAATTGCTATTTAGTCACATATCACATCATATCATATATCAGGTCATACAGAATTATTGCCACCCTTGGTGATGAAGATCAAAATAGGCTATGAAAAAATCTTTTTTGTTCATCAGTTTGATCTTGCACTCAAAATATGAGAGAAATCTATCTTTTAATTGAAGCAAAATATTAAAAGAAAAAAACCACTGTATCAAAAAAAAAAAAAAAATTCTCAAAAACATGTGTCACAATTATTGGCACCCCTGCATTTAGTACTTCAAAATTCATAATTATGTACTGTGAACACCCATGCCCCATGGTTATTAATTTTCTGATACCGGTAAATGCATTTGGCACACTGTTTTTTAAAATTGTTTTAATTTTATAAGTCACTCATAAAATTGTGATGCTTAAATCCTAGCTATGAGCTTGAAAGCAAAAGGCAAATTCCTTATTTGATCTAAAGAACCTCCCATTGTTTGAAAACAGAATTGCAATGATTGCCACCTTTTTAATGTGTGTTGAAATGATCGGTTTCTGCATCAAATTATTTTCAATATTAGGTTGCCAGTGCTGATCTAGTTTCTGTACCAGAGCACTTTTCAACACAGTTTTGAATCCGTTATTATAAGCTGTAAATGAAGCATCACCCCATACTGAGTCAGATTAGCAACACAACGAGTCTGTCAACAGCTGCAAAGTGCTGCTCTGGATCCTGTGATTTAGTGTTGTTCCTCTGTGCTCAATCTCTGTTTGGACTGGTTTTACTCATCATGCTTTGTAAATTGTAAATGCAATATCTGTAATGCACAACAGTTTTTAGAACTGTCAGAATTACACAGTCTTGTAAATATTGTGTTTGTTCTTCAGGTTTTGTGTGCCCTTTTAGTAATTTAAGGTACTATATGCTGTTACTGTGGCACTCTTAATTTTCTATCAAATTAAAACCAGCTTGATTACCAAATGCCTACCATGCACTTGCCATTTTTGCTTCAGTGAGATGGCTCCATCTAGTGCTTAAAAGTTGAAATACTAGAGTTCAGTTAACAAAGCAAAAAAGCCCCTGTAATAGAGGCCTACCTTTTAAAAGAGAAGTAAAATAATATTGTGTTAAGTTGGAAGAAAATGATGCGTGTATATTCAATAAAACCACATGACAAAATCTGACTGCAATAAATCATTCTGGATATTTCTTGATTTTGCTTAATCCTCTTCAGAGTGTAGGACTGTGGTGGTTTAAAAATGGTATGAAAACACTTTGCTGGTAACGCAAAAGATTTTGGAATTTTGGGCTGCGATTCCGGCCCTCTTGAGACTTCTGCCTGAACATAAACCACTTTTTTACCCCTAAGGCCTTTTTGGCTACCTCCCTTGGCTCGGTCAGAGCCTGACATTTCACTGCTGTTAGCTGATTTGCCCTATTGGCTTCCTCTCTCTGGTTGACAAATGCACGCTCCCCCTGTGTACCCAGCATGCAACGGGGCTCTCTGCTCCCAGGGTTTCTGTGTGTGGTCTCCACGTTGCCTTCTTTAATTATCCCAGGAAGCCTGACTCTCGCACCTGCTCAAGCTCTCCTCTGTTTAGCTGGGCTGTCCTGGGGTAAGCATTGCCGCTTGCTCTGTTTTTCTGGGACTGTTATCAAGACTTGAGGTTTTTTTTTTTTCTTCACCGCCTGGCCTTAGGCCTACCGTTTGAGAAATTGAACGAAATACTGTGCAGACTGCTGCTTGCAGTCTTTTTAAAAATACAGATACTTACAGAGGATAATAGATTTTATTGAGATATATGATTGCATTTCTGCCATGAATCATTTTCACATCAAGGCACAGGAGAGGAGTGCTTTGCCAAGCCTCAGACATAATTTAACTAGCCTATTGATGTTGTGGGGAGTGTGATTGGACCGAAAGGTATATGTATATGTATATGTGTATGTGCTTATCCCCCCAAATATTTAAAACGTAGTTGCAAAACAGTGCCGTGGGATGTGTAATAAATTACATGTTCTAAATTGTGGCAAACAAAAAGTTATGTGTGTCATTGCTGGCATAGACCAATCTGTGATTTGGGAGGTGTCTCACAGTAGTGCTCTCGGTGATCACCAACAAACACCCGGACATGCAGGCATTGTGTCCTCGACTGATGGTGTTACAAAAAACAAAAAAACATTCTAGCGTTGTTAGACTCATTAATGGGCTGCAGGTGCGGCCGTAAATCACTGTTGTTTACCTAGCTGCTCCTAACAACAAATCAGCCCCTTTCAAAACACAGGTGACGCACACCCTTCGTGGCCTTTCTCTCGTTCTCACCCCATTTCCCCCGAGCTACTTGTTCCCCCTCACCGTGACAACAAAACGATCGGTATAAGACGCGTAGATTTTACGACGTGCTTTACCAGCTGTCTTGTTTGTGAAATCAACGATGAGGGCATTTGCGATTATTTATGTCCTTGCCGCCTTTTCATGGCCGGCGGCATTTTTTGTGGTCGCTCGGAATACCGGCCCGCGCCAGCGCACACAGCTCTCTTTGTGCGCTGTGCAGATTCAGTTGCACACCTGTGTAATTTGCAGCAATGAAAGAATTACTCACTCTGGAGAAATGGTCGTTCTCTTCAACACACTGCAGCGTTGTGTGGGCTCAACGTGCAAGAGCTGAGGTAACTTGGTTCTGAATAGACTATATTGGCCTCAGACCATAAATGGCATGCTAGTGTGTCTGAAATGTGCTAGCTTCACTGTTCTTATAATTCACCTTGGACCTCTCTTCACAACAAGCTAGTTTCACAATCATAAGCAGTGAAGCAAGAGCAGTAAACTTGGAATTGTTCCTTTATATACATTTTTGATAGTTTCTAGAAATCATGTTATTTTTAAGTCAAAGCTGTAAGAAAATGTTAATATTTACCAAAAACTGAAACACTGATGGAAACCACAGGTTGGACAGGTAGGTAGGCTATTAGTGCCTATTAGTCTACCACCCAATAAAACAATACTCAGGTCTTAACTAAATTAATATAGTAGGCCTATATTATTCCATATAATATATTAGACACCACGTTACGTACGGAATACGTTCGAGTACAGCAGTATTGTGTTTTATCTGCCATTTGTGAATTGTCATGTTAAAAGTTGAGCAGAAGAATTCACAGCAACATTGCTGAGAAATTAGCAAATGTTTAACGTTTGAGGACGCAATTGCGTACTGGCGTACCACTTACATGCACCCCTGTTCAGTGGCGATTTTACCACGGGTGCAGGGGGTGCATTTGCACCCCTTACTGTTGGGATGAAAATTTTCAAATCAATGTTAAAAAACCTCCTCTGCCCATTGCACCCCCTGTTTTAAAACCCTAAAATCTCCACTGCCCGTGACACTGAATAATAATGTACATTGATGGAGTAATGTAATCATAAAAATGTTTGTTGACTGTAGCATTCTAGCTTGAGGACACAAAGCATTTTTTGTTGCTAATGTTAATCTAAAGATATGTGAGAAGTGGTATATAGGCCTATTGGCACGGATAATCTAATGTTAATCAGTTGATTGCGGTAACATTACATAAGGTCAAGTCAAGAATTTTGAGACGGCCATTGTAGCCCTCCGGTTTGCCCCTAAAAACCCCCCGCCACCCTCACTGCCAACATGGCCGTTGTGCCCTCAGAGCTAAAAAAGTGCCCTTCCCCCAACTGTCACCTGATAATACATAACGCTTATTATGAATGGGCATCGGGTCGGTCGATAAAAGCAATGAGAAACGAGGAAGACGCTATGCAATCCACGCTCAGTGTTGCAGCCTGTCAAGGCACCCAAAGAATGAGCTCACTCCCTGCGCACATTTTTACAGTAAGTATCATCGGTCAACAGTATGTACCCCATTAGAGAAGCCAGTCCAACAGTATGTGTACCCATCAGAGCAGCCAGACCAGCAGTATGTACCCCCATCAGAGCAGCCAGACCAGCAGTATGTACCCCCATCAGAGCAGCCAGACCAGCAGTATGTACCCCCATCAGAGCAGCAGTATGTACCCACATCAGAGCAGCCAGACCAGCAGTATGTACCCCCATCAGAGCAGCCAATCCAACAGTATTGTAGATTAAATTCAAATTAGAATTAATTGGGACTTTTTTTCAGCCTCATCAGTGAGGCAGAAATAACAGATTTAATCGAGGAACACATACAGGAAACAGCAAGATCTCATAAGATTCAAGATTTAGGTCCTTTTTTATATTAAACGGCTCAATGAGATTTTGCTAAGGGGAAAAATAGTAAACAAACAATGAACTGAAATTTCCATCACCCTGGAAACAGAATCACCTCAGAAAAAATTGTGGCAGTACTTTGTATTTGATTTGGTTGAAGTCCATGAACCTTTTTTCAGGAGTATGGAGGTCAGTGGAAAAACACCGGTCTCACAAGACATATCATCTGATTCCTTTCCCACACCTTGTGGAGAAATGGAATAACCCTGATATAATCTGAACATGCAGCCTGCATCCACTTGGACAGAGGTCATACAGATACATCTTGCAGTACTCCAAATAAACCCATTAATTAATGTACCTCAGAGCAGAGGTATGGCATGTTCAGTTCTTTCTGATAAATTCACGTAATTCTTTTTTTCTTAACCCACTGCACAGCCCACAGTATCAGGGATTACAGTGAACTCTCACAACATTTGACATAAAGCCAAATGTATTGGTTATTAGTTGAGAAAAAACATTTAAAATCAGGGTGAGCTCTCTGAGCTTCTTATACATGCCCCCAGATTGTTCACCCTTTATCATTGAACAGGCAAAATTATTTTATTTTGTTTGCGTTTTGCTGCACCAGAAAGCATTGCCAACATAGCAAGCATGATCTGCACTGAACCGGAGACACTTTTGGCGGACATTGCAAGGTGCTTATGTTATATGTTTTTCAAAAATAATAAATTGAAATTGAGTTTTAGATTAGAGTTTTTATCTGAAAATATTTTAAAATATTTAAATGTAAAAAATATGTAATATTTTTATTTTTTTAAATCCTCTGTCTGGCCCCCCCTGTGGCAATTAGACACTAGGCACATGCCTAGTTCGCCTATGGCCCTGCAGGTGACAAAGCTTTATTGGGTTAACGTGTCAACAAATAAGTTATATTACAAATATGAATATGAACACTAATGAAGTTTTAGCCGTTACAATATAAGTTAATGTAAGCAAATACTCACTCAATGCTTTTGCTAATGTGCTGCAATCACACAAACAATTGTTTTGTATTGAGTGTCAGAGTAAGACCAGTTATACCAATGGAAGGCAAAACGATCTGTTAATATAATGTTGTGCCTGCTGTTGATGTATCAAAAGAAAATCCTAACAGAAAAACAAAACAGATAACGTCTTTGGTCAATTTGCAATTTTGTTTTCAGCGAGACTGGAAAGTAAGATAAAACGTTAAATCTGGCACTATGACATAAAATGTATGACTGCATATACAAGTTTTGCAACAATCAGTGGTATGCCCGCTTCAACCATCAAGATCACGTGCGCCCTTTTAGAGTTGTAGAAATAAAATTAAAAAACACACCCTCTTGTAAATTACACAGCTGTGTTTTCAGAAAAGCATAACTTGTTACACAAATAAGCAAACAAACAAAGCTGAAGCATAGCTAGGGTATTTAAATTGCTACGTGTGTAACCATTAAATTACAAGGTAACAATAGTTTATACGACGATAAAAACCGTAATTATATATTGTGGGTTCATAAATACGGCAGTTCTCAAATTTAGGTCTTTCTGAATCGCTAAGTACCTTTCTGTTAATTTGATCATTCTCTTGTTCTCTTTGAAATGTGCTGTAGTAAAATAAACATTTTAAATAATAGGCTTCATGATTGAAACATGCTCCAAATACACACAAACGATATCGGGGAAAATGCATGCTCGTTCGTTTAGAATATAACGGCCATTCTGATTGCGGGGGAAATATGAAACCAAGATGGATTTAACAGAAGTGTTCTGACCGCAGCATAATTAAACTTTCCATTTCTGCTTTTATTTGTTTTCAATGCCCACTGTTTTTATCGTTGTATGCATTCAAAGTCAGCTTCCCTCGGGAAAATATGTAATACCTTAACATGCCAACATTCTATATGAGACAAAACTGGGCCACTGGTCTATAATTGGGCATATGGACACATCAAACAAGGGGTGACTGATGTGAACACAGTTTGATTTAGTCACAGGACTACACTATGAGGTGTGGCCTATCCTCCACAGTTGCTGAGGGTTAGTATAGAAATATGCAGGTTTATCCTGTGAGTCGTGAACGATGCAAGAGATTACAGAATTTTTGAAAGCCGTGTTGAATTCCATTAGCTTTAACACTGGTTTTGTACATCAGAATCACTGACAGGGCAAAATGAAGTTAATTAGTTGAGGAGTGTTCCAACAAAGAGTTCGGTGAACTGTAGTTTATTGGTCAAATCCCTCTCTGAACCCCTTCCCTCTGATCACAGGCTGAGGGCCAAGGACACTGGCCCCATGATTGTACCACCTTAAACCTCTTTACTACCATGATGAGCAATCCTCTTTTTGTCGACAGTGGTCGTTCTATCAGAATGGAGTTATTGTTCATATTTTTTTAATCAGGAGAACAGTCAATGTGCTGTATGTTCCGTCAATTCATCAATTCATTTCCCTGCTGCAGCGACAGGCTTAGATGAAAACTGACTGTACATGTGAGCTAGGTAATGGAAAGCTAAAACCAGATCTATCCAATTATCTTTGTTCTTAATTTATTGTTCCAAAAAGTATGTAGGCCTTAGACTGTAAATAATGGTTTCTTGTAAAATGGAGTGAACAAGACTATCATCTGGATTGTAATGCTTTTGTAAAAAGTGGCAAATCTTTTTCTTTTTTTTCTCAGAATGAAGAAAAACTGTTGTACCAAGGTGAAAATCGTACAGGGTAAACATTAGCTCATGTTTTTTCACGCCTCCACAACTGCATTTTCACACATTTTTGCAGACTCGCGACTTTGAGAACCCGAGTCATGTGTCACGTGTTAGTAACGGGGGAGTAGCTTTAGAGCAGTAAGTTTGGAGCAGCTCTCTCAACCCCTTTCTTCAGGAGAGGGTGAGCAGCCCACTGCTCTAATGCAGGCTGACAGCCTGTAAGGTTAAAGAGGATGCGGGGGAACAATGTCTCGTGACAGGAAACCTGTGGGAGAGAGGGGAGTGGGGATCACGCTGAGACTTCCCTGCCAGGCATCATTATCCAGAGGTTTTATCCGACCCAACCTGCTGGAAAATAACTCACAAAAAAAGGTATAGCAGCACTCAGAGGCCATTTTGTGTCTAAACTTCTCTCCCTCCCATTTTTCTTCTTCATCTGTGCAGCTGAGTGTTCTGTTGCCAGTCGATAATGAGAGCTCTGTGGGTTTAGGTTACCCCTTCTTTGGTATAAGAGTTGATTTGAACTATTTCAAACTATTTCAAACCTTCCTTCCCTAAATAAAATTATTGAAAAACAACTAAATTACTTTCTTTGAACTAATGAAATTCTTTTAAAATTTCAGTCAGGGTTCCGTGCAAACCACAGCACAGACTGCTTTAGTTAAGGTGGTAAATGACCTGAGACTCAGACTGTAATAATGTATCGGTCCTTGTCTTATTAGACCTAAGTGCAGCATTTGATACTGTGGACCATACAATTTGTCTTGAAAACTGTGTTGGCGTTTCTGGCATGGTACTACAATGGTTTCAGACTTTTTTTTGTTTTTGCCTTAGGAGACCATGCCTCAGAGAAAGCAGACATTACATGTGGAGTACCACAAGGCTCAGTTCTGGGCCCATTGCTCTTCTCTTTATACATGCTCCCTCTTAGCAGAATCATCAGAAAACCTGGTATTGATTTCCACAGTTATGCTAGTGATACACAACTTTATATCTCTGTATCAGCCAAGGATGTAAGCTCAATCGATGCTCTAGATCAGCGGTCTCCAACCTTTTTTGCACCACGGACCGGTTTCATGCAAGACCATTTTTCCATGGACCGGGGGAACAGGAAAAAAAAAAAAAAAACATGGAAAAAAACTGAGACAAGTATGGAAAAGAGGCACAGACGGAAGTGGTCATTTTTCAAAATAAAAAACCCTGCAGACTGCGATAGTCAATAAAATGGATATAAAATTAAAATTAAAACGTTTTTATTATTTCTGTGCGGCCCGGTACCAAATGCCTCACGGACCGGTGGTTGGGGACCACTGCTCTAGATAGATACTGTATATGACTGAGGTAAAACCTTCCACCTCACAAAAGACTAAGCAAAAAGATCTTCCAGAAAGTGATCCACTGCCTTGACCAGGGAAACAAACAAAACAATCACAACAGACCTGTGGTCCAGGCAGACAACTGAGCCATATATAAGTTTAATGGTGCACTTTATTAATAAGGAACTCAAGATGAGAAGCCACTGCTGGCAAGCATCATTTTCCCCCGGAGATCACACGAGGGAAAACATAGCACTCGTTTTATTATGTCAAAGTTACCTCTGTTATTGTGTTTTATCAGTTGTCTTTCTCTGTATGCCCTTTGGCTGCAAACCGTTGTATGAAAGGTGCTGTATAAATAAAGTTTATTATTATTATTATTATTATTATTATTATTATTATTATTATTTGGTACAGGAAGGATAGTTTGTATAATCTGTTAATTCTCCCCATTGGTGAATATCTACTTCCACCAATAAGATCTGTTCAGATCTACTTCTACCAATTATACCATCTGTTCATAGTTGCCAATTGCAGGCCACGGACCAGGTGACATCATTTGTTTAGACATATAAAGGATGTGTACCTGCGATGCCATTGTAGCCAATAGAACATTCCATATTGCTTTTCTGTGGGAATTAGCTTGCTTGCTGTCTAATACTATCCAAAAGATTAATAGTATTTTAAAGATGTATAATTTCTCTGTAAACCCTGCATCATATTGTGTGACTACAAGGTAGACTGTAAAACCCTGAACTAAATTAATATTCTTTTTAACCAATAGCACGTTAATATAGCCAGCTATATTCCCACATCCCCCGCTTAAAAGAGCAATGCTCACTTCAATACTGCATGTTTATTTGAATTCACATTATACAGAATACAACCACTGTACAACACATGGATAGAATCATCAGGTACATTCTCTCTAAGTAAAGATAACCTTTTGTGATGTCACCACAATCAATGCATTACTTTTAGATGATCAGTGCTGCATTGTGACTGTAGTGTATATGCTGTATAATGACTGCTGGACTGGCTGCTCTAATGTGGTCAGGGCTGCTAGATACAGGGCTGAGTCTGAAAGTGTTCCTTCCCCCCTCACCCTAAACTAGGGAGAGAGTCTTACCCAGTCTTCCTTTCTACCAAAGGGAAGGCAGGTGGTCTTTTCTCAGGGTGAGTAGGTTTCATCAACCTGTGCTCCAATTGAAATAATGGTCTTTAAGTACAGTTCAATTATTGTTTTAATTGAGGTCTCCTGTGGTCCTAGAATGCATTTTATTTGGTTCTTCCGTGAGTTTTCAAGTTAAAGATTCTTCAGGGGCTTCTCTTAATTGCCGCACTTGTGTGCAAAAACAGCAGTGAGTGGCGGAAAGGGGAACGGAAGGGATTGGCATTAATCGCATGAACAAACAGTTGGTCAATGTGGTGCGGTCCACCCACCCATGAGGCAGACCGGTCTTTGTTGTTGTTCAGGAAAATTCCTGTTAGGAACCACTGACAGATGCTGGAAAAGACAGTGTCAAATCTCCAAACACACCTTTAGGAGGGTTTGCTGTGAATACTGAACAACTGAACACACAACGTTGAAGAGTATGGTAGTGTACCCCTATATGGTAGTGTGCCCTGCAGAGAAATTGGCTCACACTTCACATACCCTCTATGGAACAATTTATGACAGTTAGATTAGTACAACCCATCAACAGGATCAGCAGGCTAATGGCAGTTTACATTCATGGATCATGTTTTGTTTTCATTGCATCCCTGTTAGGTGTCAGGTACCCCAACAGCCCAAGAGTTGCAGTACAAGGGTGTGCATAGTTTAGGCCTGCTCAGGAATGCAGGGTACCTGTACTATCCAAACAGTTGATTCAATGTGGGCTAACTTTGACTAATTACTAATTATTACCTCAGTATTATTTAATGTTTGCATGTTTCTCAAACAATTATATAAAGACCCAAAGAAGCAGAGAAGGCCACCTGTTGTAGGGTTGAAATATAAAGACCATATATAAAATAGGAACATGACACTATGTCAAAGAGCAGGGTGCAAACTCCATGTAAACTGCAAAAAAATTATTTTAAGTGCATTATTTCCAGAACCTCCTGACATTTGGCACTCATTTTACCACTAGAGGGCACCATCTCTCAGTTGTATAGTGAACTGATTGAAATGTTAAAGTTTCTTTGTAACATTGAGAGGAAACATGTGTGGATGTATTTTTAAGGTCATTTCTTGGCTTGCTTTAAGAAAAACTTTTATGTGGAATAGTAATAATTTATATTTGGGGGAACTCCCACTTGTTTATTCTGTTAATGAGGTGTATGCTGCCAACTTATTAAAATCCTTAGTATCAAATCAAATCAAATCAAGTTTATTTGTATAGCGCTTTTCACAACAGAATTGTCACAAAACGCTTAACAGAGGGGGAACCCAGGCCTAGACCCCCCCAAAAGCAAGCCTAACGGCAACAGTGGCAAGGAAAAACTCCCTTAGGTAGGGAGAAACCTTGGGAGGAACCAGACTAAAAAGGGGGGGAGCCCATCCTCTTCTGGCCGGCACAGGGTATGTCCAAAAAAGACCATGTCATGGTCAGTCGGGGATGAGTATAAGGCACTATTGGGGGATGAGTATAAGGCACTATTGTCCATGGAACACATAAACCGCAAACAAACCGCTAAAAAAGTGTATTCTGTTCCTTGTGCCTCTAAACAAGATGTACTAAATGAAAGTAGATTTATTTAGCATTATTTATTAGGGCTGTGAATCGATCAAAACAACTAGTTGATTATTTAAAAAATTAATCAGTTGATTAATTGAACAGATGTGATTTTTTACATTTTTATTTCTCTGGCATCCTTCATGCTTTTTTGATATTTAATATTACTTTTGACAAAACCTACAATGATCAGTAGATGGCAGTGATCAGTTATCAATCACCAATCCACCACATCATAGCTAAATAATAGCTATGATAGCTATCATATTCAATCATTTTCCATGTCAGTATACTAACTCAGTGACGTTAAACAAAAGTGTCTTTATTTCTAAGACAACAGCAAACAAGTTATATTGTGTATTTCTCAATCTTGTTCATCTTCTGTTTCTTCTTCATAATTTTCCTTCTGAAACCATCAGAAATGCTACAGGCCCTCAAATGATGAATTCTCCCTATTGGTCAATATCTACTTCAACCAATAATATATGTTTAGATCTATTTCTACCAATAACACCATTTGTTCATAGTTGTCAATTGTAAGCTACACAGCAGGCAACATTAATTATTTTAGACATATAAGGATGTGCACATGTGATGGCATTTCAGCCAATAGAACATGTTAAAAAGAACTGGATAGATTCCATATTGCTTTTCTGTTGGAAGTGGCAAGTGGCTTGCTTGCTGTCTAATACTATCTCAACAAAAACATTTTCAATGTAAAAAAAGCCAAGTTACTCACATACAAAACATATACATCTGTAAACTACAATTACAATATTCGGTCTGTGCACCAAATTATTGACATCAAAATTATGCCAAGTTACAGCTAAACTTTCATCAATATATTTCACAGAAACTAAGCAAGCACTGTTGCCCACTTTTAGGTCACAATTTATGAATGACACCATTAATACAGTAAAAAGTAATGCAGTCAAATCACAACTTATGCTGCGGTTTCTCAAAGTGTTTAGTAAACACAATACTGCTGATTTCTGGAACATATTCAGCATTTGCTTTATTAACTTAGTGAAAGCCATATGTGATACCCTGATGCCCAAATAAATAGTAAAATAATGCCATGACTCAATTGTCTTTACACTGATAAACACATACACATGATATAAATATTGTCACCTGTAATGTTCAAAAAGATGTGATATCTTAACAAAAACATTTTCAACATAAAAAAACCCTATATGGGCACTCACCCAGAATGCCCTGGCTGCACCAGTCAGGCTCTGGCTGGGAGTACTGCTAGTGGGCGGCAATTGGCTGTCCACCCCAGGAAGGGGGGAGGAAAGCCGGAATGAGCTCGCTGCAGAAAGCTTCTCTGTCTGTATCGGAATCACAGTCGCCAATTAACTAATTCTGTCTCAGAGGAGGTGGTTTATCGTTCCTGCCACTACCAGTGGCTAGAAATAGGCTAGCAGCGGGCTTGTGGGGGGGATAGTTGTAATAATACATTTTATAATTGGCCACCGAATCAGGAGAAAACCCCCAAAAAAACGTACATATACAAAGCATACTCTAAGGATACTATATCCTTACTACATATACTAAGTATATACTCTCTTTACATCTGTAACAATTGCTAAATACAATTGCTAAATATGGTCTGCATACTAAATTTATTGATATCAAAAGGATGCCAAGTTACAACTAAACTTTCTATGTTTCACAGAAACTAAACAAGAACTGTTCCAAAGGAATGCTTCTCATATTGTCCCAGTGTTCTTCTGAATGGTTTGTCCTTTGCTCATATTATATTTTGAAACTGGAAAGTGTGTAATTATTCAGATTTATGGTATATGAAGTATGTATTTATATGTGATGCTCATGTTCTATGTGTCAGTACGGTATTTCATGTATTAGGAATTATAATGTCAAATATCAATCAACATCATAGGAATGATTTACATATGCTTTATGGAGTGTGATCTTTTCAAACACTTTTTTTTGGCAACTTAAACTTTTTTTAAATTTTTATTTTTATTTTTTTAAGTTTACCGCTTACCTTTCTACCATTTGAGATTATTAGCTGGACTTGAACTGCTTAAATTTCAGTAAAAACTGGAAAATGGGGGTGTTCTAAAACGTTTGACCGGTAGTGTGTATATATATATATACTGTATATGCTTCTGTGTGGCTCAGTAGGTAGAACATGGTGCTGACAACGCTTAGGTTGTGGGTTCGCTTCCCATTGGAGCCACATACAGTATATTGAAAAATGTATGCATTCATTGCTGTTAGTCGGTTTGGATAAAAGCATTTGCTAAACGGCATATGTTAAATGTTATACTATGAATCTTTCACAAAGGATCTTTCTGAAAGATTATTAATCTATGGATCTTTCAGAAAGACAATGATCCCAAGCATGCCTAAAAATCAACCAAGAAATAGTTAACTGACAAATTTATGTTTTGCAATAGCCATCTCAGTCTCCAGACCTGAACTTTATTGAAAATGTTTGTTTTTTTGTGGTGAACTGAAGAGGGCAGTCCACAAGCGCAGATGCAGTAGTGACAATGATTACCCCAATATATTCACCAATTTCATAAAACATAGAAGATGCCTCAGTAGTGTCATCCTTGCAAGGGGAGGTTGCACAAAGTACTAAAAACGGGTGTAAATAATTGTGACATTGTGTAAGAAAATATTACTTGTTAAGCACAATATTTTTCTCTGAGCAGTTGTATTAGTATAAAATAATAAATTTCCCCCATTTTATGTACAAAAAATGTACTGCCTTTTTGCTCATGTTTATCAAGGGTGTGAATCATTTTGGTGTTGACTGTATATGTAAAAATCTTCACATTTTTTAATAATTAAAAATAATAATAATAATAATACTAAAAACCAATCTGCTGATTCATTAGGGCAGCTTTAGTTTTGCACATTCTCCCATATGCCTGTGAATGCATCACAGATTTGTGCATTAATGCAGTTGTGTGGCCGGAGAGTCTTGAGCCATAAATCAGTCAGGGGCTCCGGAAAGTATTTGGTTACTGGCTGAGTGACACTACTTCAAAGATTTTAAAATAATCTTGTTGTGCTCACTGACACAATTTGGGGATGGGCAGCTGTTTTGGTAAGGCAGGCCCAACTTGCAGCCTGCAGCCTGCAGAGCCTAGAGCACTAAGACATTAGAGGGGGTGAATGAGTTCCTGGCAGCTGGTGTCAAAGTGGGACTAGGGGTGTTAAGGCCTTGGGCAGAATATTTTACTCAGTTGAGGCAACTCAACTCAATGAACTAACACAAAAGAAGATGTGAGAGAGAGAGTGTCAGGACTCAGTCAAATTATGACTGAAAGAACTTGAGAAGAAATTGTAAAACATTTCTTTACTACTGTTTTATTTCTATTCTATTATTTTCTTATTTTCATCTTGCAGCTTGCACACTCAGTTGTTGGTCCTTTTTAAATACACTAAAGGTACATTGATGATAAAATAAAAATAAAAATAAAAAGTGAGTTATGAGAGTCAATCAGAGCTAGACTTGGATAAAATATGTAGTCAAACTCTTTAGAGTCATCAAATTTGAGAACAATCCAGCAGATACCAGATTTTCAACTAAACATGTTACTAACCAAAACATACAATTAAATAAAATAATAATTTTGTTCTTTTAAAATTTTCAGCAATCTGCAGGATAATCAGACCAGACCTGGGTCAGATAATTATTTTAAATACTGAAACAACACTTTAGACGTAAACAAAATTCCTGCAGTTGCTGACATTTTTAAAAGAACAACATTTTACAAGAACAATTTTTTTTTTTAAAGGCTTTATGAACTCAAAAACTGCAGGGGAAGAAAGAAAGTAGCTCGTAGCTCCCAGTGAAGCACTAATAATATCCAAACCCAGGGTTTTGGTCTTTCTTCTTTTTGTTAGAGGTGTATACACATGAGGGTTGTGCATGAGCTCTCCTGTACTTCAGCCACTTGCTGTAACACATCCAGCCTTTTTCCTGGTGGAGCGTAATCAAACAGGGTTGCATATGGCTCGTTCAGTGGCGGCTGCGTACCGAAGAAGACCTGTTCCATGCTGCTATATATTTGTTTGCTCAGCGCCAGCAAGGAAACGTAGCGCATTCCTGCCATTTGTCGGCACTCCTGGGCTCGGCCGTAAATAGAGGCGAGGGTCGACCCCCGTCGGGCCCGTTTCGCGCCGCAACGCTCCATATATCTGAGGTGTCAGCCGCGGCCGACTCCATTACAGTACCCTGAACCTATTAACCACAGAGCAGGAGCACGTTCCATGGGGGCCCCTGGCTGGGAGGGGAGATCAGCCTGGAGCTAACATAGATATCAGACCGAGACCAGCATGTGCTCTCCGCCATCTGACCCCTTTACTCCCACGCGGCGCGGGTCATGTCCCACGCAGTGCACGTCTCTATCTCCCTCTCCACTCCTCTCAGATATCTTGCCACGGGACTACACTCCCTCGACGGAGGAGGCCGTGATGGACTCCCCATTCCTACTTGAAGTAGTGCCGTCCCCTCCCTCTCCTCTACGGTTTCTCTGGGGGGTGGATTGGACCATCTGGCAACCACGCACCCTTGGTAGTTAACAGGCCGGCTATGAGTGGTCTTGTTCCCCTCCATCCCTCAGGGTTAGATAGCAAGGAGATGTTTTGGCAGAAATACTGCACCTCAAAGTCATTTATGTGCTGTCTGAGATCATGTGTATGGAGAGCCTGCTTTTGATGTCCAGTCCACTGGGTTGTACAGAATTCTGAAGTATCTCTAACTCAAAATAAATACCTGTTACTCTTGAATTCACACAAAAGTACAACTCTGTTTTATTGCCTCTGTGTAATAACTCCTTAATAAAATCAGGTTTTTGAACTAGTAGTCTAGAACCAAAAAGAACACCACTTTTCAACATCTGTTGAAAAGAAATGAACTATTACAGTTTGGGATTTTAATGTTAAGATTAAAGATTAAAGTTATTGCTAGTAATTTTCCCTCTCCTGATCAGTAGTAGGAGTTACAGCTGTATAATTTAAAATTCAAATAGCAGAGCCACAAGCCACCAACCACATCTCATTCATGCTCAGTCCTGGGATTGAGGTTATCCCCAAAGTACCTTCACTGCACCTTGCAACCCACAAACAGTAAATTATTTGTTTAACTGACAAATTTCAAGGTTTTGCAAGAGACCATGGCAAAACACCACTGTTTACATGTGCAAATCCCACAAAGCCACAGCCGTGTCTGAACAGCCAATGAAATATGTGAATTTCGGCAAAAAAAGAGAAAAGGACCAAAGTTTTATAGTGACTCCAATTTTAAAAAAGAGAAGGAATTTAGAGGATTCCACAATGGTGCCAAAGTAAACAACCGATTGCGTGCAGCAGAGTGCTCAGTTCTGACGTGGAATGTTGCAGCCAATCCGTGCCAACAACACATAATGTCACTATGGCAACAGATGGAGGAGGTTTCTTTTTTCATCCTGGAATTTTTCAGTGTTGAGGGAATTCACTCAGGAACGTATTGTTCTGTGTTAGATTGTAGTGCCTCTAGACAGAAAAGCAAACGTTTTCATTTTGGGATAGAAAAGGACTGCATTGAGAACTCATCCTCCCCACTTAGACTTGGCAGATTATTGATGATATGTCACCTTCTCCAGTTAATTGCTGTTAGGAATCTTCTGTAATTAGATGAAATATCTTTAATATGGTCCTTCATGTGTTAGATATGTCAACTATAGACAGTTTCACACAGTTCATCATTCAGAAATGTACTATTCTGGGACTATTTTGGGTCATTAGAAAACACTGGTAACCTTGTCGGGCTTGTCATTTAAGCTCGTTAAGACTTTTAGAATGAAAACATTTACAATTACTGTTTTCACATTGTCTGTAAAACTCCCATGAGTCATACAAGGCTTGCTCTTACAGGCATTTCAGAAATATAATTTCTGTGTTTATTACACCAAGGTCTCTAAATACTAATCCTCAGAATTAATTAAATATGTCAAAATACTCAAAGAAGGTAATACACCATTGTTCAGAAAAATTCAATTTATTGTTCATTGAATAATATTCAGAACCATTCTCATACCACTTGTGATTACTCTATGCAATGTAACAATACAAAATGAAAACAGCCTGACTAAAACCAGAAAATACCCTTTTTCTCAACTGTCTTTCCATGACAGGACTTTTCAGACCTCCATGACATTTTTTTCAAATAAATGCACTTATTAATTATGAAGCAATTTTCTGAGACCTAGCAGGGTGTTGATATTAAGTAGAAACCAGATATCAAAATAACAACCCAAGGAGCTGAAATCAGCCTAAATTACGCATCAATGCAATTACTGTTGGTAAACTGACTTACTGTGTTAACCGCTAACTTGCTGTGTGGGTCCTTTGACTCAGCTTTGCCTTTTTTTTCCTTCTCAAATTTAATTACAGTAATCTTTCAGGCCAACACTCTCAGCCTGCCCCGTCAAATGTGAGTCTAGCAGCAAACCTGCGGGAGTTCCAGTGGAAATAATGAGTCTTTTCTGGCCCCCAAAATGTGTTCTGGGCTCTGGGTGTTTTTTTGTAGAGCAAATATGCCCTTGGAGATCGGTCTGCTTCCTGATTAAAACAGTGTATCAAACTGCTGCACTGATGGATGATATCCACGCAGTTCTTAGCACAGTTAAGAAAATATATATTTTAAAACTGTTTTCCTCAGCTGATATATTGATGAAAAGTTTAAATGAGTGTAGGCACTGAATAAGCATATTTACTGGTTACATGAACATTACTGTGAATTAAAAAATATTATTGCACGCATGGAAGTTGGATTATTTTTCTTTGGAAATTAATTGAAAGAAAAATGTGGTTCATAACTTTTTGAATGACATATTCACATCTATATCGAATATGTCTGCTGGGAAAAGAGGGTCATGAAGCCACTTTAGTTTTATCTGTAGGATAAATGGTAAATATAATGATAAATATATGGTCTCACATCAATAAAGTGTACGGTTTGTTGATCATTAAAAATACATCAAAACTTACTAAGGCTTCCATTGTGAGAAACTGTGTATTCAGAAAAGATCCATTGTAGTGGCCAATCAGTGTGGCCACAGAGAGATGGTGAAACTGTATTAATTTTGTACAGCCATAAACATACAATGGTGCATAGATGTATTGTCTGACGCATGCAAAAAAATTGATTCTGTCCATCCTTCATTCTTGAAACATCTGCGCAACATCTTTTCAGCAATTTTAAATATAGTAATCTAGCAAATCTAGCAAACACTGCCCCCATATGGAATATTAGTTCACTTGATCCTGGGTACTGAAATATGGCTAACCACCCAAAATGCAAATATGAGCAGCAAGACCTCATGACATTGTGGAATGAGGAGCTTTGGTTGGAATAGGACGCACACATAAAAGAGTAGTTGCTGTTTGTACAATTTCATTTTTCTGCTCATGATTAGTACATGTAACAAAAAACGAAATAAAATTACCATCTACAAGACTCTAAAGAGACCTTTTTTTGCTTTTACTTGGCCAAAAATATCCCATAGTATGGTTTGCAAACAAAGACAACAAACAACAAAAAAGTTGAGAGCAAAAATATATTGTTCCATTATATTTTAGCCTACTGAAAAGAGCAAAAACGAATTGCAATTTTCAACATAGCATGCAAGAGCTCAAATGAACCCTATATAAAATTACATATAAAACACAAAACGTATATAAAACACAATATGTTATAAATTCTTCTGGAATCCTATTTCAATACACAGACTCTAATTTGGAAAAAGGTGTGATTCCAGGGAATTTCATGAATTGGGTGTTTCTTCACACAGTGTACACTCAGATGAAAAATGAGGGCATAGAGGCTTTTAGAACTGGTGAAATATACTAGTGAAGTGTAAGCTATCAGTTACAATCTAGGACCGGCTTTGCAGAGTAATGATGTATGGCTCTAAACACTGCAAAAACAAACAAACAAAAGCGATAGAATACTGTTATGCTATGAGATTTTGGCTGCCGATTACTGTCTGGCTCCACTACCAAAAAAACCCTTCCACCGGAACGCAGTTGGAGCTTTAGTAATGCAGCAGTGAACTTTTTTACTGGCAGAGGTTATCATAAAAAACATTGGGCTGATGGTGTTGCAAGTAAGGCATCCAAGTAAGAACCTCATCAGCCAAATTAACATTTATGCTTTCATGACGTTCATTTTGGATGGTTAATCATAGAATAGAACAGAACAAGCCTTATAAACTGTCTTTTGAAGAAGAAGTGAATCCAAGGTCCTGACTTACTAGGGATATTAAAGTTCCCAGAGCACTTATCAAAAAAAGAGTATTGTGACTTACCAACTGGTAGTAAATGATGTACACCCTTCCTCCTACTCAGTACTGGGGAACAGCTACAACCAAGTTCAATGATACTCATTGACTGAAAGGATCTTATATCCTTTCTTCTGGCTATGGCCCTATTGAAGCCTACTTTCATTATTCTAGCCATGGATTCATTCAAGATTAGTTCATTAAGGACAATGAAATCAATGACAAACAAGCTGGTTAAACAAAAAATAATTTACGTAAAAAGCCATAATTACTTTTAATAGGGTGTGTTTTTGTTGTTGTTGTTGTTGTTGTTGTTGTTGTTGTTGCTCCGCTTAAACGGAATCGTTTAAAAGTTGTGCCATGCATTTTAGTTTTTTTCTTTGTGTTTGCCCTCATCTAGACAGTGTATTCATGAAAGGTGGGGTTGAGAACCCTTGTAAAGGGCCGGCCTGGCTTTGCTAAAACATGGAGGACTTGATTAGTCCGCTACTTTCAAAACAGGCCTGCAATCAGCTGAAAGGAAGTCTGTTTCAGCCCTCCTTAAAGCGTAAGTGCTTCACAAGCTCTCATTTGCCTCCGTCATTGCGATGGCTTTGCCAGCAGCGGGGTGTGTAAAGTTTCTCTGATTGCACTTGGCGTCAGCTGCGCGCTATCTCAGATTCTGTGTAGTGGAGCCAAAAATGTGCTAGCATCGACAGAAGACTAATGGACCATAAATGCATAGCCTGGATGGCCGTGTAAAAATCTCATTGCACTGACAGTTTATTCAGGCACCCAGCAAAGGCAGCTCAAAGCTGAAACAAAGGCAGCTCAAAGATGACAGCATTTTGAACTGGGGTTTATCATTTTCTTCTTTCTTTTTTTTTTTTATCCTGGGAGAAGGGGGAACAATCAGGCGAAGGGAACAAATCAACTGGCTGTTCCAAGTTCTGTGGTTGCACAAAACAGTTCCAGACTGCAAGAGGAAGCTGCTGATTGGCCGAGAGGAGCCACGTGACCCAACATCCTCTCTGGTAAGCCAATCTAGGCTCCCAATGGTGAACTTAAAATATGGCGCAAACTTCTACTTTTTACTTCAAAGGCAACTTGTGTATGCATACACACACACATGCTTTATGGTAATGGTTGATAGCTTTTATTATGATGTAACTTTTATTCTAGTATTATTCAAAATGTGAAAACTAGTTAAAAGCTTTGATTTCTTACATTTAATTTCTGGCAAGTGATAAAAGTTTTTAAATCTCAGATTTTGGGTTGTACAAGTCATAAGAGACAAAAATTCATGTGAATTAGTAGCAGATGCTTGTGTGCATAATATCAGTGCTAAATGCATAAGCAGCTGTAAGACTTAGAGATGTCCGTAGAAAGTTTTTTTTATAGGTGTGAATAAAAAATGTAAAAAATTACACAAATAATAAAAGAAAATGATTAAAAATATTATTTTTTCATCCACCGTCAGAGTTGGGAGTTTCCTGAAATAGAATACTCTTCAGAGCATACATCACAGATAGACTGTGTGAAAACTTTAAGGCATAAATCCTTTCAAATAATGATGTTGATAACCTAAACGGCTCAACATATTGTTTTACGAGATGCTAGATGGGCAATCGTTTCACTCATGTAAAACCATGGTACCACGTGACCCTGTGTGCTGTGAGACTGGATTGTAAAATTGAGATATAGCACATTATTAGGAAGCCAGATATTTATCAGTCCACATATACATTCATTATTAGTATACATTGAGATGGGACCAGTGTACTTGGACAACACAAATGATCGTTGGTGCTTTCTGTGACAATGGTGTATGCACTTGCCTCCCACTGAGCACATAACTGCTGGTGCATGCTATCCTTAAGGAGGAAAATAAAAAATAGATTTATGATTAATTTTGAAGTAAATTTATGGTGATTGTTTAATCTCCAGATCCGGACAGCATAAAATTCTGACATTTAAAAAGAAAAAATTTAAAGAAAAAATTAGATTTTGTTTCAGATTTTCCCAATTTTCTCCCAATTTAGTGGCCAATTATACCCTCTTTTCATGTCAACTATCCCCCCCCTCGTATTGTGAGCTCGCTGCCAAAGCAGTGACAAAGGCGATGTACTGCCTCCTCCGAGTCGGAGCTCACCAAGCCATCAACTGCAACTCCGGTACACAGAGCCACTCTTATATGCAGTGAGCTCATATCGGCTTCCCTCCCCCATCTCTGGGGCGGACAGCCAATTGCCGCCCCCTAGTGGCACTCCCTGCCAGAGGAATCGAACCTCGGTCGCAGTGGGCAACATGCATCCTGGTCGGACGCTTTCCACTACACCACCTGGGAGGCCAAATGCTGACATTTCTATCCGTAATTTACAATGATCAGAGTTAAAATGGCCTAGGCCAATGCGTTTTGTGGACAAGAGCCAGTGACGTGACTTGGACAAACATACACATATTAGGCCCATACAGATCTCGGTTTACACCTGTGAAAGATTACCCCTCCCCTGCCATAAACTGATCATTATTGGTGAAATTCTTTGGTGGACCAGAGCCCAATTGGCAAAAACAAGATTTGAAAGCATTATAAAAGTCAAGTATCATTTAAATACATAGTCAAAGTGCCCTCTAAATGGGGGTTTATTGAATCCTTTGTAAATTGCCAGATGGCTCGAAGGCTTATAGATGATCTTCAGTATAAATGCTTTAAGCAGGGTAGTGCTGAAAATTTTGGAGGGAAGGAGATTAATAGCAGTTCAAACATAACTGGCCCCTCTATTAATGCAGTAAAGAACATCCTTAATTAAAGGGTTGCAATCCAGGTCCTTGGGAATGTAGATTTTGATTTTGTTTCATAAGAGCTTTTAATTAAGTTAGTCTCTTTTAGCTCTTAAGCTGAATTTGACATTTCTTGGTAGTGATCTAATATCTTTGTCACCTTATGCCTTTTGTGAACAAAATGTGTAGTTACTGGAGGTGTTTTGTGTGAATAAAAAGATGAAACCAGGTCTTTGTGCCTCTTTAATGAGTAATTAAAATGAACTTTCATCAGAAGTGTTATTCAATAGATTTTTAAAGCCCATATAACAATTCATTTAACAACAAATACAAACACAGTCTGAGAAATTGTCAATAATATAAATTAAATCTATATATGTGTGCTACAATTTACCTGGGGAGAAACTAATACTGATGAACTGATGTGTACACAAACTGGACTGAACATTGTCTAAAAACACCCATGTAACAGCATGGCCATAGCTCGATGCATCGTGATCCTCTTCAGTTATTCTTCTGGTATTCTGTGTTTGATGGTTCCCTTGTATTTCTTAATAATAGATATGAGATCGATCTCAAATACAGCGTGATTTTTTTGCATCAATTCCAGTGAATTTATGAAACATTTCTGTCTCATAGGCTGATGTAAGACATTTGAAAAATGATCCTGGTGAAGGAGACAAGTGTGGAAAAAAACACCGTCTCCAATCATGTCTGTTTCATGTACTTTAGCAAATACATTTGCAAAATGCCATTTGGAGTATTTGACAGGGTGAAATAAGTAACGCGTAAATCTTCCCAGACCCCTGTGTCGTGTTACGACAGATTTCATTCCGATCTCCGATAAAATATAACCGCTTCTCCTGCCCCCAGATTTAGTGACCAAATAAATGCTTCAAAGCGTGCCCATTACCAGATTAACAGCACAGACAGCTCCAGGCAGTTTTGTTCTCATAAGTAAGCTTGGCTTCTGTTATGTGGGAAGGAGGCAGACGGTGGCGATGCGCATATGTTGGTGTTTATTTCCATTCTGTCATGTGTGTGAATCTGATTACAGGTCACTAAGTCAATATTTAGCTTTTGCGGATGGATTGCAGTCGGGCAGTTTATTTTCTTTCGCGACTCGACATCTGCTGCCAATGTCCTACGTGGAAACGGATGCGCTGAACATGTCGTGTCGTGTGCCGCGCGAAACAAAAACAAACAAGAGGCAGTCTAGATGGTCTCAAGAACGGAACTCAGCTTCCAGAGGTTTGCGAACGATGTGCTATAATCTTATAGTCGTTCGTAAGTGTACACTGAAGATGTGGTTTATTTATATTGTTGGTTAGCGCTAGCTGGTAAGGGAGAGGTTTGAGGTGTGAGTTTAGCTTCTCTCCCTGTGGCTTGTGGGATATTGAGTTCTGATCATGAAGAAGGTAGAGAATGAAACATTATCATGATATCGAGGAATCGGTGGTTTTAAATAAATTGAGTCTAATGGTTTTTAATTCCATTGGTATATACCTTTAAACCAAAAGGTGAATTATGTCTGATTCAACAAGTGATTTCACCTCCCGTCGAAAATGACTTTGATCAAGTAATAAAGACCTGAATGAAAATGAAAATGAAAGCCTTCTCAATGAACAGGGTAATTCTAATTCTGCCTTCTATACCCCATGTTAGAAACTATGTAAGCAGGATCAGGCTGGGAAAAAATCATCACTACTATTTTGGAATTTTATGTTGGTTTTGGATGCAGCACGGTGGTGCCATGGATATAACTGGACTGGACAGCAAGAAGGTCCTGGGTTCGAATCCTGGCCGGGGACCCTTCTGTGTGGAGCTTGCATGTTCTCCCCGTGTCCGCGTGGGTTTCCTCTGGGTACTCTGGTTTCCTCCCACAGTCCAAAGACATGCACGTTAGGCTAATTGGAGATGTATGAGTGTATGAGTGTGTGAGTGAATACGCCATATGTCCTGCGATGGAATGGCGACCTGTCCAGGATGTATTCCTGCCTTTTGCCAAATGCATGCTGAGATGGGCTCTAGCCCTGACCAGGAATAAGCGGGTTAGATAATGAATGGATGAATGACTGTTCGCTCTGGTGTGTGGTAAACCTTTTGAAGATTTTAGCGGTATGGCCACAAATGAGGGACACAGACGTGTGTCGACTCCAAATGGCAGATGCAGATGGGTTATTGTCTGTTAGGCCTCGAAGTTTATTCCATGATAACTGTATGAATGAGTTGATTTGTCAGACAAAGCTCATGTGTTTCTTGACTGCAAGTCATATTTCCCTCAATCATACTTATTTTAGGAAAAATATGTTTTCCTTATATATTTTTTAATGTGCTGGGACAGATTTCACAGTGGCAGAAGAAGACAACAGTGGATAGATGGATGTCCCACAAAAACATCTGCCAGTAAGTTTTATTTTAACAAATCCATATGACTTAAACATGCCAGGATTTTGTACAAAATTTGTCAAGCCATAACAATTGAATAAAGTGGTTAAACCAATTTTAATTGTAACGTGCATTTCTCTTCATTGCTCTCTCTAAAGGTGAGTGAAAAGAGGTAAAAACATCTCTATCTTATATATATATTTTAAATGTAGAGAATAACTGTGAATGTAGAGACACTGAGACAATGAAAATTAGGGGGAAAAGCCCTTGCACATAAAGGAATTTACTTGTGCATTCCCCCGCCCAGAAAATACAGACTGGGAGAATTTCATTTCGGCACAACATTGAAATCAACTTAGGCTTTTTCCCCTCTTCCCCTCCAGCTATGAAGATTGGCTGTTTATTAAAAGTAGAAGCCAGAAATTGTCTTTCAACCAGGCTTTCATTACCTCAGTTGTATTTTATAAGCAGACCACACACACACACACACACACTATTGCTCAACACATGACACAAGTGATAATTCAAATTCATTACATTTTACATTTCTGTCACACAAAAAGCTTAAGATATTATAGAATCATATGTGCAGTAAATGCTGTAAGCACCCCGTCTTCATAAATATTAAGGAGAAAATTAGAAAGATTGACATGGGAGCATGCATCACCTAAAATACAAAATACAAATACAAAAATAGTTATTATTAGTTATTGATAGACTCAAACTCTGGTTGAGTGTCGACTAAATGATTTTTGCAAAGATAAAAGTTAAGTGTTAGTCAAGAGCCATTGAATTGTTATATATAATACCTGTTTGTCGTCATACACTTAATACTTTTATTACGATACCCAGGAAACATCTAGTATCTATAACTGCCAAAATAAAGGAAACACTTGAGTAAATGAAGGGTTCTGGTAGCTCTATTATGATGTTGGGGGCAAGGTTAATGCCAATAAATACATAGCCATTCTGAGTGATCACCTTCATCCTATGATGAAGCATTTCTATCCTGATGGGAGTAGTCTCTTCTAGCATGACAATGCTCCCATCCACAGGGCATGAGTGGTCACTGAATGGTTTGATGAGCATTCATCTCTCCATTCACCAGAGAGAGGTTGAGACCCAATTTTACACTTATGGGAGATTCTAGAGCGAAGCCTGAGACAGCATTTTCCACCACCATCAACAAAACACCAAATGATGGACTTTCTTGTGGAAGAATAGTTTTGCATCCCTCCAAGAGTTCCAGACACTTGTAGAATCTATGCCAAGGTAGTGGCCCATTGCCCTATTAAGACACTTTATATTGGTGTTCCCTTTATTTTTGCAATTACCTATGTTTTCACAGATTTTAATGAACACTTTGACAAACAGCACACTTCTTTCCTGTTTATATATGATTATATAAACTCCTTCAATCTTCTCTAGAAAACAGGATAATCCCCTTCAATAACAGCATATTTCATAAGTGCAAGAACACTATCTTGGTAAACAACATGTATTTGTATATATATGTATCATTAGCAAAAGCCAGGCCTCCTTCAGCAGTTCCAAATAACTCCCAGTTCCAAACACTATGCCCTCAATATTGCAGTGAAATAACAATGTGATATGATCTGAGATCAACTGTGATGTCTTATAAAAGATGGAATCATGTAATTGTAAAGACAAATTATATAATGTAAATGTGATCTGCCGGCCTCTCCCAGTTATTATTAGTTATATTATTTAAATTATTTAAATCCCCTACTGAACAAGTTCAAATGCGACTTTTCCATGTATAGTGAGCTATAAATTAATATTTTCCTTCAATCATGGTTAATTTCTCTATGTGGAGGGATAATATTATGGTCATGCAATGGTAATTTTTGATAAAACAAGCAAAGGTGTCTTTAAGTAGCCATGACAGCCAAAGTCTCAAGAGAAAAGAGGCAGCTAAAAAATTTTTCTTTTTCCTGCAGACAATGTGTTTCAGCTGAAAATGTATTTTCCATGGATGAAATAGGATACCTGGAAAAAAATACTCAGGCATATCTGGAAAATTGTGTTCATATCACCTCAAGCTCTTGAAATCATAATCTGGATGGTGGTTGAAGGGTGAAGAGGTGGGGGGGGTCATGTGACAGCATTAATCCAGTGCTGTCTCTTGGCAACACGTGTCCTAGGTGATCGATAAAGGGTCAGCATGCAAGAAGTACATTCACTGCACCCCAACTCAATTTCACTTACTTGCGACAGAGCACATCTGGAATTCATTGGCCACAAAAATGAGGCATGAATAAAGCATGCAGACAGAGTTCAGTCCCCTGCCACACATTTCCTCAGATGGTGAGATAGCACAGCGGACAAAAGTATTCTGTTTGTTTTTCCCTCATTTTAGAAATATGTAATGGAGTTGTTGCATTTTTTTCTTGTTGTGCCGCACAAATAATACATTCACACGAAACCAGACCAAGACTGCGTGGTTCTCACAATGGGTCTCTTTCAGCACATTCACACAAAAAAAAAAATAAAATAATAATCTTAAGGGGATTTATACTGAATTTTAATGATGGAAGGAAATGTAAACAAATTCTGGAAAAACTAGGCCTACAGTCATAATGTAAATGTGAGAATTCAATTTATGGCTACAACAGCAAGAGTGGGTTGCTGATTTGCAAGCTTTAAAATTTTGTTGACCATCAACAATGAAACATGATTTACTGAGTATCCCCATTATACTACAGGACTATGTGGTACTTAGAGTTATGGAAGGAGACAGCACAGTAAAGATGGCCTTCATTTTCTTGCTTGAAATAATGTTTTCTGAACAAATGGACAAATGTTGATTCTTTATTCAATAATAAATGGTCTCAAACATTTTCCTAATTTTAGCCTGAAGTTTCTTTTTACTTGCCTTTTGATGTTTAAAGCAAAACGTTACTTGAAAACAGACACCATCACAATTAGTCTATGGATAAAGAAAGAAAATGTAACTTTCCGCAGCCATTCATAATCTGCATACCATTATCTAAACCTCTGCAAATTGTTCTACCATTATGCATACTTTGGATCAAAGCTTTTAGAAGTCTGAGATAAAGCTAAATGGGTGCAATTTTGACCAGAGTCCGATTCCGAATTTCTGGAGATTTTCTCAGCGGATGCTCGAGTGACGTGGCGGCCAACACCGCTGTTGGTTTTCTAATCTTTTATTAATGGCTTTGCTTTGCATTCTTCCCTGGGAACTTACCAGAAGTACAAAATCACTGGCAGACAAAATATAAAGTAAGCTCCAAGCAGAAATAGGCAGAAATGTAAAAAAAAAAAAAAAAAAAAAAAAGTCAGTCTTAAACCATTAGAATCTGAAATGGCAGAAACCTCGATGTTGTTGTTGTTTTTTTAAGTTTAATTTCCTTATATGATTTAAGTGTTCCCAGCTGTTCTGTCCTTACATAAGGCTCTCACACTGTGTGGTTCTGTCTTAACAAGGGTGCTGCACAGTCCCGAGGCCCTGCAATTTATTAGTTATGACATTAGAGATCAGCGTAGCAGTGTCCAGAGCTAAGCTCCCAGCCCCATAATCATAAAGACGCAGTTCAGCGTATGAATTCCGCTTTCACCTTTTGATGAAAAGTACCCTTTCTCTTCAAGAACTAAGACAAAGATCCCATCAGATACGGCTGCCTCGAGCCAGCCTGCTGCAAAAGAGCGTATTGATTTGAGGTGTTCTGGTTACAGAGCCGCATTGAACGTGGTCCTTCCAGGTATTACTGCTATCACTGGAGCATATTGTTGGTTTAAACTTATGTTGCTTTTTTTCACAGTCATATCAACCATTTCATTGAATTCCTCCAGGAATGAAAACTCAGCTGGGAGGAAAAGGCTCAAGTTGAGGCCCTGTATGACTATCCAAGGAACAGAAATGTGCTGCTGCTTGCTGGCTTTGTGTTCCCCATTCCCAGTCCAAGATGGAACTGAATTTCACTCTGCACATCAACCCTGTTTTTTTCAGCATTGTGTAACTAAAGAAACTTTTCAGCATTTCAGCCAGGGGGGAAAACACGTGTGGTAAAAATACCAGCGATGCTCCCCGCTCTGTATGCAGGCAATGCAGTGTGGACTTCAACGGCTGAAAACCTGATATGCACTGGTTCTCCCAAACTCTGTGAATGCAATACCGCTCCCCCAGCCACATACATACTGTATACACACACACACACACACATGCATACGCACTAATATATGTGCACCTACACATACACACACACACACACACACGTCCCTTATGCTATATGTGTTAATAACTACACTGAACATACAATGCTATAAACATGTCAGGTTTTGAACTTCTTAGTGAGAAAGAGAAAGATCTTTGTTTGGCTGACCGTCTAGGGCATTTCCTTTCAGAAGGATGGCAATTACTGTAACTCTAAACATGTGTAACACAAGTCATGGCATAGGTTTTACTAACAATTTATGCACTCGACTCAACAGACCAATGGACACAGACGTGTTTGGCCTGCATTGACTTCTCAGATGAGTTCGGCAAAGGAGGGAGTTATAGCTGTAACTTATGTGACTTATAGCTATAATTCATGAATTTGCATGAACATATCCTATTGTTTCTTGAGTGAAATATTTGCTCTGTCCATGTGAATTTGTGTCACACTGCTTTATATTTTGTGCAAAGTGTACTGTATGCTACCAGTGCGGTCAGGCCTCTCAACCGGGTGGCTGTGGTTTCAGATGAAGGTTTGGATGACTCTCCTGTTGTGCTTTTGAGCAAAGAGACCTAATCTCAGTAGGTCCAATAAAAACCCTGCCTAATAAATTCCTCTCAGAACATGTCTTCAGTTATAAGAATTGTACGTCTCTGACAAAGGTGTCTAGGGGAATTAATCATGAAGACTGAAAAACCCATACTAAGTGATTGAGTTTTTAATTGGCTCTTTTTAAAGTAGCCACCTGCTCATCTGACAGATGACCTTCTGCTCTGAGTCTCTACTGCTGCATGCAAATGCCTGAGAAACAGCGCAAACTGTAGCAGAGTGCTGAACTTGACAAAAACAGCTGATAACCCATAAAACACACTCGTTTTTTCCCCACTTGTTTTGTTGATTCCTCACAGTTCTTGGCGGAAAGGCACCAAAAACAAACTTACAAACCCTGGCTGCTTGCAAGGAGCTTGCGATTTGTTTATATGTAAACTTCTGGCCTTATTAAAAATAGTAAACAAGGCTTTTGGTGACACTGGTTGGTAGCCAATGTAAATGGTTATATTATGATAACAGTCTTATTTCCTGTAGATAAGATTGTTTAACGTTGGGCCTAGTCTCAGCCACTGACTAGTAGAGGCCAGAGAACTACATTTGACAGACTCTTAACCTTAGCCTTGAGAAAGCAAACCAGATGTGGGTGCTTTAAGCAAATTATTAGCTGTTCTACTACACACAGTTTTGCTGATAAGTGTTTCCAGCCCTTTTTCTTTTGGCAAGACAAAAAAATTCCAAAGCAGAAACATCACATTTTCCCTGACATAGCCATGGACACAGAATTGCCATTTGAAATCACATTAATACAGAACTGGAGTCCTCCGTGGCTTCAGCCCCACAATTGGGTCTGTAGTGCTCTCTGTCACTGTCCTGATTTGGAGTGGAAATTCTCCGCCAAACTGACTCCTGAGGCCGAGGAGGTACGTTTGCGGACTCAAAACGTTCCAGAATAAGGAAACTGTGTTTTGGAACGTGCGCACCCCCTGTGTGTGACAAATGCTACTGACTTTGTCCTAGAATGTGGAGCTTGTCATTCTTAACCACATTCAACATGAAGTGAGGTAGCTACCTGGGGGGAGTCCTTACACGTATTCTGTCCAATTCCTGTTGGCAGTGTCTCAAATGATAGACTCACAACAGGGAACCCCATGTGGGGGTAAACATCTCTAATGTTCAATTCCAGGAGATCCATACCACTTTAGCATGAGATTCATAATAATACTTATAATAATGGATTGCATTTATTTATATAGTGCCGTTCAGGATCTCAAAGCATTTTAAGTGACTGAGGGGAAGGTTTACCCTTACCTGAACCCCCACCATTAGTTATGAATGACACAATCCCTCCATCTCCTATACCCCAGGATAATCTTTCATAATCTAAACATGATCTGGAAGAGTTAAAATGAGGAAATGAATACCACACGTGGCCGTGTCTTTTTCAGTGCTACGTACGTTAACATCTCTAACTGTACACACACACACACACACACACACACACACACACACACACACACACACACACACACATACACACAGAGTTGAGGGCAGGGTGTTCCTCCTCTGCTTTCATCTCACCACAGGCCACAATTCACACACGTATCATATTGTAGCTGTCATATTTTTTAAGACCTCAAGAATGCGCATTGCTATAGTGGTTTCCCCAAAACCTCTCATAAAATGTCACTCAGCACCGGGCACTACACCACACTGCCACGACCTCAAGGCAGAAAAAGTCCCAGATTCTCTCCTTGAAAAAGTCACTGTTCATTTGTTAAACATGGAGCTGAGAGACATTTAAGAATGCAGTATTTACATTGCCAGAGATGCTGCCTGACAGTGTTTAATAATGCCTGTGAATTCTGTAGAACCACAGGCCTACCCTGGCCAGCGTTAGCCATTCTCACGGCACAGAGATCCGAGGGGAGAAAGATCGACCCCTTTGAGCTGTGGGAACAGTCTCTAACCTGAACTGAAATGCTGAAGTAACCTGTTACAATATGAGCGGGACTCAACACCCTCTGTCATCGCTGTGTTCTCTCGAGGGGGTTGTGTTGTATTTGTGTGACACTGCACTGTGACCCCGCCCCCCCTCCGCTATCCCTGTTTTACAGCTGACCGTTCTGCTGTGAGTAGGCTTTTACAGTGCCGTTAGTGCTATAAACCGTAAACATGCACGAGGGACAGGGTGAAATGCAGTCCACTTTAGCATGTTGTTCGAAGAGTTGTAGTGAATGGTCAAAGCAGTGCAAAGCATGAGTCAGAGATTTGAGGGGGAAATTTAGCCAATGGTAACTGAGTAACTGGGTCTATGGTCTTTCCCAGTGTCTGCCATGTAGAACATTTTCTTCATAAACACAGTTTGGTGATTTCCAAAACTCATTTAATAAATTATGTAACAAAGAAAAATGCTTTTAATTGAGAGTCAATGTTAAGGACAAATGTTGATTGAATCCAGGACTCTACAATATGTTACACAAATGTACTTTTTCCACTATACCAATACAAATGATAAGTTCCTAATTCTGATTGTGGGGACTATTCACTACACACACCTAGGTGTAGAGAATATAAGAACCACTCATAGATCTGTGGTACTGTTTTTTTTTTTACATTAGTAAACATTTTTGGGTTCCACTGGGCTCCACTGCTGCCTGAACCATCAGTCTTCCACAGAAGAGCCAGCCATGTTGGGCTCATCAGTCTCAAGTTTCTGTAAGTCAGGCAGTGGAATGCGCATCCATGGAACCATCTGGAGGCCGTCAATGTTGATGCCATCAAACTTGCTCATTAATAAAGGCCGACCATCTCCTCTGTCTCAAACCTGTGGCAGCAGATCTTCTGTGATATCCCCATCCCCAGCAACCTTCTGTTTCCCCCTGTCAGTCAGCATCAGGGGTGGCTGGCAAATGCCTGAAGCCGTAACCTGACCCTGACCCGAATGCTGTTAACTCCCTGGTCATCCTCCTGCCTGGCTCTATTATATGTTGTGAAGAGAATAGGAGCTGGCAACCAAATATAGGGAGAACAGTGCACACTGACCCTGCTTTCTATTTGGGCTGAGGGAGATTTGTCTGATTGGAGGTATGAGTTGTGGACCTGTGTATGTGTGTGTGTGTGTGTGTGTGTGTGTGTGTGTGTGTGTGTGTGTGTGTGTGTGTGTGTGTGTGTGTGTGTGTGTGTGTGTGTGTGTGTGTGTGCATGCAATCTGTAAGTGTGTGAGTTTGTGCTTGTTTGGGTAGGGTTGTTGCCTTCAGGAGACCATGCATATCTATTATTTAAAAGTGTGGTAGCCATATATTTAAGTTTTCTCTTCCCAGTGATATGTAAACCAGCACTGTGCAGTGCATTGTCTCTCCATCACCCACCGAAACAGGGAAACACAGTGGTTAATATCTTTTGGTGGTTAATTATGAAAATATTTCTGTCAACACCCATGGAACCTTTTCTTAAAATGACACAGGACCACGGCCTGTGGTTGCAGCCTGCTGCATGGACACTCAGCCAACCCCGCGATGGTGGGGACCACATGACAGGGCTGTTTACATCTGATTCCCAAAACCCTGGCCTACGCTGTACGGAAAAGGAGGGGGAGAGGGGGCTAGTCACTTGAAAGCCAGCGTAAGACAAATGCGTGGCTGTGGAAATATTTATAATAAGAATCCGTATATGCCTCACATTTATATTCCCCCTCTAGATTGGATGTCATTAGAAGGTGGTGGTCTGACGTGTGAATTTAAACAAACAACCCTGGCGGAGGGCCGCCTGGTGTGGAAAGGGGCGCTGGTATAAACATACGTGGCTCGGCGCGGGTGCGAGTGCTCTGTGCGGCGTTCCTATAAATCTCTGGCCCCCACCACGCAGAGATCATGAAGTGTGAACTGCTCCTCTTCTCCAAACCCCCCCCCAACCCTGCTTAGGATGTCATGGACTACTGGAGAACGGTCGCATTAGCCGCTCCAATTCCCCGCAAATTTGTGTTAAATCTAGTGTCTCCTGTAATAGCATCTATGTTATTATTTTTTCACATGTTAAAACTGAGGGAATTGTTTAAAAAAAAAGGGAAGCCAGTATTGCATTGGATGGCGGGGGAACTTAATAATGAATGTGTTTAGCAATATAATCCACATTTCCAGATATTTGACAAACAGTTTCTTATAGAGAATTTCTTTTGTTTTTTTTGTCCCTGTACAGATTTAATATGAACAGTTCAAGGCTTCCCATCTAGTCCAATGAATGTTTTACATGTTGAGCAATTTTTAGAGGATTCTTGATGACCAAAGAACCCATTTAATTGGCCGCATTCTTGCGAAGTCACCATCATGTTGTAGCAACGTGGTTGATACAACAGCATTACAAAGTGTAGTGAGAATGTTAGGGGAAGGGAAGGGAAGAGGCCATTGACTCGGGCTGCTTCTCTAATTGCTGTCCTTACAATGACTTCCTGTTGGGAGTCCATGAGGGATTCTTGTTCTTGACTCTTCAGATGACCCCGAACCAGGAACCACAGCTTTCATTCTTTCAGCCTTGAAATATGCTCTGCGGCTTTGAGGCAACTCCAGCAGATAGTGAACAGGCAAGTTTTCATAGAGCAGAAACTTCCTTTCATCCATTGTTCTCTCAAAGTAACTCTGCTAAATGGTTAAAAAATGCTAGGGCTTTCAAGTTGGCTGAGCTACAGTGCATGTCCCAACATTAGACGTATTAAATAAGCAGTCTCAGGCTCAGTTTTCTGTTATTTTCCTCCAGAACTCTAGAAATGTTCCTTTGGATCTCACTTGCATGATTCAGCTGAACAACGCTGTTCCAGCACCGACCAAACAATTACACATTTGTATGGAAAATTTCATATTTTAGTAAGCTTTCGTCTGAAGTGTGGCATGTAGCTTTGCTTTTAGATGTGACAATTGCAAGTTTGTGTACCAAGATAGATTTGGCCATCTTTTTCTGTGTACATAAAAGTGTTCTTAATCATGCTACCTAATAGGCTTGTTTAAGTTAATTCCATTTAATTTGGAAACATTGTATAAATCATTGAGGGTCAGGACCACCAAGGAAAGTAATGCTAACCAGATACGATACAATCTAAAGAAAAAAACTGCAAAGACATTACATTTCATATGAACTAATATTGCACCCACATGCAAGAGATTTCAAATGGCAAACAGAAACATAAATTCACAGATTCCTGTGTTTCATACGTGTGTGTATATGGAGACAAAGAAACTAGTTATCACTGATACAGCAGCCATATCGTTTTTTTAAACACAAACAGGAAGCCCAGTTGCTCTCCAATCAAAATATCTAGCAGACCTCATCATATTATTTGAGTTCACAGTTTGGGTTTTTCTGTGATTCTCACCCAAGGAGTTCCTGGTGGAGCTAGTAGTAGTAGTAGGACAACAAAGTCCAGCACTCCATCCTTCTTGTGAGGAGACAGGACCAAATTCAATCAAGCCGCAATGTGCGAGCTGAAGTTCAAATCAACAAATCAAAACAAATGCATAAGTGATTTTCTTGTGAATCACTATGAGTTCAGAAATTCATTAAATATGTTTCATAAGGGACTACAAAAACTGTATTTAAATCTAAATTTATAAACTATATACAATCATGATACTTTTTCCACTCAAAAGTTAAGTACAAAGCGCTTTGCGGTTTGACTGAATGTAGGCCACAGTCATTGTGCAGGCTGCGGCTCACCACCCCTCCTTGGGACAATAGGTCATTCATATCACTTCGTCACTTTTGATTGGCAGGAAGGTGCGGGGGCCTTCGTGGGAACTTCCCATCCAAACTGATTACCAGAAACAAAGACAACAGACCTCTTATTTATGCCTCTCCAGAAACAGCTGACAATCACTGCGGCTTTGTCCACTTGCCGATGATGAATAGTTTTTCATAGATGGCTCTGTGCTGGCGTCATGGTCGACCGCTGTCCACACAGGCCCACATTAATTACAAATGTCCTGTTCTCCCCAGATCCACTAATCATTGAGGCATAGAGAGATAGACCCACAATTTGTTATATCGGGGAGATTCCTGTAGTCCCGCGCGACTTGATGGGAAAGCACCTTCAGCTCTGATGAGTGTGTATTTTTCACATGCAAATAAGAACGTGCACCCTCCTATCACCTGGTCAGGATTAACATAGCTCTGGGGCTCTTTTCACTGGCACCAATGGGACTCAATGCGATCCCAATTGAGATTTGTGAAAGAGCGCCAGAACGACAATAAGTTATTCAAAGCACAAAGCCAGAACAAAGTGCATTCCATGGGAGTGATAAGTTCTTTGTAACAGGAGGAACAGATTAATTGGAATAATGATTAGCAGGTTTACAGAAAACTATTTTTTTTAGATACGACCTTCCAAACAAGATCTCAAACACGAATCCCTGCAGAAGAAATTCCGCGATCTAAACATTTCCAGTCGGAAAATAGTTAAGGCATGCGATCACAACGCTTCAGGGCCCTGCTTTAAGAGGCAAACGCATTCGGCAAACTCCAAAAGGGATGTAAGTATCAACCTTGGCACAAAAGGTTGATAGTTTGAAGTCATCGTAATTGGGCCCACAGACTCTAGTTAATGGTCTGCTGCAGTTGGTTTTGTTCCCCCCGTGCTGGCACTTCACCACGGGCGCATCAGCAGCTACGCAGCATACGCTGTGGTTTATAAATAAAAGAGGGGCCCAGCGAAAGATTCAGCAGCTTCATCGAGGCACATCAATCACGGTATAAAGGGGACATTCGCTATCACTGTGACAGGGGCAATGTTGTCTTATCCCATAAATGGTTAACTGGCTCCCTTAGCCCCCGCAACAGAAAGCAATGCAAGTTGTTTTGGAGAGAGGAACAGCGTTTTAAAATTTACTGCTCTAAGCAAGCGCCTCAGACCACCCTGCTCGGAATAACATAATACAATCCAGAGCCCGCTCTCCCCTTCTCACCCTCTGTGTCTCCACATCGTATCTACCTATATTTGGGACCGAAAGAGCTCTCTGCTTTCAGGAATTCTTTGGCACTTTATGGGCTATAATAAACATAATATCCTTTACCAGCTCTAGATTGTTAAACAGCACCTCTGTTGCCAAAAGGGCAATATATCCCTTGACAGAATTGATCTCGAATATTAATTATGTTCGCTGAGGGTAGTGTGAGGGCGCCTCCAGCCATAAATACAAGGCTGATTAGGAAATGTGCTTAATTTACACACCACGCCTGGGACAGCCAATCCCTTTAGACTGGCTTTGTGCTATTTTGTGACAATGTGATAATATTATTAAGATGTCATCAAATACCTTACTTTCGATCTTTTCTGTCGTAACCGCAGACTTGAAAGTTTTTTTTTAAATGTTTAAAAAAAAATTCCCCTAACAGAAGTGTGTCAGCTATATTTTACTGTGTGCCTATATGATTATGCGTATATGTAGTTACATTCTTATACATTCTTATACATGATTGCACTCTATGGGACAATTTTACTAAAGGTTTTAGCACACATAAAGCACAATCTTGATCAATGAAATCAATAGAAATGTTGGTCTTGCTGGAGCTAAATTGCACATACTAAAAGCTTTACCAAATCTGGCCTTGTTCTAAACTGACAGTGAAGGCTTGGGCAAGAATCTCTGTGTCTGAAATATTCTCCTGGCTCTCACATGTGTTTGCACATGATTAAAAGCTCTACTCTGGCTAATGTTTTTTGGGTAATCTCGGAGGGGGTGCTTCAGGGAAACCTCTGGCCTTTACTGGAAATGGCAGGGAGGTGCAGGGAGTGTTTTCGGGCCGGTTGTCTACGTCTCTGGAGATGCCTCTTGACAGGATGAGTTAAATTCACGGCCACGTTGCTGTTGCAGATGTACATGTCGGAGCAGCCCTATATGAGAAGGGAGACCAAATGTGGCTTAGATTGCATATCCAAATCTGCTGTTGGAAAACCATAGTGACACTATGAGTTTGTAACAGCACTGCTGGATTCCTTCTAGAAACAATACGACTACAAACAAACTCACACTCAGGATTTTATAACTGTTTAACTGTCTGCAATGTTATTTTTATAGTACTGTAAACCTATGACTGGGTCCATTTAGTTACTTCGAGAGAGTGGGAAATTACTAAACCTGCCAACCTCAAACTTAGGAATATAAAATTGGGAAAGGCTGATCTGGAGAGGCAGAGAATGTAAGGCAGTCATTAGCGATTAGTGCAGTCGAACCAAACATCTGGGTGTTCTGTCAGGGTGCACTCGATTTTTGACATTTTGTGGTTTTTGCAGCTTTGACATCTTCCAGCAATGTGTCCACAGCTCACATTAACAGAATCCTTCATGTGATGTGATGACAAAAACATTTTCACAAGTCAACAATTCAAAGCCGGGAATCTGTTTGACAGTAAATCAAATTGGGAGGACTTATGAAAGGTCTTCACAGAAAAATACTTAAACATATAAATAAATAAATAAATATAGTAATAAATTAATCATTATATTCCTACCAAAATACTCCTATGGGTTTTCTATTGCAAAGGATAACTCTATCGCAGAGACATTAACTGGACCGGGCTTTAACTGTGTGCTTTCCCTCAACGGATCTGCCCCTCAATATGTGCTGACAACTCAACGGACCTTAAAAAGCAGGCCTGGGCTGGCCGACATTTGCTTTAAACCTTTCCTGAATGTTCATATTTCCTCAAGCAGGAAAATGCAAATTTACCTAATTGTTCACAGGGAATTCCTCCCCACAAATCAAAATGAATGTCAGAACAAAAATGAACTGCAGGCAGTGTTTAAGATCGGGCAGGATGCAACAAAACAGCTGGGAGGTTGAATACTTTTGAGGAATCTAAAATGAAAGTTTGTAAGTCAATAGTTCCCCATGTTTTTTCTTGTCTTGTTTACCCAGAGTGGTACATTATGACTGTATGCTCACTGTACAGCTGGTAATCATTCAGGGTAGGAAAGTCAAGCAGGCCATACCAGGAATTTTATATTTGTATATAAAATATGTATATATTTACACTCTTATACCTGTTTGTATCCAACAGTAATAAACATTTATACCGACATAATATCTTAACCCCTAAAGAAGTGTGTTGATACTTATGCCATCATCCTAAATCCTCCCATGCAACTTCAGTCCCGTTTAGTTTAATTCCTCTCAATCAAATACATCTAAGGTAGAAATAGAATAGTAAAAACTGCAACAACAACAACAACAGTCCTATGGTAGAACTCCATCTTTGTAAGGTAACAAAGCAGGAAAAGTGCAGAGTGAAGTTTGGTTTATTGATTAAAATCTTTGATATTAAATCACAGATTGTTTTTAATCGCTGATCCCATGGTACTCTGCTCCACAGCACATGTCCGGTTTATTTAAGCTGGCACCAGCAGGGAACACATCAGCAACACCCCCTAGTAGCAGGTGCAGAATGCATACTTTATTCCTCCAGATGATGTTATAATGCTCTGCTGCATCCTGTCTAGACAGGTATCATTTCCTTCCTGAAATTAAATGTCAACCTTTTTTTTTGTGGAGAAATGTTGTGCTGGTTCATTTTGGACAGGGAGACAATGGCTGCTTTTTGCTGTGGCCTAGCTTGGCAGGTGATAGTGCCTGGTTTGGGATATATATTAGCTTGAAGTCCTCATCCCAAGCCTGAGTGCTCATATATACCAGAGCTCATCTCTGCCAAGATTTTCTCTCAGCCAGCCACACACAGACACACACACACACACGTATACGCACACATGCATTCACACACACAAACGTACACACATACACACACATACACACATGTATTCATGCACATGCACATGCATGTGCACACATGTATTCACACACACATGCACACACACTCATACTGACAAACATAAGCACACATGTAATCACACACATGCACACACAAGCAAATACATATACATGTACATAGCCACACACATATTTTCACACATGTACACACACACATGTATTCACACACACACAGGCACACACACACGCACATGCACGCGCGCACACACACAAATATACACACAAGTTGCTGTTTAGGGTTTTCTCCCACCATAGACAGGAAGCAGCCTTGCTTGAGAGAATGTCTAAATTGATTCAGCTCTGGCTGGGGGGTGAGGGGGTTCCAGCTTTGTGACCTTTCTTTTCCATGGGGGAATACGCTAACTGCTTTGCCATTTGGTGAAAGAGCCTTATTTCATGCCACTGTTGTGGAGTGCACAAGGAAATGTGTAACCTCCTGGCAACCAAAATGACAGAAAACTGGGAATGTCACCCCCAAGGAGTAGGTAGATGAGACAGTCCTGCCCTTTCATTTCCCAGAGCCTTCGCTGGAGCTCCACACAGAAGATGATAAGATGGGCGATTTCTTTTTTTTTTGTGTGTATTTTTTTCTGCCTGATTTTTTTTCTTTTTTCTTTTTCCAAAAAAACTACACAGAGGGGCTCCAGTAGTATCTATCTGCAAAAAGTTTCTCCTATTCAAAGGAAAGAAAAGCATGTGATTTCAGACACTTTTATACATACATAAACAAGTGAATCAAGTGCTCCTCTGAAAACTTTTGTACATTTCTTATCTGCTTTACAATGCCTGTTTTATGAACTTTGAGCATGTGTTTGTATTTATCTTCATGCTCTGTAGGTTCTAGGATAATTCCTCATTAGCGAGGGCTAAATGACATGCTATAATTTAAAATGCCGAGTATGTATTTGATTTATCAGTACAAATCACATATTACAACTTGTACACTTGAACTTGTCTGAATAAGAAATGCATATTAGTTCTACACTCACACACTCAGAGTGCCATGCAATTTCAGCCAACTGTTAGGTCTTGCTCCCGCAGTATGTATGTTTTCATCAGTAAGAACAGTTAAAGGTGTTTAAAAATGTCAAATGCTGTATTCATGAGGTTGACGTCATGATTTCCACAAAAGGGTTTCCATTTTGAGCCATGTTTTAGTGGCCAGCCATTCACCTTGTTTTTAGAACGAGGCCACATTACATTCTGTAACAAATAAATTCCTCAAGCCCGTAGGTTTTTAATTGGCCAGTGCAGGAAAGGGATGCGACAGCAGCCACGTTTAATTGGAAAGCCTTTTTTGTTTAGGCCTATAAAAAGTTATTGTCCTTAATGTCACATCTGTGTTAAAATCATCAAAGGCTAAAGATCAGTGCTCTACTTTTCCATGACTGAATTCCAAATCTCAGGGGGCAAATTCTGTCTTATCCTTTCTCTGCTCACATACTCAAACATGGTTTTCATTTAGTGCATTGTCCATTGAGGAACACACTCTTTTTCAAAGCAATGCTTAATTTATCAAGTAGAACTGAAGGAAGTGTTTGTGTGTATTTTTACATGCATATATGCATGAGTGTACGCATGTGCACGAGTGTATGTGTGTGTGCACTTGTTTGTGTTTCCGTTTGTGTCCATGTGTTTCTATTTATGCGTACATGCGTCATGTGTACATGCATATGAGTACATATTATGTGTGTGTGTATGTATGCTCACTTGCGTTGTTGTGTGTCCACTTACTTCTGTTTGTGTGAGTCTGTATTTGCACATGTGTCTGTACAGTATGTGTGCATATGCTTTATAAAGAACATTCGGAAAGTTATTTGACATCTCAGACAGCTGGAACTTTCCTCCTCTCTGTGGTGACTGTGTGAAGTAAGATGTTTGCATTGGACCACCACCAGCGCTGTGTCCCAAGCTGGAATATTGTGTTTCAAGTAAAGTTAAGAGTCTGATTATTGTCTCTCGAAACAACCTTGTCTACACACCACGCCGTCAAATAAAGTCATGGCCAGGGTGAAAATATCCCATGTGTCGCCCCAGTTCACAGCTTTCCTCTCACAGTGCTCCGGACCACGGTGGCCAGGCTGCTGCTTGATGTTTAATGACCTGGTCATTTAAACAGAGCTAATAAAACGCTCCCCCGCTGCAAAATGGTCCCTTCATAAACTGTAAATTCTGCACATTGTTTCACGTGGGCTCTCTTCTTTCATTTTTTCGCCCTGCCCCCTAGTGAAAAAGGACGCTTTGGTCATGCGTGATGCTTCAGCTGTAATCGAGGTCAGTGTTGCTAGATGCTTGTGTACTTATCCCCCAAATATTCCCCCAAATATTCAATTGACTGCCCCCCCCACACACACTTTTCCCCTATTCGCCCTTTAAAAATCCCCCAACAAACGTTGACTGCATACACTTCTCCTTTTCAGGGACATTCTTCCTGTCTGACAAAACCTATTTAGGACGTCAGAAAGAGAACCTCTGCAGCCGCCTTCTGTTGTTTTCACTGAGCACGAACTGGACACAGGACATAACAGACCTGTTTGTTATCACATATGACTTCAGTTTAGTAGTGCCACATTATCTCACTGCTGTTAAAAATTACTCAAATATATTAATTAGCATTTTTTTCTTTCTTTCTTTTATCTGCTATTAGGAAAATGACATGGGGATGCAGGTGTATTTAATTATTTATTTATATATCTATTTATTTGCACGTAAACGATGGGGAAACCTCACGAGAAACCAATTTATTTCCTTTGAAGTGCACGTAAGGCAGTGATGAGTCACAAGTCCATGGCCTTGTTTTCTTTTTTATTTCTTTCTTTGTAGATGTGGAGGACAATTCATAAGGCATCTGATATGGTCCCGCTGCAATCTCTGCTGTCAATTCGGAGGAGTGTAGACAAGCATGTGCTCTCTTCTGAAACATGTGATGTCAGCTGCTTGAAGTCAAGCTTGCACAGACATGAGTTGGAGGAATATGCCTCATGCGCAGCTCTATACCGGCAGACCCTGGGCGGCCGATTGACCAGTGGAAGTCGCTGGTGTGCGCCGAGATGCTGACAACCCGGCCAACTGAATCAATCCCTCCCTGGGCAACCCTACCAGCAATTATGCATCGTCCTGTGGATTCAATACCAGACCATGGGGCTCACCCACACACAAGAACAGTGCCTTAACAAGATGAGCCACCCAACAGCTCATTCAACTATTTTCTATACCCTGCATAGGCACAGCTGTGGAATGCAGTGCTGTGCCCTACAGTCCATATTGAATCCAGACCTTGCTGGTGACCAGGGCTGGCTATTTTATATTTTGCTGTTCAACTGTTTGCACAGTATATACAGAATATATTATATATATATATATATATACTGTATGAGAAATAAACGAACAGCCCCATACTACCTACAGTAAACTGTAAATAATTTAGGAAAGAATTATCTATTTTTAACTACAGTAGCTCAGAGTAGTATGGAGTTTATCAATATCTGGAACAAATTAACAAATGTTTTTAAGATATAAATGTGTGTTTTCCAGAGTGAATCTCTTTTTCATTAATAGCGCGTGTTGTTTCAATTCAGTGCAAAGGGCATTTGGTATCACAAGACTGGGATCAGATATAAACATGATGCCGTTTTCAATCGAAGGACTTCGCACTTTTGGAGCCTATATTATGACTAGGGAATGGATCCAACAGGCCAATCATATCTCAAATGTAGTTATTTATTTAACCAGGTAAAAGTGATTGAGAAGAATTTCTCATTTACCACACTGACCTAGCCAAGAAGGCAAGCGTCAAAGTAGTGCAACAATACACACATTGCACAAAACATAAAGAAGGTGCTTAAAAACAGGGTGCAGACAGTGCAATGTCATAGGTTAAAATAACAAAATGACAAAAAGACTATATACATAGAACACAGGAATCACAAGGGGATAGGGAGCTAACAGGTGCATTTATCAGTGAATGTGTTCTGTAGAAGTTTTCTAAAGGCGTATATGGACGTGTTGAGGTTGGGAAGTTTGAGAGTGGATTGTAGGGAATTCCAGTCATAGGCAGCAGAGAAAATAAAGGATTTACAACCAAAATCTGTTGGGATTTTGGAGACCGACAGGGTGATGAAGTTGGAGGATCTAAGGTTATAGGAGTTGTGGGAATGATGCAGGAGATTAGAGAGGTAAGGGGGTGTGATGTGTAAGAGGGTTTTATAGATTAACTGGTGCCAGTGAATACATCTTCTGGTGTAGAGCGATGGCCAATCAACAATGGAGTATAGCGTGCAATGGTGTGTAGTGAAAGGGGCATTTGTAACAAAACGGATGGCGGAGTGATGCAGCACATCGAGTTTGTTCAGCAATGTTTTGGAAGCAGACCGGTAAATGATATCACAGTAATCAAAATTAGGGAGTATGGACATCTTGACCAGAGTGAGTTTAGCAGTACGGGTGAAAGACGCTTTGTTGCGGTAAAGGAATCAGAGTCTGGCCTTAACTTTAACTTGTAGGGTGTTAATATGTATTTGAAATGTGAGGGAAGAGTCCAGCCAGAGTCCGAGATATTTGTATGATGCAACAAATTCCAGGGTTGAGCATCCAGGGTGGTGATCCTAGGGATATTGTCCAAAGTGTGTTTCATTTTGTGAAAGAGCATGCATTTTGTTTTCTTAGTGTTGAGTTTGAGGTGGAGATCATTAAGAGCTTTCTGTATAAGTAAAAAGGATGACTGAAGGTTGGTGAGGGCTGCGTGTAATGAGCGGTGAGAGCAGTACAGTATGGTGTCATCGGCATAAAGATGTATTTGGGCATTACCAATAGATAGTGCAATGTTGTTGATGTAGATGGAGAAGAGTGTTGGTCCTAAAATCGAGCCCTGAGGCAAACCTATGGTGATAGGGAGGAGTTTGGATAGGGTGTTCTCAGCCTTGACACACTGCTTGCGGGAGTGAAAATAGCTGGAAAACCATGTCAGTGTTTGTTGAGAGAAACCAGAGTTGCGTAGCCTTTGCAGTAAAAGTATAGTTTGCCAAATCAATAAAAGAAGCAACACAATACTCTTTGCAGTCAATGGCAGTAATGACGTCATTCAGCACCTTCATGATTGCTGTGGAGCACCCATGCTTGGGTCGGAAACCAGATTGCATAGCAGACATGATTGAGTGAGTGTCCAAATAATGTACAAGTTGTTTGTTGACCAGTTTTTCCATTACTTTAGCAAGACGGGGGAGAAGTGAGATGGGTCTGTAACAGTTAGGGTCACTTTTGTCCCCACCCTTAAAGAGGGGAAGCACAATAGCAGATTTCCAATCGTGGGGAAACTCTGATGAAGATGTGGATAAATTAAATAGGTGAGTGATTGGGGCAGCAAGTATGTGGGCAGCGGTCTTTAAAAAGAATGGGTCGAGGTATATATATATATATATACTGTATATATGAGAAATAAACAAACAGCCCCATACTCCCTACAGAAAACTGTAAATCATTTAGGAAAGAATTATCTGTTTTTAACTACAGTAGTTCAGAGTAGTATGGAGTTTATGAATATTTGGAACAAATTAACAAACATTTTAAAAATATTAAATGTGTGTTTTCCAGAGCGAATCTCTTTTTCATTAATACCAGGTGTTGTGTCGATTCAGTGCAAAGGGCATTTGGTATCACAAGACTGGGATCAGATATAAACATGATACCGTTTTCAATCGAAGGACTTTGCACTTTTGGAGCCTATATTATGACTAGGGAATGGATCTAACAGGACAATCATATCTCACATTTAGTTATTTATTTAACCAGGTAAAAGTGATTGAGAACAATTTCTCATTTACAACACTGACCTGGCCAAGAAGGCAAGTGTCAAAGTAGTGCAACAATACACACATTGCACAAAACATAAAGAAGGTGCTTAAAAACAGGGTGCAGACAGTGCAATGTCATAGGTTAAAATAACAAAATGACAAAAAGACTATATACATAGAACACAGGAATCACAAGGGGAGGGGAGCTAACAGGTGCATTTATCAGTGAATGTGTTCTGTAGAAGTCTTCTAAAGGCGTATATGGACGTGTTGAGGTTGGGAAGTTTGAGAGTGGATTGTAGGGAATTCCATTCCATTTTAAAAAGAATGGGTCGAGGTCAGCTACACCAGCTGCTTTGTTGACATTCAAGGTAAGAGGATTGTGGAAAACATCTCTTTCAGAGATTGGTAGTAAGGAGAATGTAGGAGTGAGGGCACTAGAAGTGGGAGGGAAGGTGTCATGGCCTGGGGTGGGAGCAGCAGAATCAAATATATGACCAGTATTCACAAAGTGGTGGTTGAAAAAATCAACCATACCTGATTTATCAGTGACAACCAATTAATCCACTTTAAGAGCAGTTGGTAGTTGGGGAGAGGGGATCTTATTCTCCATGGATTTCACTGTATGCCAGAATGTTGGGGGGGTTAGATGACAAATGTGTTAAACTCTGCTTGTAGGAGCCACTTTTAGCACTTCTAATGGCCAATGTACATTTATTCCTGATCTGCCGAAAAACCAGCCAATCAGATGGGAGTTTGGATGGTCGTGCGGAGGGCCAGGCTCTGTTCTTCTGGGAGCGAGGTCGTGGGAGAACCAGGGACTCTATCTGTTCTGGGTCCTGATTTTCTTACGGGGGGCATGCTTGTTTATGACTGCTTGCAAGGATTCTTTATAGAAAGAGCAGGCATCTTCCATATGGGGTATAAGGGAGATTCTGTTCCAGTGTACAGCAGATTGTTCAGCCAGATCACGGAGATACGCCTGCTCAACAAAATGTTTAAAAATGCGTTTGTAGGTAATAATGGAGGGTTGTTTGACAGAGAGAGAAGTACGAATACAGCCAATAGTGCAATGGTCACTGAGATGTTGTGAGAAAACAGCAGATTGATATTTAGTAGGGGAATTTGTAAGGATCACATCAAGCAATGCAGCAGAGCCGGGGGCGCTGGGGTTATACCTGGGGGTGGGGGCGGGAACTATTCAGGGCATCCAACTGTTGTGAAACGTTGTCAGGAGGATTGAGCATATCCCAATTCAAATTCAGTTGCATCTCGTCCTCTGCATGGGTGGCATGATGGCCTCTACTCAGACAGAACCCACAGATCTTAAAGAAGTCTTAAGAATTGTGGTTCTCTGTGGCTCAGATGGTAGAGCACAGCGTTGGCAACGCTTAGGTTGTGGGTTAAATCCCCACTGGGGCCACATATACTGAAAATGTATGCATTCACTACTGTAAGTCGCTTTGGATAAAAGCGTCTGCTAAATGGCATATATTATTATAATATTATTATTAAAGACCATTTCCATTGGTTGGTTCTATATAGTTATAATGTCCTGTTTGATTCGCATTTGTTAAAAGATGTTAAAATAAAGATGGGAACCCCCAAGATTAAAAATGTATTTCTTATGGGGGGTCCCAGACCCCCCCTCATTCCGACCACCACCTGCTGGCACAGCTGAGGATAAATGACACAGGGACGGTTTTGGGGCTCTAGCCATGCAGCATGTTGCTAACAGTGTGTCCCTGTTCTCTCTGACAGAGGGGGCTCCTCTGCTCTCTGAGCTGCGGCTGGTTCTCCTGGGAAAGAGAGGGGCCGGGAAAACCGCAGCCGGGAACACCATCTTTGGGAAGGAGCAGTTTCGGAGCGAGGGGGTGTCATGTGTGAAGAGGCACGCCAAGGTAGCCGGGAGGCAGGTCACGGTAGTGGACACCCGGGCTGGGACAGGGTCAGCCTCAGCGCACGTCCGAGCAGGCCAAACAGGAGATGGTGCGCAGCGTGTCACTGTGCGCCCCAGGGCCCCACGCTCTCCTCCTGGCCGTCCCTTTGGAGGAGTTCCCAGAGAGGGAGATGGAAGCGCTGAAGCAGCACATGGACCTCATCGGCGAGAGGGCCTGGAGACACACTGTGCTGCTGTTTACCTGTGAGGAGGAACTACCCCGGGGCAGCACCATCGAGGAGCACATTGGGAAAGAGAAGGCCCTCCAGTGGCTGGTGAAGCAGTGTGGGGGCAGGTATCACGTCCTCAACAACGCCCACGGATCCCCCCGCACTCAGGTCACCGAGCTGCTGGAGCGCATCGAGGAGATGGTGGAAGAAAACGGCGGCGATTTCTACCTGCCCCAGGTCTACCATGACATCATAGAGAGCAGAACAGACAGCAAGCCAAAACAAGGGATGAGGAAGAGGAGGTACAGCCTTGATAAACCACCCGACAGTAAGTATTAAAATGCTTGAATAATATATATGAGATATATAATATATATGAGACCTAGCCAACACAAGCCAGGAGCAGCAGAACAGGAACACAAAATAGAAATGAATCATTGAAATTTGATATTGGTGGGTACAAAAGATTTCCATCTTTTGTCTGTAAATCATTCCAAGACCATGGTGTGATAAGCCAAGTTTTTCCTTCCACATTCATTTCAAACACACACATACGTGTATACTAGGCATGGGACGGTTACCGTAATAATGGTATACCGCGGTATAACAGGCCACGGTATAACTAACTACAAACATTTAGTTTCCACGGTATATGCTCTACGGTATTTTTATTAAAAGAAGCACACAAAAAAAAAAATACAGTGGTCCCTCGTTTATCGCGGGGTTACGTTCTAAAAATAACCCGCAATAGGCGAAATCCGAAGTAGTCAGCTTTATTTTTTACAATTATTATATATGTTTTAAGGCTGTAAAACCCCTCACCACACACTTTATACACTTTTCTCAGACAGGCATTAACATTTTCTCACATTTCTCTCTTGTTTAAACACTCTCAAAGTTCAAACCTTCGTAGATTTAAAAAAATAAGTACAGTATTATAGAATGAAACCAAAGATCAAAGCTGTTTTCAGGCCCAAACATTTATTTGAGAAATAAAAATATAAACGTTTTCCATATACATAAATATGATAGCTTTTAGAAACAAATTTAATTTTAATGATCAACCTACGAGGATGGACACATAAGAAATTATTAATAGTGACTCGCGCGTATTTCAGTTCCTTTGACCGTGCCTCTTCGTCCTGGCGCCGCTCCGCTGTAGCGTCTTTTTCCACTGAAGGCCTTGGAGCAGGTGTCATTTTTCGGGTGAAGAACATAGACTGTGGTTGAGTATCCTGCAAGGTGATGCATACTTGGGCATAGTGTTACCCAGGGAGGGAGGTTTTAACTTGGCAGGGTAACCCTCACCTCATCTCTCACCAGTATTTTCACTGGTCAGTCGGGTAACTACAGTCCAAATGGATCAGCTGGGGAGTCCTCAAGCCCTGTATCTATGACCAACTCAACCAGCGGACTGCAGTGGGACAGGTAGTCTGCTGCCTTCCCAAACAGACAGAATACATTGCAGAATCCGGACATCTCTACATCCTACATCCCTGTAATTGGCCTTTTTCAATTCTGTAAGGTAAATACTTGACTTTAGAAAGCCTTTCATTTCAAACTGAAATTATATATAGAAGTGAAATTATAGGGTCAACTACTAAAAGGGTTTTTCAGAGAACAACCTTGTTATGTACATTTGTCTGGCAGACTTCCTGTTTACAGGTGATGCATTGTGATGTGAACTTGACATTTTTACATTTTAAGCATTTAGCAGACGCTCTTATCCAGAGCGACTTACAAGATGTGCATTAATACATGCTAAGCAACTTAGCTGATATTTGGATTGTAAATAAACTCTTAAATAGATGTTTGCTGAAAGAAGTATTTGTGTATACTTGCTCTCTGTGTATAATCCAAAGAGAAATAGAAAGGTCATTCTAAGCTAAACTAAAATGCTGAATTGTCAGTCTTGTTGGTATTCTGAAAAATTAATTAATTTCAACCGCTACGGTTTTAAGCGAGCATTGTGATGAATTGGTCTAGTCCTTCGCCATAAATTTGGCAAGAGCTGTTTGGAGCTTCTGCAATTCCAACTTTATGTCTTGCCTTTTTTATGATGTCGCCCAAAAACAGATACAGTACATAAGCTGCTCTCTGAAGGTTTGAGCTGAATAAGCTGTCACCAGAAAGCCATGAGAAGTTTTTGCAGAAATCCGACCCTATTTTCTCCCCCATCTCATGTCAACCTGAAAAATGAGACATGGTTTTATGGCTTTTAGAACAAGTCATGGTTTTAATATCAGTCCTAACAAGGATTGGTTTTAATGATGTATCTTCTGCATTGACTAACCCGCATCTGACTCATTCACTTACTCATGCTTATTTCAATTGTTGAAACTTTCATTGTATCTATTATTAATAGAGATAGAGTAGAATAGAATATACTTTATTGATCGCCACTTGAAATTTGAATCGCTACCTATAACATATGCCTTTATATACCATACATCACAACCCAAAATGAATATACAGTTTATATATATATATATATACAGTGCATCTGGAAAGTATTCACATCACTTCACTTTTTCCACATTTTGTTATGTTACAGTCTTATTCCAAAATGGATTAAATTCATTTTTTCTCAGAATTCTACACACAATACCCCATAATGACAAAGTGAAAAAAATGTTTTAGACATTTTTGCAAATGTATTAAAATAAAAAACGAAAATATCACTTGTACATAGGTATTCACGCTGTTTGCTATGACACTCAAAATTGAGCTCAGGTGCATCCTGTTTCCACTGATCATCCTTGAGATGTTTCTAGAACTTCATTGGAGTCCACCTGTGGTAAATTCAATTGATTGGACATGATTTGGAAAGGCACACACCTGTCTATATAAGGTCCCACAGTTGACAGTGCATGTCAGAGTAAAAACCAAGCCATGAAGTCCTAGGAACTCTCCATAGACCTCCGAGATAGAATTGTGTTGAGGCATAGACCTGGGGAAGGGTATAAAAACATTGCGAAAGCATTGAAAGCACCCAGGAGAACAGTGGGCTCCATCATTGTGAAATGGAAGAAGTTTGGAACCACCACAACTCTTCTTAGAGCTGGCCGTCTGGCCAAACTCAGTAACCGGGCAAGAAGCAAGTCAGGGCCATGGTCAGGAGGTGACCAAGAACCCAATGGACACTCTAAGAGAGCTTCAGAGTTCCTCTGCAGTGATCTGGTCTGATGAACCTGGTTGAGTTTTGGCCTGAAGGACAAACATCTCTGCAGCACTCCATCAATCAGACCTTTATGGTAGATATTTTAGTTTTTTAGTTTTAATACATTTGCAAAAATTTCTAAAAAAACTTTTTCACTTTGTCATTATGGGGTATTGGGTGTAGAATTCTGAAGGAAAAAATGAATTTAATCCATTTTGGAATAAGGCTGTAACATAACAAAATGTGGAAAAAGTGAAGCAATGTGAATACGTTCCGGATGCACTGTATATATATATAAAATTGAAATATGTGAAAAGATCACAATAATTCATTTAATCTTTTCTATAGTTATCAAACCAATAACTCCATTGATTACTGGAACTGAACTGGCTCATGTGTTAAAGCCCAGGGTAAATGTCAGACCTTGCTAAGCCCAGTCCCTGCAGCTGTGGACTTGGATAATGGTGGACTCGAGAAAATGGCCGCCCAATGAGAGGCAAGCCAGAGCTGAAAGGCCCCGCTTCTCACAGTCAGGTCTATAATGGAATCTGTAACATTTAATCTCAGCATCGTTTCTTCCCTTTTTCCCAGCGATGTTGAGTGTGCCACTTGAGAGATTAATAATGTTTATCATAGAGAGCTCAGGAAGACAAATGAAATGTCCAAGATTGATGGCTGTCTCTGGGGGCTGGCCTTTGATCTCTTATCACCCTCCACCCCCACCCTGTGGAAGGAGGCTTTGCCGTGTCACATCTCTGGGGCAATGAGATCCAGAATCCTCCATGGCCAGCCCATGTAGATGCTTGCATTGCTGCATTATTTAATGTAGATGAACATCTGCTAAAAAATAATTAATAAAGTAAATAGGAATGTAAGGAAATGAGTTCTGCTCACAGTACAAGACTGGTACTGTATGGAAAACAAAATTACTCTATAAAAAAGGACTAATGAGGTATGTGGAACCACAGTCATTGGATGTGCAACCACAGCAATATAGACTAATTAATCTTTATACCTGTGGAATTACTGAAGAGTTCATTTGTTCATTGTACAAAATGTCTTGCGTGGCGAACTGAGTAAGAAATACACTGACTAATGTTTTCATGGTATATCATTTTCTGCGAGAACTTTATATCAGCAGAGCTCTTATCTGCTGGATATATTACTGCGTGCAACAAGAAATGAGTGGAAAAGCATGAGGAAAAGTAGTCATCAGCACACAGACTTCCTGTACGGCTCAAAGCAAGCCGCCCCAAGTCACACATTTGTCACCTGCCATATGTGGATCATCTTTTGGCGCGGGAGTGCTCGTGATCTGGCAGCTTTGCCGGTGGTGATTCCTGGTGTACGGTTACCAGCGCGGATGCCAAGGACCCAGGGCCACATCTTGGCTCGGGTATCTCCGAACAATGCCATAAGGACACACCGTAAATGAGCAAAGGCTGATGCTGGCAGGCTGCCAGGGCCTGATCTGGACTGGGCTTCAGTTACACTCCCGGGGAAATTCCCCTCTGTTTTGCGCCTCTGGAAAGCCCGGAGAGTTTGGCCCAAAAATATATGTGATAATGTAAAGTAAAGTAAAGTAAAGTAAAGGATTAAAACCTTTTTCATTACCAACATGAAAAAAATGGAGGGTTGAAGTGTTCTTCAGGATGAGGGTTGAGAGCTTGTGATAATCTTCTATGTAAATAAGAAAAGGCTGTCCTGGATCACAAATCATCCTGTACACCTCAAGCACCACCAACATGTAGCATCCATTAGAGGGATTATAAAGATCACTTATTTTATTATTTATTTAAAATATCCTTTCATTTAGATGAGAAACATACTTATTTGTAAATGCAGAGCAACGGTTGGACTTCAAAAAGAAAGTTCAAGATAGCAATAGCTATACAATATCTTATCATAATCAGCATTTTATTCAGAGACACTGAAAAAATAAACAGTGTAGAGAGTATCCAAAACCAATATTTGTGGGGAGGGAGGAAGTCTCTTCCTTATCTCATACCTGTTCTGGAGCCTTGAGTGGGTGCAAATTGCAGCCAGCATCTGGTCGCTAGCAACCCCCTTCCGCCCCCACCTACCCACCCACCCACCCACCCCCACCCACACACACACACACACACACACACACCATCTACACCAGCTGCAGCTGCATTGAGCCCCCCACTCCACCAGCTGTCACCACCAGCAGAGGACAGATCGCATTACGCCTCGGCCAGAGCAACTGCCTCTCAGGCTGATATCCTGAGCCATTGGTCTTCTACAGGCACACGCTGTGATGGCCTGACCCTTTCCTCCTTTCGTTCCTTTCCTTTTTTATTATTACTGTCTGGAGATCTTATACATTTATGCCACTCCGACAGGCACAAAATGGAAATTGGGTGAGCTTATTTTTATTTTTCTGTGTTGGCCTCTTCCAAACCCAACAAAGGAACAAAGGAAATTAACTTATGAATGCAATTTGATGGTGGTGTGGCTGAATGGTACCACACCATACCAGTAATGGAGTCATGAGTGGATGCAAATAACCGCTACCATCTAGTCTCTGAGGCCCTCTTGCCCCCAACCACCACCAACAACCCCATTCCCACCCCAAACTGCCCCTTTCAAATCATTACCATGTTTGCAGTTGACATTTAACTTTTTTCTAAGTTGTTTTTAAAAAACGACTGAAATAAAGCATTGTTGTTTTATTAATATCTTCTGCCAAAGCTTACACGATTTGTAAAGTACTGACAAAATGTGTGGTTAAGCAGCTGTTTTACTCTCACCTCCTGTCCCAGGCCACATCAAATCTCTCATTATCCAGAATGACTGTTTTACTGAAACCTGCATAGCCTTTAATACAGACATCTCTTTAAAACATCAGTCAGCCCACAAATCAAAACGTCAGGAGCATGCAATTCATTAACATCGTGTCATGAACGACATCAATTGCAGGTGCAAGTGCAATTTGTAATAATCAGGACCCTGATTAGGACGTATCATTTACAAAACTAACAGTTAACAGTGAGAACAGCTAAATTGGACAGCCTAAATCACCAGTATAGAACAACATGAATAATCATACTTTTGTGTTGGAGGATTTTTTCTCTTTTGTTCCCTATGTGCCCAGTTATTTCACTTGAAATTTCACATGAATCTAGACTTAAAAGTATATGCTTATTATTATTTTGATGATTTCAAACTGAGGACCTTTGGATTTTGCCAAGATAAATGATCTGTGAAAAATGACCGAGCCACTGTTGTTCCAATAATGAACAGACTTAAGTGAACTTACCAATCAAATGTACACAGATGTTTTGGAGAGCTTTTACATAAACAGCAAAGAATGTATAAACCCATTCACTAACTGTATTGCACCTGTGGAGCTGGATGCCTCTTTCAAAATCCCAATGCTAAATATTGTGTTGAATATAAACAAGCATTAATTCTTGACAAAAGTATGTCAGGAATACTGTGTGAGTGTGTGCATGTGTGTGTGAGAGAGACTGCCAGCACTCCAATGTGACCAGATACTTAAGGGCATTCAAAATACAGTTCCACAGATCAAAAGACTTAATACTGTACAAATAACTTCTCTGGGGTCATGGGATTTGCTTTGTGGACGGTGTCAGTTAACAGCGTTTCCTGACAACACAGTTATAATCTTCTGCCCAACCCCACCTTTATACATGGTATGACGCTGGGCAGACATTCAGTCATTCATTCATCCTCCTCCTCCTCCTCCACAGCTTTTTTGCCTCGCTCTATGCCTCTCAGATGCACCAGTATTTTCTCTTGTCACATCGCCCCGATGCACTTTGTCTGCTAGAACAATGCCAGGTCTGTCCAGGGCCACTTTGCACCCCCGTGATTGAGACAGGTATTTCCTGAGGGAGAGGGCCATTATCACAGCTGGGAGGAGTCAAGTTTCCCAAATACGGAGGCCCTTTTCCATTCTGAATCGATACCCAGGTCTCAATGCAGGTGGTGTGCTCCTGTTTCCCGGGGCCTTGCCTACTCTGTCATACTCAGCACAGGGCTGTCTGTTACGCTCTCAAAATGATGCAGGCTGGAGGCCCGTGCAAAACGACAGGGCAAGAAAGTGCAGTGCCAAAATCTCCATACAATATAGGTGCACAGCTGCTGGTAGGGTGAAGTTATGGGTTGAGAAGATAAAAACAGTGCAGTGGCTAGGGGGGGGTGGTACACTGCTTCTTATAAAAGTATAGTTCCGGTCCTGATTTGGCTGATTGGCTGAAAGTGCATTCCAGCTGTGTGTATATACACGGTATATAAGGGCTTAAAATAATTTTAAGTGCACAAGGAAATATCACTCCCCATCAGTACAATAGCAACACACGTAGGCTACGTTATCAAAGAAACAGTAATGTAACAGTAGGCTAGTGTTGTGTTTGTTTTTATTTTTTGATACATACTTTTTTCTGTAGTTTTTTCTGTAGTTCACAGGGGACATGTGTTGGAAATTAGCCTTTGGCTATAAACACTGAATGCAGTGCATCTTATGCTTGTTTTTTAACATTGTAACAATGCTTTTGCTATGTCCCTGATAAATAAACAAACAAAGAAATTGCTGTCTGACAATAAAAATGCAGTTTAGTGTTCATTTTAAACCCAAAACACATGTAACTGGACACAGCTACCCGGCTAGGAAGCATACAGTAGCCTACCAGCGGGCCGCCTACATTTAGAAAATCACAGCAGTCCGCAAGTGGACAGTCAAGGGCCATACACTCATAGGATCAGCTGAATGCAGAATAGTTGGTGAATGATCCTGCTGCTAGCAGACTGCTGTAGTGCCGATTTGCAAAATGCTTGTAGCTGACCTTAGATTTACAACATATAAACGGGTAATGTTTGCTGACACCACCTTTGGTTATGCGGTAAGGTCTGGAGGGGAGAGGAACAATGACTGAAACAAAAGGTATGACAAAGAATATATTTTATTTACTATTTAAAAAGAGCTGTTCACGGGATATAGTGAATTGATATTTCCCTGGTAACAGTACGTCTGGGAATGCACACAAGTGAGGATTACAGCACTACAATAATAAATAGCTTGTATAAATACAGCACACAGGTACACATCACATGTGAGTAAGACTATAGGTCAACCGGGGAGAACACAGTAATACTGAGAGCAGACAATATACAGTAAAAACCTAAGTAATTCAAACACATTTCTAAGAGGGAGAGAATGAGAAGGAATTAGGAGCACTTATTACTGAGCCGCTCGCTCACACCGATCGACATGCTGCCAACAACACAGGACAGGAGCACTATCAACCTCAAACGCTGCGCCATCTCTCGGTTTTATCAAGTACCTCCTAGAAGCCCCGCAGGTGACATTAATTTACCTTGATTAGGCTGCGCAACCAACCGCCAACATCATTGGCATTCATTACATGCTCATACCGATGGCAGTCTAATAGGTGCTTGCTTGTTGCGTAGGCCTACGTCCCCTGAGAATACAGAAACATACTTTAGAAACTGCACAGTTAGCTAATGGTAACATAACATACAGATAAATGTGTACAACGAAGTGAAGCTAGCTGATGTTAACTAGTTAGCCTGCTAGCTGTTATCCTTGTAGCGATTTCTAAAGTAAAGATCTTATAAATAGCGAAAATATTTTTTACACATATAATTGTTTTCATATAGCCACATTAGATATATGGATGCATTAACATACCTAGCTATATTTAAACTGAGCTCACTAGAGAGCTACTGGAAGCCAAATCTGGAGGAAAGGAAACAATGGACTGACATTTCTTGACGACAACACATGCTCCACCAAGACAGAAAATATGTAATACCTTGAATCCAAGTGACATAGGACAGTTCTTTCATTCTTGCACAATTAATGGATGGGATTGTCCAAATAATTAATCATAACCTAGATATTAGCGAGCTGCCACTTGCATTACAGTGTTGTTAATGTGCAATGTTAAATAACGTAGCTAAATAGTCAGCCTACTAGCCAAGCTCTGGCTGATGTTGTTAACATTAACCAGGTAGCTACGCACACAGTGCCACTGTCAGTGATGATTTACATTTGACATTTTACCACATTTTACATTTTACCATTTTACCATACCCATATACTGTATCCGTGTTTGCGATCTCAGTCTATGATAAAACTGCAGAAATGAGAATAATGTAATCTTAGTGTGGCCCAGTGCCTGGACTTTCTCTGCCACAGAGGAAAGGCGGAGTTCAGCACAGAGAAGGCGGAGATTAGGTGAAGAGGCGGAGCTCCATATATTATGCCTCTTGCTCGCTGAGCCTTGTGGAATTACAGGACCGCAGGAAAGTCGGGAAGAAGTGGGATAAGTGATGGCCACATCCTCAGCTCCCTGAAGAGCCTGCCCAAATCAGAGGTGACAACGAAAAGCCACTTCTCCTCCTTCAGAACCCCATGAACTTTGGGTCTTAAAGTAGAAACAGATGTTCAATGAAAATGAGAAGCCAACTTCAGACACAAATACTCATCCATGAACCGTGGCAAACCGTCATATTGGCACACTGAAGATGGCAGGAATTTTTCAATATTCATGTCTATATTCTAAGTTATATTGTTAGAGTCAGAACATTCTAGTAATACTTAAGATTACATTTTTCAAAATGAGTAGGATCCATATGATTTTATATCACTGATGATATGATTAAAATAGAAATAAAAATAGGGCTGGCGGATAGCGTAGCGGTCTAACGCACCACACTTTGGCTGGTCCGGTGTGGTGTGCGCTGCCTGTCAGGGACGCGGTTAGAAACCCGCGTCTCTACCAGACCAGCCCTGGTCGTCAGTCCGATTGGAGACGGCGTTTGGCTGTCCGCCTCCGGGGAAGGGGGGAGGGTGAGCCGGCATGAGAAAAACGGGGAAAAATTCTAAATAAATTTAAAAAACAAATATATATATATATATATATATATAAATAAAAATATATTTGTTTTCCCATCACATGCTCCAACAATCTTCACATGCTTCAAGCTATTAAATGAAAGCACATTTGCCAATACTATCTTGACAAACATACTAGCTGGTTTCAGTAAGTGTAATAGCTACATAGTAGTGTGGCTACAGTCTATCATTTTTTGGGGGGGTTTTCTCAAAAATGTACATTGATTCTGTACATCAGAATATGTCAGTGGCCGATTGTTTATGCTACTTTAGTTTAATAAAATATTCTTGACTGTTTAATGAGAAGCTTCCTCTGACTGTTAATATCAAAGAAAATCCAAAAAATCTAACTTTTATTTTTGGTGAAGTGCCCATCAGGGTTAAGCTGAGTAAAGGCCAATTCTGATTGAATGTCTGACACACAATTCATGTATCCCCCAAACTCATATGTTTAGCAAGGATATTGAAAAGGGCTTGGACCATTAGGGAAGTGGTTTCAGATATCAGGGAGTGAAGAGGTGAATCTGCAGATACCGTGCATTCATATTTTGTTTATACAGAGCTCTTATCTCTGATTGTGAATTATAATATTCCTTTTTTCTTTTCTTTTCTGTGAATTTCCCATCGAGTCATGGCCAACCGTATGGAATTCTGAAAGCTCTTAAGATCATAATCGTGTGACCTCTGGAAGTGTGAGGGTTTGTGCTGTTTTGAGAGGCAGTCCATATGCTCGAGTTTCAAGGGAAATATGACAGACATCAGTACTTAAAATCTGCCGTGCCAACACATACTTGAGGCAATGGGAGTGATAAGCCATCTTAAGGGCTAGGCCACAGACCACTAGCTTGTTAATTTGCCAACTTTGGGGTTCTAGGTCTCCACTTAACCTTAAATCTTAACTTAAACCACTTAATGATGCAACAATTTCTAGCTCCATGGGAAAAACAACAAATGCATGCACCCATTTTTAGCTGCCTGAACGATAGTGCTTTTTTAAACTTTAATGAAGAAAAGATTAGCGAAGATCAATGATCATTTTGTATGCTTAGAGAAATTAGCCATTGCCATGGTAATGTCAAAATATAATATATAACTCTACAAGAATGGGGCCAGTTGACGTTGTGCCAGTAATCTCCATGTCTGGTATTTTTTATACAAAAATAGTTTTTCCCTCTATGATGAATTTTCAAAAACATTCCAGCTGTTGAGAGTCATTAACATGGCTATGATTAAATATCATGCAAGAGCAATAATTACAATTGTTGTCTTACTGTGTTTTTACTATTTTTGAGCAGACCTCACTGTAAGTAAAAAAATATTTATTTTATATGGAAACCAAACTGAATTCATAATACATAAATTGTGCTCATAACTTGAATGTGGGTTATACACTGAAAGTAATGACCATTGGGACTTGCCGCTGGTTTGAGCGTGTACGCTGACACACATACACACACACACACACACACACACATACACACACACACACACACACATGCACACTCACAGACCTCTCTCCCTGAGCTGGCCTCTCTGTAATTGGCACAGAGTAAGGAAATACGTTTGTAAATAAAAAAGGACTTTAAGTACACTTTACTTTTATGAAATATTATGAAATATATTCCTATTGAACATAGCCAGATTAATGAAATGGCTCATAAAGAAATGAAGAAAAAAAGACGTATAAAATTTGACGTATAAAATTAAAGAAGGCCTTTAGACTTGAAATGGCTCTAAAACTGAATGGTTTAAAAACATAAATCCATTTTGTGTTCTGTAAATTAGCCTGGATAAACAGTGGGTACCAGCTTTATACAGTATATGTGGTTTAACACATGATTAGCTTAATTCACGATCTTTTCTCTTTTCCCTTCCAACTGATTCTTTCCATGTTCCACCATGCTTTCTTATAGATGTAATTAGTCCTTATCTGAAAATATTTCCCATAGTTGACCTTGCTTTATGTACGTTGACATGTATGCATACCTCTATAGAGTGCATGTGGTGCGGCACGTTAATCCCAGTGAATTTCAAGAGAGCACAAAATGGGATTTGAAATATTGATTTTCTTCTAAACAGGAATGGGTCTTGTACGAGTGGAATATGAAATATGCAGGGGTCTTATGCCAAAAGTTCAGTTTTAATTAGTCCCATATGGTCTCTACAAAAATAGCCCTGAAACTGAAAAACCTTAACAAGGCTTTTCAGAAAAGCTGTGCAATAATGCACATACCAGACATTTCTGCGCAAAGTTAAGAGAAACAAAACAAAACATCTGACAGTTGTTTTTTGCAGCAATTTACAAGAAAGAATTCAAACATTTAATAGCTGGATTGCACTTTTAGCATGAATGACAAAATCTTTTTTCATTTTTTCACCTTGTTTTAGATTGGGAATATACATATGTATATTACAAAAACATATGTATATCTAAAACAATGACAAGGTGAAAAAATGAAAAAAGATTTTGTATATATGTATATATATATATATATATATACACACTATAATACCCAAAATGCAAAAAGTGCCATGTTGTGTGAATGTTGGATGGAAATCTCTTCATAAGATTACATAAACAAGACCTAAAAATGGATGAAAGAAACACTCTTTGGAAACGATACACAAATCACTCGTCAGAGTTATTGAGGATCATACCAAATTATGCAGATATTTGTTATATTTTTTTAACTGCAATTTATTCATGAAAGCAATTCAAAGATGCTTGGGGAGAGAAAGAAAGTTGGCTCCACCTTGGAGTTTACAACCGAAGAGCTTACTAGTTGAGAGGAAGCTGCTAATCTCACTTATTACCGTCAAGGCCAAGCTTGTGTTCTGTGTGCCTGTACTAAGACAGGCGCGAGGCTGAAAAGTATGTTCTGTTAATATAAAGCCATTGCCCTTTGGCCGTCTCTGCTAATTACCCGCCATGAAAGATGCCTTCTTATATGAGGCTGGCTCTCTTACGTCCTTACCAAACAAATAGTCCACGTACAGCAAGGGTTTCTCACTGCAACACTGCTCCCAAACAAAGTTTGCCAGCGGCGATTCATGTACAATAGTGGGGATCCTCCCATTGTGTCCACTGACTGATTGAATGGTCGATTGGTTGATTGACATGGGGTAGAAATCAACAAGCAACACAACCCGAAAGGCACCAGGGTGGCTGATCGCTCAAAAGGAGAAGATGTCACACGATGACAGGAGAGATGGTGTAGATTGACCGCAATGGAATGTGACTTTTTAATTTTGGGGAATCCAGAAAAAATCACGAGGCACGAGCGTCCCTCAAGACGTGGTGCTGTGGGAAGGGGTGCAGGTTAATGATTTCCCCATCTAAATGAGCAGGGGGACATGGAACACAGAGGAGCCTCGTGGTGGGCAGACAGCACTCCCCTCACAGCTGATTGGCTCTTTTGTCGGGCCCGGGGCGTTATGAAAGGGGATCACTCTTGGGCCCCTACCGACATCACACACCCCTGCCGCTGCCCCGTCGGAACAACATGGTAACATCAATCTGTATGTGCAGTGACATCTCTTTTATCTACTTCATGAGTGAACGTGGGGCTGCAGAATCATATGGCTTGCACGTGTGATAAAGAAACAAAAATACTTTTTAAAACAACTTTCCCATGTGCCACAAGCTGTCAAAGCTGACAAAGTTTGCTTGAACTTTATTTTTTTCTTTCCCCCCAAACATATTTGTTTATATGTGGTTCAGGGTCCCAGAGATATTTTTCCCTTGCATATTCCTGGGTTGCGGAGGGATTTCACCCAGCCAAACTGCGCTAGGTTGTGACCACAGAGGCCTGGGGTATGGCAAAACGTGCCAGTACTCCCTCAGCCTCTGTTGTGGGTGCAGAAGGTCATCATCTCCTAAAATGTGTAACACTTCTTTTTTCCTTTTCTATTTTTTTTTTCTTACAAAGCCCAGAGGTCTCATCACAACCGTCAGCATAACATCTGGAGTTAATATGTAGGAGACAACAACATCTGAAGCAACCCTCCACAATTTGAGCTATTCCTGAAAGATAATATATCAGAGGAGATAAGACCGCCCTTTGATTCCTTTACATTCTCAGGAATACAGGTCCCCCCAAGCACCAGCACCCCCCCACCCCCTTTCCATTTCCACCCACAGGAAAACTTGTGTTGTCATGTTCACTAAATTAACTGCTGTGTATTTCTTGATACTGGGAAAATGAAAGCAGCCTTTCATTTGAAAGATGCAAATGCTATCAGCTGTTTTATGTATTGCCCCTTCCAGCCAACCATTCTGGTATTGCAATTTGCGTTTGGCATCCATTTTCTTTTTTTTCATGCAGCTCTATTCCCTGCAGAACAGCATTCTGGGAAAGTTTCCTAAGGAATTGAATTTATCTCAGAAGCACATGCCTCGTTATCAAGCCACCCTCCAGGTGGGTATGTGGTCAATCGCCCGTGCCAGCCCCCAGAAAAACCTGGTTCTGGAATGCGGAGTAATTCAGCTCCGACCCAATAATGTCATCCCGTACGTCCGGACAAAATTAGAATGTCATATTGAGTGTTGACAGAAATGCTGAGTGCAGAGGAGCCCTTGTGGAATCCCAGGGTTGGGGTGGCTTATCCCTCACGGCAGACAGCTGCTCCTGTCAGGTAGGCAGGGATCTATATATCACGCACCCCAACCAATGCAGAGAGCAGTGATCACGGAAGAACCATTGGCATGTTGTTAATGCTCACACGCCGGGAGTCCAGAATGATATGCTGAGGGAAACATGTACAAAATTTGTATTTTGACTGGACAATATTATGCAGATTGGATATTCACATGCTTCATATTGTCTCAGGTCACTATCATTCAGCAGTGTGCCATTTGTTGTCAGATCATTCTGAAATTTTAATTCTCATCGTGGCTGTTGACATATCAGATGTGGTTTGATATTTTGTATCCCACCGGATCCACTGATTATTTCATGTACATTTTTAGACTTTGAAATTCTAATATAATTTAACTTCTAATTGTATGCCATATGACTGGTGTTGGCAGTTGAAGCCAACCCACTTTATATTTCCTATATAAATCACACGGTGTGTCCTGGGGTTCTGCGCTCTTAATCCAGATACAGAGGCACATGGCAGCCATCTTATCTCAAGTTCAAAGCAAAGATTTCCAGCGCTTTACCCCTGATCCCCCCCTCCCCTTCCTCCTGAAGAGGTTTACTCAACCTTTGAATATGCTTTCATGATAAGAGAACAATGGATAGCGCTGGACTGCTGAAAATCAAGGGTCTCTTGCCAGACGTGCTTCATCCTACTGAGTGATGAGAACAGGAGGAGCCCACGGCAGCTGAGCGCATTGGGCTAATCACAGCACTCTGATGTCATGGCTTAGACCTCTAACCAGGGGTGGGTGATATAGACTATAATGTATAGTGCTATGTGATTCAGATAACAAATATGGCAGAAAACATAACGGAGCAATCATTACTGTGTGTTGCATCACACCAACATATGCAACAACAGAACAACTGTGCAAAATCGATCAAATAGTTTGATACGTTTGTGCGGGGTGAATACAAATATTGCAATATGTGAATACTAACGCTGTTGTACCAGTATTTAGAAATGCCAGGTCTGAACACATCACAATACAGACAATATCTTTAAAAATATTTTGTCTAAACTGGTATATTGAGGATAAACACCCACCGACACACCACATACATATTTATCCATAAACATTGTCCGCAGTTAATACATATGTTTTAAGTTTTTATATTTGTGTCTGTTATTATTGTAAAACCCCCACTCAGTTGAAAGCATCTCTATTTTGTGTTTATTTTTCCATCTGTGAACAGGGTGCCTGAAAACATTGTGGACAAATTTCGATGACACCTGTTAGTTGGAGTTAATGAGTGTGGGACAAGAAAGGGATGATTTGATTTTAGGGCTGATACAGTATGCATTGTACTTAAACATGATATTTAAAATTGACAGTCTCATCCGATGCCAGAAAGAAGGGCCCTTCCAGTTGAAATGGGTGTTTAACCCAGGCCATCTGTCCAGGGTTTGTATATTCAGAGTTGCAGAGATATGCAGTTCCTTTCTAGCTATGAATTCACTCATTCCGCTGTAAATTAGCATTATCACCGCAGTGCGAATGACAATGTTTTGAGAGTATCCATTATTTTGTTTTCTTTTGAGTTTGAGTTCAAACACTTTTTATCCAGATACTCAAGCATATCTCCAGCAGCATTGACTAAACCACAGAGGGCAATCACCACTCAAATGACAAGCTTTGACATGAGAAGTATTAACAGATAAGAAAGACGTTTGTTGATTACCGCTACAGGGCTATTGTCTGAATGGCCCTTTTCTCTAGACCTCGGATATAAATAGCCTCTTTGCTGGCTGCCAGGAGCGAAGAGGCCGTTCCTGTAATTGAGAATTGGCAGTGAATGACCTCTCCATCCACGGCCGTATCAGGCTGCGTCGGGGGGTGGGTGGGATGTGATGGAGGGGGGGGGGGAGAGAGCTCTTCAATGTGACATTATCCAGTCATCTACCCTGCAAGTTCAGATAGTCCAATGTTGACAGATAAACCATCCCAGATCACGGCTGGTATTCACATCTATCTCCATTCCGGGGCAATCATGACAGAAACTATGTCTGACCAAGAGAAGCAGAAGAAGGCAAAGATTGTTCCAATGTTATCACAGACGGGACAAGATTCCAGGGCCTGTTTTTCGGGACTCTGGGAGCTGCCCAGGGCACCCAATGTCTATTTGCTGAGACTGACTGTCTCTTGTTTCCTGAACGGCTGCGATCAGACACCCAGACTCCGGGCTAACGGAGATGCCAACCAACGTCCACTGCTTACACAATGGTCACCACGTTCACCCAGCTGTTTATATAGTCACAAAAACGTGTAATTTCAGAGAATTTGGCATTATTTCCTGCTCGATTTCTGCTGTCGCACACTGATATTTTAACAGGGCTTTTCCTTGTGGAATAAAGGCTGCTAACAATGTTTGGTTTTATTGGAATCCGCTAATTGCAACCAGATCCAAAACAAGACAATGATATGGGGACATCTGGTCTCCCATCAGCATGAAAGCGCAGATGGGAAAATGGAGGCAGTTTATATCAGTAAAGCTGTCACCGTGCATTCTTGTGCGAGTGTGTGTGCGTGCAGTACAGTTGCAAAGAAACGTTGCAACCATGATGGCCTCATTAGACCCCGAAGGCTGCAGTGAATCAGGTGGTGCGTAAGTGCCCCAACAAGCCGCCGCAGATCCACAACGCATTCCTGGTTGGAAAGGTTGAGTCCAGAGGCCAACAATGCAGAGCACCTTTAAACGCCAGTGGCTAGGATTGTAAACCTTTGTCTACTGCTGGAGGACACACCTGCTCCTCTCTCCTTTCATGGCGAGGGCCAAAGACCTACACCCATAGTGTCCAACAAACACCTGGAGCCAACATGAGATGTTATCAGTACCCATTATAGTCCAAATTAGTGTCTCAAGTAAAAAGTATTAAAAAAGAAGAAAATAGTATGATAATCTGCAAAGAATAGGATTGTTAACAGTCAACAGAAGCCAAGAATGCATTTAATGTAAATATTTAAATGTATTAATAGTGTATATAGTAATATAATTCATTCATTTTATATATACGTATATATATATATATACAGTATATAACCACATTTCTAAGAAGTTGTCTGTAAAATCAGATCCCCCTAACAACAACTGCCTAAGGTATTTTCACAAATGCCACAGGAGAGATACTCTTTAGTAACTCTATTTATACTCTTTTATCCTTGTAAAATCTGCAGATGTCAATAAGGACGGACACTGACCAAATTCAGGTCCCAGTCTCACACAGGCCAGGAAAAACTGAGCATTGCCAATTCGATGCAACTGCCTGGGTACTCATAACATCAGGTTAATTAAAGTGCTGCAAGGAGGAACACCAACATTCAAGAGGAGACAGATGGCATGTGGTGTGTCTAGCGTGTGCCCAAACAATCCCCAGTGTTTTTATTAGGGGTTTATCCCAGGCTGCAGTCCATGGTAGGTGGCAGGCCTATTGCAGGACAAGCAGGATGATTTTGCCGAACATTGAGTGACGGGAAAGGAATGTCCAAAATAGTATAAATCTGAACCAACATTTGTGTGGGGGGGGTTAATCATATCCATGTTATTATTTTATTTAATATGTGGGACAACATCTGTTGTTGCAGGATGTGGGACAACGAACCAATGTGCCAGTCCAAATGTGGGACATCTGGTCACCTTAGTCCATAGCTAAAAACTCAATGAGGGCCATCTGAGAGGCCCTTCAGCTGGCCCCAGAGACTGCTATGACCGTTTCAATGGTGAAAAATGTGCAGTAGTTTGTTAGCCGTTAGCATATCTTTGGTGAAGATTCATTGGTTCATTCTCCTCTCTGAATACAAAACTTGGGCCCTCAAATCTGCTTTCGAGATTAAAGCTGAATATCCAATAAAAAAATTCTAAAGAATATTCTTAAATATGTCCTAAAAACAATCTAATGTAGCTTTTTCAGCTAGAGCCAGGGCTGGACTGGCTATGTAGTCTACCGGGCAGATGCCCGGTGGGCCGGTCTAGTTTTGGGCCGGTAGGGCCGGTAGGGCAGTATAATTATTTTATATAGCCTATATATATATTATACCACGGACCGGGTATTCCGGGGCGCAATAATTTTTCGCGTAGCACCCCCCCCCGGTCCGCGAAATAAACGAACTGGTCTCAGCTTTTTTCGCGTAGCACCCCCCCCGTCGACAGAAAATGGGGCGCCACTGGATGGGCGGTCTGAGCCAAATGGCAGGGCCTATTTTTTGTCCCAGTCCAGCCCTGGCTAGAGCACATGGTACGACTCAACTCTATTACATGAATTAATTCAAACTAATTTCTTAGAAACTAATTGGTTGAAAACAAAGGAATGGAATCCAATAGTGACAACATAATGCAACTCTTGTAATGAACCCCTTTCTGCGATATGTTCTTCAGCTATAAATAAGCACCAGGAGTCGTATAACACCACATAATCTATTGCAGAGCTCTAGAGAATGCAAAGCCAACTCAATACAATGACTACAATGTAATACAATGTAGTCATGCAGTGTATTGTGGATTGCCAATGCAATATGAATTTTTTGATGCCTTTGATTCTCAGTCATACCTTTAATGTATACAAGAAGTCCCCTATTCTCAGCAGAGCATGGAGTTGGGTACACAACTGTGTAAAACAGACCGTGACGTATCAAAGAATTGGCGAAAATTCAACAATTTGTCAATGAATTGACAAAAATTCCACAGCAGTAAGTCTGAATGTAGCCATAGGGGAAATTAAATGGTAATGGTGAAATCACATGCACAGTACAGAATGCAACGCAAGGAAACAAACTATATCATTTTCATAATGAAAGGCAGACTATTTTGATTTTGATAAATTCTTGAACCAGCAAAAATTCTCAAAAGGTATCTTGGTAGATTTGGTGCACCGTGCATCCCAATACAAATCCTTAATCATGCTTACAATCTCGTCCTCAGGGTCCTTTTCACAGAGTTGATGGGGGTGGGTGTGATGAAGGATGATTGACAGAAAGGCTCCTCAGGTGACCACCCCGCTGGTCCAAGCTCATGTTACCAATCCATGGTGGGTCCGGTATCGATCAGATCTGGAACAGCCTGTTGCTGGGCAGAAAGGGACGTGGAGATTCAGGAGAAATGTCAGCTAAATAATTCCTCACACATTTCATGCACTGCTAAGAACTAGGGAAAAATGAACATGGATTATGCTTTTGCTTTATTCTTACAATACAGACCATATGCGTCTGTCAAATACATGAAAAGGACTGTCAACTAGGTATAAATCTGAGGAAATTCTGATGGCTGGTAGCTATGTGTGCTTGTCAGGATAACAGCTGGGATAACAGGGGTATTACAAAAAGGCTAAACAGCAACTGCAAATATGTCACGAGGAATTTCTAAGCATATTAATTAAATGTTGACATATTGTATGCTGTACATGTAGTACACGTATTTACTATTTGAATTGAATTTACTATGGTTGTTCTTACCATGTATTAATGCACATCTTGTAAGTCGCTCTGGATAAGAGCGTCTGCTAAATGCTTATAATGTAAAATGTAAAATGTTGAATGACAATTCAAAGAGAGAATAGGCAGCCAACCATCATTTCGAAATCCAGTCATTTAAATTGATTGCTTAATCTTCTACTACAGGGGTTAAACAGCATATTTTCATTCTGACAATTTTATTCACCTGGAGTCAGTATCATTACACAGCAATGATCAAGACTGAATAAAATCACAATGTCAAGCACATAGGACAGGTCTCACTTGGTACATTCATTCAATAATTTTATTTTTATCCAACTGGATAATCTTGGTAATCATTCTGTCTTCCGGTGCTCTGATTGCGTAGCACAGATGGTGCACTGTGCTGCACATGCCTCGGAGGATGCCCAAGCTGTCGCAATTAGTATTCCAAGACCGGGAGAAAAGGAAAAGAAAATGGGGGACAACATTTTTTTTTTGTACATCTGGTTTACTTTCCTGAGACCAATAAACCAATTTATTCCAGTGTCTAAAGCTTTGGCAATGCAAATCTCTCTTACTGTCCATGTACTGCAACTTCAGCTCTCCCCACCCTTCCTGCTCACACAAAACATGAGAAGGCCTTGTCAACAACTCAAGCAATGGAGTTTTTATGGAGGTATGTTTCATTCTGATAATCCCATTAGGTTAAGTGCAGACAGGTGAGCACGGCAAAAAGACATTTAAGACATGAATAAAATGCCTGCAGTGTGATTTTCATAACTCGCCATTCTACCCTGTCACAGATGTTCGTTCAGGAACAACGCATCTGCTCCCATTTACAAATTACACCACAAAGTCATTTATGCACTTTGGGATGTGTGAAATATTTTGAAAGGGTGAATGTATTTATTCCATAAGGCTATTTGACGCTCGGTGGAGCCTTCCCTGTAATAAGCGATTTGTCCATGGGAATGGGAGAGGCATCATTCTTGTTGTTGCATGCCTCAAGATAAAAAAAACAAATAAGGTCTTGTTTACTTGACAGAATGCATTATGGTTGCCAGAAATAAAAGATCAAAACATGAAGACAACTACATGCGACCTTTGCTGAAAAAAAACAATTTATATCCATTTTTATGGACAGGGAAGTGGTGTTGACATTGAAGTGTAATCCGCTCATTCATTGCAGCGGGGCGATAATCTGGGGTTTGCGGTTAGGTTTACGGTTAGGTTTCCTGAGCAGCAGGCAGGTATGAAAATGTCCGTCAACAGATATCACCTGTGACTGATTGATGATCACTGGGTGTTAGAGTGGTAATAGCTCCTGATTTGAGCTTGCAATTGATGTGTGGTACATGTGTGTGTCTATTTGTTTGTGTGTTTAAAAGCAGTTGCCATCAGCAACGAGACCAAAACAACAGCAGGAAGCCATGAGACTCGGTGGAGGCATTGGCAACTTCTTATACGTTGGCCTTAGCTGACGACTATTTACCAAGTTTGGAATCCCATGAATACTCTCGGCAGTCAATGATTTTGGCATCAATACTGTATACTGCAACATCTGACCATCTGAGACTCCCTTTGAAGTGATTATATTCAAGCGGTGTTTACACTGCTGCTGCTGGGTTTATTTTGCCCAAATGCATTAGGATGCATGGGTCATTGCAACAGCACGCCTGCATGAGTGACCGTGTGCACACACAGCAAGGCACACGCACACCCGAACACTCCCAATGCTTTTGAGCCAGTGTTGTGAGTGTGTGTGTGTGTGTGTATGTGTGTGCGTGTGCGTGTGTGTGTGCTGTTTTAGCAGAAAAAGGTACATGTTATTGGGCTAGTTGATTCTCTGTAGGTTTGCTTCCCAGTGTGTTTGTTGCGATTATAAAAGGAAGATAAAAAATTTTGAGACACTGAAAAAAAGAAAACACACATGAGGGAAGAAACAGCTGTGCCCCCCACCACCCCAGCCTGCAGATACATTCAGCAGTGGAAAAATCTCAGCCTAATTCATGTCTGGCCCTTCTCCAGTGCAAACGGGACTGTCAGGCACAAAATGGGGTGTTTCCCTTCAGACCCCTTTTAAGATTTTTTCTTACTTGCAAATGGAAAATGTTCTTGCATTTATGGCGTGTGAATTGTTTCTTTTAGATTCTTTTTGTATTTTATTTTCTTTCTTAAGATTCTTGCTGTTCAGCCCAGACACTAATGAGATGTTGAGCTCATTATGACATTGTCAAATATCTAAATTACTTCAATGTGTGTTTGATAAGTAATGGTAAATGATTGTGGGTAAAGCACAATCATAAATAAAAACAAATGCTTCAATAGAAGTCATTTACATTTTTGAAAATATAATTTTAAGGAGCAGTCCTTTTATCTTTTCACCACCTGACAGCCATTTCCATTGTTGTATTAATAAGGGCTGTACTTGGACATTTCACTGGCTGCCTTGCTCCGTGCTATTGCTCCTACAGAAAAACAAAGCACCCCAAAGTCTTTTCTGAGGTATGCAAGTTTCTCACATTGCTACTGTGTGACACCCCCCGCCCCTGCTCAAAAAATAACTGTCAAGTCAAGGGTACAATGCTGTAGCAATTAACGGGTTTGCTTGTGGTGTGGTAACGTCCAGCAGCCAGCTAGCCAATAGCCCATAGGGTGTGACATGGACAGACGAAATGTAGTTAAGTTTCTCTTGGGACACAGTTTAATATTTGGTCACAAATAGGTTACATTTGAGGTCAGAGCCACTCTACAAAAACAGGAAAGTTCCAAAGTTCTTTCCATAAAGAGGATACCAGAGTGGCCGTAGGATGTTTCCATCCAGGCAGATTAGCATGTTTAGCATGTTAAGAACTGAATATGAATCTAAACCAAATTGGTAACTGGAAGTAAAATAGACCATGTACTTTTTAAAACCGATAAATCAAATGAGAAATCAAATGGAATGCACTGCTACAGTAAACACAAATCCTTATATTAGTTCATCTGAATTAAAAATGACCCATAAGCAATAACCTTGCAAAATAGAAGCAGTGGTAAGAAAAAATAAGCTACCCCCTGCCCCCACTTTAGCTGCTTGACTGCTTTGGGTAAACCCCACCCAACCTCCCCTTTCCCAAAATAAATAAATAAGTATATATTTAATACAATTTATTATTGACTAAATTTTGCATGAGCTACCCAGCTACAATTAGCATTTCCGTTTCCCTATTTCTGACAAAGCTCCTTTTGAGTCTCTGAACAGATAAATACCCTTTCCTTCTTCACTAAATTATACATTGGCCCAAGTGCTAATGAAGAGAGTCACAGCTGGGTCCTTGCTGTGATAGTAAATCTTGGCTACAAAAAGAAGCAGCAACAAGCGCGACGGAGACGTGGCGAGGGGTTTGGGGGGGAGAGGAGGGTAACAGGATGCCCCATTTCCTCAATTGCTTTCTCCTTTCTCTTGCCTGAGCATGAAGGACGCCATGTGTCACTCTTCAGGATAAAGAACTCTGCGGTCCCCAATGCTCACCCGTGACCGCGAAGTAATGCAGCATTACAATTACAATTGTAAAAAAAAATAAACAAAAAAACGATCCCCGCAACATAAATTTTTGCTGCTGCGTTGTAACCTCAAAGTGAACTGAGAGGTTGGGGGAGGGATAGAGGTATGTCTCTTGCTTTTGAATTGAGTCTCTTGATTTACTATAAGTTCCTGATGGATTACCTGGGAGTGACCTTTAGGCTGAGAATGATTAATAGAGCTGCAGACATCTGGGGGCCCTGTCCACAGGCTGGAATTATGACCTTGCTATCACTGGCTGAAACCAGACACCGCTGGGATGCATTATTGAAAAATACCAGCATGGAGTCCCTTTTTGTTTAACATTCATGAGCGAGTTTAAACTTCAGCAGCAAGCTCTTCTGAGAAGGGCCTTTTTGGACGCATTTCAAGGGAGTTGTTCCTCTTACAACGAGAGAAAGCAACATCTTGTATTAATAAGCTGTCTGAAAAACAATTAATTCCCTAATGAAGTACAAACGCAGACGGCCGAGCTTTAGATATCACTTAGTGAGATTTATGTCATTCAAAATACATTCATGACTTTCAGAGTTCATCTGCTCATAATTACCTCATATTTCAGGCCTGGATACTATAAAATCTCAATACGCCCACTCCGGCTAGTTTCTGCTTTCCCTTTCTTTTATCAACAGATGGTGAGGGGTAAAGAAAGCATGGCTCCACTTTAGAAACACTAACACCACACTTATATCACTGGGAATAAAGTTCTCATTTTGTTAGAAGAACTAATGCAAAAAAATACCAGAGGGGGTATTGAGGGGGAGGGGGTATACGGGTGCTGGGGGCTGGGGGCTGTCTTTGTCTTGCTTGGCTAAAATGTGTGTTCTCAAAAAAAGAATGCAGCAAAATTCTGTTTCTGAAACTTTGTAACAATTCAAATGCATATTTTGCTGTGTTCTTTTTGCTGTGAGACTGCACATTTCAGTCAGACAAGACAAAAATATCCCCCTCCACCCTTAGTCCCCTGCCTGTCCCTGAAAAAAAGTTTCAGAATTGAAAATAAAAGTTCCAAACCCTGCTTTAAAAAAAGTTCCAAGTTATGAAAATCTTGAGGACCAAGGCGAACACGCAGACGTGATTACTGAAGCCAACGCGTGACCACAGAACAAACTCGGGGGGAAGGGTGCAATCACCGTTACTTAACAGAGTCCCATTAATACCGTAAGATGAGACCCCGTGTTTTACGGAATAAATCAGCTGAAGTCAAAATAATTACGTGGTTGACAGCATATTTGTCATCGAGCCCGAAGGGAGTACACACGGTTTTACTTAAAAGCCAAGTGCCTTACGGGCACGTATGGCGAAGTTTTCATTTTGAAAGACTTGCAGGGGATATACATGCCTGTCAAAGGCTGATAAAACTGAGAATTACAGACCCACTGAGTCAGAATGCCTCATGGGTTGCTGGGGGTACGTACCCAGAACAGCAGCAAACTGTGGGCCTCTCAGTTTCAACCGCCTCGCACACTTCGAAATGATCAAAACAAGCTCTGCAACTCATAAGTTAATGTGTGTGTTTTTACAAGATGCAGCTGTTTATGGTCTTTAGGCCTAACAAAGGTAATGTCAGCGCATAATGTGAACCAAATACTTGGATGCAAGATTTTCAAACTGAAAGTTGAATAACAAATATAGAACAGTCTTGGTTTTTTTCTTACCAACACACAACGTTATGAGGTCATCTGAGTTGAAATTAACAGAAAATGATGTGTAGATGTTAACGCCTGCTTAGTTCTATCATAAGGGAGTCACTGTATGGTTGGACCGAATCCAAGCCTATGTTGAAATGTTTCACTTTTTGACATTTTATTATACTGACAAGGACAACATCAACAAGGACCAGTTACAATTATCTCATCACGAAGGACATGCAAATACTCCCATTTTACTTGTGAGAAAAAACTAACTAGAAACAGCAAACCAATCAATCCAAAGACTACAATGTAACAAACACAAGTAAGCCTTACTTTGTTTAGTTACTGGCAGAGCAGTATGAGTTTACCAGTTGTTAAAATGAGTAAATAATGTTGAACAAAAAGGAACACCTTCTTAAAGTTGTTATTTCCAAGTTAAAGCAGCTTGTCGGTTGAACTGAACGTGGGCCTGAGGCAAAACATATCACTTTTGACATGGTGTTATGCTTATTAGCGCAACGTTGACAATGAGGAGTTAAAGTTATCTTATTGTGAAGACATGCATACATTCTAAATTTACTCACAACAAAAATGACAAAAAAATAAGACCAATCACTCCAAAGACTTCAATATAAAACCACAAACAGGAGATTCCTTTGCAGATCTGACAGCTTCTGTGGCAGATACAGTCATTCACCTCGGCCCGACTAAATTCTGTTTTGATTATATCATTTTTCACTTTGATGCATCTGCTTGAGCTAATGCTGTTCTTCTTTACAATGTTTTTCCTTTGAGCTCAGGTTTGATCATTGGCCCTGGCGGTATGAAATAACCACGGCAACCCAGACTCCACTGCTTTTACAGTGGTGTCTCCGCATGACCTCACATCTGGCATGGAACCAAACACCTCAATCAACCTCCGGCATGGAATCTCCAGACCAATATGCTGTTTGACAAGATCAATTTACCGCTGCAACAACAGCGCTGGATATTCAAATAGTATTGTTCAAACCTCAGCCTGTAATTTGTTCTGTTACAGAACTGTACCTCCACCAACACATGCCTATCGTCAGTGTAGGGCAGTTTAGATTATGTCAGCAACTACTGGCCTCTTTGGAACGCATCGTGCTATATTTGCACCCACTAACACCCATGCATACCCGCCTTAACCAACCTTATTCAGACACACCCACAGCTGTGCTCTCAGGCCCTCTGATTGATCTAATGCATAATCCGTGTTACATCTGCTATAGCTACGTAATGCACTCTGAAGAGATGTGACACAAATAAAATTTGATTTATTGAATGAATCATTTTCAGTGTATTTTTCCAGTATGCAGAGTGTGTCATTCCAGTTTAACCCAGAATGGATTTACTGGGAAGACTCACTCAAAGAAATACATTTCCCACAGTAGATAACTTGGCAGGAACCCGAAAAGTCATACTCTTTTGGTGCCCAATGTTGTTTAGACTGAAGAAAACAGCAAGGAATCACACAGATTATTGTCCAAATCGCCTTAGTCAGCTGTGAATGTAATGTTACAGTACTTGCTGATCTTTATGCAAAAAGAAACAATACAGGTAATGAGTTATACTGTATGCTCGAAAAAATGTGGAAATAATATTATTTGATGCTAATACAATTGCTCAGAGAAAAATATTTTGTTTAACAAGTACTATTTTTCCCAAAAAAATTATTCATTCTATTAGGTATTTTACATAAAATAAAAAACTGCATGAACTTGTCATCTTCTATTGTGTTTTATGGGATTTGTGAACATATTGTGGGTGATCTTTGACCATTCCTCCATACAGAATCTTTCAAGATCCTTTATATCCTTTAGTCTACACATGTGTATTGCCAACATAAGGGTAATTCTTCTGATGCAAAAACCAACATCTGGTGTGCATGGCCAAAAAAAGCTCTATTTTTGTCTCATCTGACCATAACATTCCATTCCAATCAGAGTTCAGCATTGGAACCGGGGGCCTCATTTATAAAAATTTGCGTAGAAACCATCCTACATTTGATCTAAGATCATTTCTGAAATGTGCGTACGTGTGATTCAGAAAATGAACGTACGCACAAAAAAATGTGCGTAGATGGTTTTAGATCTCCGCCTTGTAAACGCCCCTTAATTAATATCATTAGCATATAAAGGAGCTCGAATCAAATCCCAAATCCTCTACTTGTTAATGGCGAGCTACAAGAAAAATAATTTTAGCGAGGCCGAAATTGAGGTCCTGTTGGCGGAGGTGCAGATGCGTGCAGGGACACTTTTGGGGGACCTTTCCAGTGGCTTTACCAGTAAAACCAAGTACATGGCCTGGCAGTCTGTAGCCCAGGCTGTGAACGAGGTGGGGGGCGGGGCATCAAAGGTCCCTGAAGGATGTAAAGAAAAAGTGGTCTGATTTAAAACTGAGGTCAAAACTCTAATAACTCATTCCCTTCTTATTGTGCGATTGGCGATATCTTCGAGAAGTGCCAATGCTGCCATTCTTCCTCTTGCAAACCACTGCATTATTGGACATTTTATAGCCTACAGATTGACCGAAATGTTTTACACGTGTTGAACCATAATATGTATTGTGGCAGCCCAATGGGCTGCACAAGGAAATGGCTGCCGGGTCCTTCGACACATGGGAGCCAAAACACTACATTTCCCAGCAGGCCACAGAAACACCTGAGCAAAGTCAAGGCAACGGGACTAACGACCAGCTGAAGGCCATTTCAAGGCCTATTTAAAGGGCTGAATCCCATTACACTGGGGCCGTGTCCGAAACCACTCCCTATTCCCTATTTAGTACACTATTTTGTGTGGACGCCATTTTGTAGAGTGCGACGAATTCTAAAATGTGAATTTCGTACACTAAATAGGGAACGAGAAAATACCCACAATTCACCGTGATTTGTAGTGTACATCGACTGTACCCTACTTTACCCTAGAATTGATCCCGTCTACCACAATGCAATGCGGTCGTGTCATACCGAAGGAGAGAAGGGAAAGAATGGCGACAGAAAGAAATACAGCGACGGCGACAGAAATGACCGGAATGTCTACCGCCGCAAATTTTGTGTAAATGTAAAGTAACGTTAAGCTAGCTACCTTTTCTGTATTTAACACGTTAATAGCCTGGCTTTTGTACAAAAGCCAGGCTATTCCTGAGGTAACTTACGTACAAAAGCCAGGGTATTAACGTGTTAAATACAGAAAAGGTAGCTAGCTTAACGTTACTTACATTTATTTACATTTACACAAAATTTTGCCCGTCTTTGAAAATCAAAACTTTAGCACATTTAAACCTTCCGCCATGAGTGCTCGGTTTGTTTATGATACTGAGCACATCCGCTTATATCACCTGAATATCCTGCACTTTTTTTTTTGACGCAAATGACGTTCAGTTGTAGTCTCCGAAAACACTATTTTCGTTCTCTAAATAGTACACTATATAGTATATACTATATAGGGAATAGGGAATAGAGAACGAGTGAGCGGTTTCGGACACGGCCTGGGAGAGGAGTAGGAAAGTGTTTGTGAGGAGTTGGTGAGTGTGGAAAGGAGAGAAAACTGTGAAGTCGATTGACCAGCCAGTATTTGGAGAGAGAGAGTGATTGTTGGAGTGTTTTGTGTATGAGAATTGGATTGTTTGAGGACCCCCCTTTGGATTTTGACGACGGACTGGATTGCGGAACTGACTTTGATTATTGCTAACAAGCATCGGTCAATACTGAAGCCACGTTTTCAAAACTCTTCATACAGTCTGCATTACCAACATGCATCTTGGCCAAACAGTTAATCTCACTTCCAAAACTCACTCAAACCACCAAAACACTTCATACATGTCTCAAAATAAGCTTGTTTGACCATAACACTGGCAACAATTCTCACTCAGAAAGCATACATTGTCACTCATAACACAAGACCTAACAACAGGGAGCATTACATAAATGATGAACTTTTTTGGATTTGTGCAGATCTTTGTATGTTTTTTGTATGTGGAATGACCAGCAGGTCATTTTTGTATGTTTTTGTATGTGGAATGTCTGTCTTTTTGCGGCTGCAGCATGGGTGAAAGCCCAAGCCAAATTTTCCACTTTGTGGGACAATAAAGTTAATCTTGAATCTTGAGTCTTGAATCTTTGAGGTTTGAATTATTTTTCACATAAATCTTCGTGTTATTCTTCATTATAGAATAATAACACCTTTTCACTTTATTGACTGTACTAAAGTATATGTAACAAGAATGAATCAGAAATGCAGCAATTTGCTTCAATATCCTTTATTTATGCATATAGAACATAATTTACTTAAAAAAAAAAAAAAGTTGAAACAAAAAATATATATTTCCTGAAAGGGAGGGGGGAGGGGGGAGGGTGAGCCGGCACGAGTCTGTCGAGGAGCAGGAAAAAGACGTCTGTGGTAGATTTCTGTCTCGGAAGAGGCGGAAAAAAATCCGCCTGGAAATAATGTCTCGCCCCGGAGGACGGGTGGCGGACTCGTGGGGGGAGGGTGAATTGAGATATATAGAGGGTATAATTGGCAACCTTGAACTTGGAAATAAAAGAAAGAAAAAGAAAGTAACACATTATTAAACATTATTATTCATTATTAAACAGCCAATAGAAGCCTGCAACCAACGGAATAACAGTAGTGCAGTTGTAGACTTGAAACTGCAGGGGGTGCTGGTCTTGCTGAACTACCCAGCTAACAATTTTTAGTTCCTAGAACATTCCTGGAAAGTGAGGGTAATAATAATATATTATGGGGCCTCCCGGGTAGTCTAGCGGTTGCAACGTTAGACTCTGGCCACTGTGACCAGGGTTCGATTCCACTGGCCGCGCCAGAGTCGGCTATGGCCAGGAGTGCCACTAGGGGGTGGCAATTGGTTGTCCGCCCCAGGAAGGAGGGAGGGAAGCCGACATGAGTTCGCTGCATATAGGAGGGGCTATGGAGTACCGGAGTTACAGTCGACAGGCTTAGCGAGTACCGTCTCGGAGGAGACAATACATTGCCTCTGTCGCTGCCGGTCACAGGGCTACGGCAGTGAACTCGCAATACAAGGTCTGATAATGAAAAATAGAGGGTGTAATTGACTACTAAATTGGGAGAAAATGGGAGAAAATCTGAAACAAATTCTAAACGTAAATAATAATACGTATATTATTATTATTATTATATATGCAGCATGCCTGGAATTTTCTCTGTGAGTTTGATTTGGAACAATAAATATGTTCTAAGACTGTTTGGGGGACGTACCATAGCATTATCTCACAACCAAATGGGAATCTAACCATAATGTTCCGCAATGCTCTGGAAACCTTTCATGGGTCTACAGAGTTTTCTACAATGATTACAATGGCAATGTCATTATATTTTGCTTCTGTGATTGGCCGGAAATTTGTATAAACTGCTGGAGGCTTCACTAACTTTAGTGTCGACATCTTCTTGCCACGTTTCAGTGTCCTGAAAGGGTTAGAGCAGTCAGCAGTCATGGCGATGCGGGAAAGAGGTGCTTGTCCCCTCTCGAACTTGGCACCTCTGAACCCACTGATACCAGTCACAGGGTCCTTGACTTGGACCGTTGTTGTTCCATCTGGCATCATATCGTCGGTTAGAGGATGTTCCACATAAACAATCTTGAATGGCTTCTTTTTGTCAGTGTTTTTAATAAGTTTTACCCATTCTGATGGCTTGACAACCTTGTCTTTTTTTCTCCTTTTCTTTTCAATCCTTCCAAAGTCACGAGCGCATGGCATACGACTGTGACCTGGTAGTGGAAACTTGAGGTGAATTTTCTGCAGTGCAGTGCTGCTGTTCACTGTGCGGTCCAGATATGCAAAGAGATATTTGTTCTTGTTTTGGGAAAAACTGTTATCTGCAAAGATAATAAGCTTTCTCGTTGTGGAGGGAAGTGTAGATATATAGTGATCAAGACATGAAATCACTTCATTGGGTCCTTTGCCAGCATAATGTTCAGCGTAGAGGTACATGGTAGCAGAATCATTCACATTGTCATGAATACACAAGTTGTGGATCCATAACTGGCGCTTATAGTATTCCTGCCCCACTCCAGTCAATGGACTTAGGTACTTCTTGTGTACCAGGATATACAAAACTGCCGTTTTCATTGTGGGGAAAAGGGTCTTAGGCACCTTTTCTGTTAACGATATTCACGGCATGGACTTAGCTATACAGATAGAACATTTCTCTATGCTCAACTAAATTTTTCTAGAAATGTGACTTGACTACTTTTAGCAGCAGGCCCTTCAATTGGAACGGACATTGACAACGAGCTAGGATTGCAGACTTTGTGTGTTTGTATTCCCCTGAAGACCCCACCCCTTTGTTTTGTGTTGTCAAGAGTTTATTTATTAAATTATCATTTTGGTTTTTGAATACTGCCTCCTTGTTCTTGAACTTGCCTACGCCCTCTGCAAGGTCCGTGAGTGTCGCCCAACCCCTGGGGACACCACAGTATATTAAATACATTTATTTCAAGGATGTGTCAATTATGCTAATATGGGTAGTTTTGGAAAACCACTGTGTTTTTGTTTTGTTTTCCACCAGTAGCCTAGCTCATGTTTTAATTTATGAATAACTTTATTGTGCAAACCATTACGTATAGCCTAAGCAATGTGTTCAATCTGGTAATACAACTACAACAGTATCTACTACTACTACTACTAATAATAATAATAATAATGAGGAAACAATTAGCCAGCAGACGACATGTTGGCGCTCTTAGATTTCCGAATACATTTTACATTTTAAGCATTTAGCAGACGCTCTTATCCAGAGCGACTTACAAGATGTGCATAAATACATGGTAGGAACAATCATAGTTTGCGCAAGAGATCAGTGCAGTAATACAGCAATAGACATCATTGCAGGCAGCTGCGTACCATACCTGTAACACTGGGAAAGAAAAGGTTAGTAAATTAGTTTTTTTTTAATGGAGTAAGCAGGGGTATATAGTGTTGAGCAAGTAGGCAATGGTGATGACAATTAGCTAGATGTACAGAATTCAGTGGTAGTGGAGTCTGAAAAGGTGGGTTTTGAGTCTCTTGCGGAAGATTGCAAGTGATTCCGGGGTCCTGACCGATTGCGGAAGGTCGTTCCAATAGCGAGGGGTCAGGACAGAGAAGAGACGAGACCACGAATACCTGCAGTACTCCAACATTGCCACAAGGAAACGTGCGTACGCCAAGTTGGAACCTAACGTGGAGCTAAGTACTTTTCTATGTCAAAGACCGTTTTTATAAATCTGAACTTTGGCGTGGATTTGAGCGTATGCATGTTCTAAGATCAAATCTGTGCGTAAGCATGTTTTATAAATGAGGCCCCGGGTGTTATGGTCAGATGAGACCAAAATTAATATTTTTGGCCATGCACACCAGTGGTGGATCTTTAATGTTATGGAGTTGTTTTACATCTACTGGTCCTGGGGGTCGTCTTAAGTTCTATGGAATCATGAACTCACCAAGACATGTACCAAGACATTTTGGTCAAAAACCTGGTCCCTCTGCCAGGAAACTGAAACTTGGCTGCAAATTGATTTTTCAGCAAGACAATGATCACAAGCATACCTCACAATCAACCAATTGAGGAGGGCAGTCCCCAAGTGGAGACCGAAGGATCTGTAGGATCTTGGAACGATTCTGTATAGAGGAATGATCAAAGATCCTCCACCCCAATATGTTCACCAATCTCATAAAACACTATAGAAGACTTATTTCCATTGGATTATATTTTAAATAATTATTAGGGGTGTGAATAATTGTGACACATCTTTTTAGGGGAAACTATTATAAATGTCTTGTGTATTAATGTATATTATAAATATACTTAAAATACTTAAAATGACTTAAAAACACTTTAACAAAGCTAAATAAGTAAAATTACTCAAACAAAATATTTTTCTCTGAACAATTGTATTAGTATAAAATTATATCATTTTCCATTTTCCCTTGTTTTTAGAATAAAATGTAGCTCATTACGTGCATTATTTATTTTACACAGTCTTTTTTGTTCATCTTTATCAAGGATTGGATTAGGTCTGTGGTTTGAAATACCTAGTCTCTGGATTAGGGCTGTGGTTTGTTGAGGGAAAACATGAAAAAAAGGCACATATATAAAGGACATTTATGAAAGTGCTTGGTGAATAGTTTGTCACTCAACATAGAGCAATAACAATTACGCTTTATCTTTACAATTCTGGATCTAACATCCAATTTAGATGTTTTAATACTGAATATGGTATTTGGTCAAATGACTAAGCTACATTTAATTTTGATTAGAAATAATCACTGTGCATTGCATTACATCATAAAATGGCCAGTTATATTATGGGTGTACATCTTGGGCTGTGAAACACTGAACTCATCCTGTTCTTCCTGGATGTGATCAGTATGATGTGGAAATTGGTGGTAACTTGTGGATTCACCAAAGGTTTATTAGAGGGAATGCACTGTTAAAATAAATTTCAATTAATCTTGGAGGTGTATTGCATGAGAAAATACATCAACTTACTTCATGAATGAAATACAAGAAGTTAAAGACTTATTGTGAGTATAAGTAAACTCTAGAGACTATAACAGATAGAACCCAACGAGTGTCACTTTACTCTACCCCTTCAATTTATTTAAATATTTATTTACACTTATGTACATAATACATTTCATAGTGTGGGATACTATTCATTCATTTCTCCCTGGGAAAATGTGCTTTCTAAAATTGTCAGTAAAAATCAACAAATGCACCGACAGTATAGCCTTGGGAATCTCGACTCGGTCATATGCCAAAAGATATAATTAACCTCATCTTCCCTCTTTTAAAATGTTTTGTTATTAATCATCACCAACCCCTTATTAAAAGGCCACATTTAATCTGTGCTGGTGTAATGTTGGGAGAATGTGGCAGTGGGGGGCTTAGAGTGAGGTGATTTCCTCTGAGCTGTTCCCAGGCCAAGGGAGGACCAGTGCCTTCGTCCAACGAGGGTCCCTGTATTGAGAGCAATTAACAGGACTGAGCAGACAGATATCATCTCGTTGGAGAGCCTGCACAGAGGGCGGCTTGTACTCCACAGCTGCTGTGGCGAGAGGGCCCGCGCTTTCGGCGGAGAGAAGAAGAAAAAAAAAACACACACAGATGGGGGAAAAAAGGGCAAAGTTTTAACAACCTACCCACATCTGTTTATTTAAAAAAGAAACCATTGTGTCATCTAGTTATTCTAACAACCTCTCCCAGGCAGTGTTCGCCCCACAATGACGGCTTTTTAAATACACAGTTTACTCTTATATGAAGTGGCCTCATAACGGGACAGAGTTCTAAGGACGTGCAAAACATGGGGAGCATGCCAAGGTTTTGCATGACTCTCCCTCCCAAAAAACCATGCCGCCCGCCGGCCCCCCCTTTCTCTATGGCCTGCCACTACAGCAGACAGCCCGGGCCCTGGAATGGGAGCCGGGGAAATTTGGGGGTGATTTGTCTGTTTGAGCTCTCTGTTTGTGCTTTCTCTGGCTCTAATCTCCCTAATTGGTACTGGGGACCTGGGGGCCCTCCAGATCTATCAGTCTGGGGCACAGTCATTTGCTGACATCAATATTACACGAGAACATAGGATCTAAATTGGTCCTAAGGTCCTAAACATAGGTTTTGCAGTGCCTGTTATTGTCTTATATCTGAAATATGTTACAGGATGACACAAGTGCTACTCACACACAGCCAATCAGGTTTTCCATTATTGGCTGCTTCTGGACTGCACTTGAGTAGGCCTGAGATACTGTATGTGTTTATGTCTTGCAACAGCTTTTATATATTTTCACTCTCTTAGCAAAAATAAATCTTTAGAATGGACAAAGTTGAAAAGAAAAACGGCAAACATTGGCAGTGAGTTAAATCAACATCGATCTTTCTCTCTCTCTTTCTTTCTCTCATTTTCTTTCTTTCATTCTCTCTCTCTTTTTCCCTCCGTGTCTGCACGTGTGAATGCCTTTTTGAAACCAATGGTACAATATATCATGTATAGTACACTTTAGCCTATATGTCCTAATGTTAGGGAAGTACACTGTTCAGTAGGCTTGCAGGCCTGTGAGATCAAAAACATAGAGTAGTAATTAAACCATACAATAATTTCACTGAATGGTCCCTCAAAGATAGAGAAGACATTTAACTGTGTGTGTGTGCGTGTGGGGGGGGTGGGGTTGTTTCCCCAGTTAAGATATATTTATATCTTTATTTTTATAAGGTATATTTATGACTGCACACGTTTACGACGTGACCTGGAATTTAGCATATCAGAGGAATGCAGATTTTTATAAACTTGGTTCGTATTGTTTTGGGGTCGTTAAATTCCTTCGTTCAGGGGGATGTCAGGGGGATTTAGGTCATATATCTGTGAAAGGTTATGTCTTTATTGGCGTGCCCATATGTGCTCATGGTATTTGCCCATTTTCAGTGGTATGAAAGGCCCTCGGGCCTGTATAAATAGCCACTTATGCTGCATGGTGAGGCAGAACCGCATGTGTTATAACAGCTGGTGCACCACTATCTGGTGAGTAAACAAGTCCCGGGTTCAAATGGCCTGATATGCCTCTCTTTCCTTCCCCGCTGTCAGTCATGAGAGCAGGACACAGCTGACAGTTTTACCCAGGGGGAGGGGGCCTTTCTCCCCCGAGTCAGGAGAGCATTGTCATTGTTCTGTCCCACTCCAGAATGCACAGCTGTTTGGGGTGGCAAACCGCAAAAGGCACTGAACCGCCATTCCAGGCCCTCAGCATCTGCACAATGAAAACAAAATAACTGCTCAACAATAACTGTCCCAACAAAAATTGCCAACCTGCCACTAACCTCAATAGGGTTAGTGTTAGGTTTAGTTCAGGAGGGAGAGCTCAGACTTAAGAAAGATGTATCATGCATGTGCTCCTGCATCAGGAACAAAATATAACAATAGTCACCCCATACTCAACAGGATTGACATTAGGTTTAGGGGGAGTGTGGGCTCAGAACTGACAGTGCTCACTTGAGGCAGAGCCTTCATCGGGTTTACTGTAGATCAGCTCCCAATTTCCTTTTTTTAGAGTAAGGACACTGATATTTTGGAATAATTGATTTGGATTTTTCTGGGAATATTTTGTCTTAGCCCTCTGTCCTCAGTATTCCTCTTGCACATTATCATGCTGCCGATAAGCGTATGGATGCAGCATAAGCACATTAAAATAGAATTGGAACTGTTGTTCTGTGGTGCTTTTAGATTGACTGCAGGACAGTCCAAAAGCAAAGAGCTTCGCTCCAGTAATGTCCCCATGTCGCTGTGTGCTTAAGTCATTGGGTGATCAAGGGCTTGGGGTCAATAAAACAAAGTTATTTGCTTAGCGGTGTGATTATTAAGTTGTACACTCCTCCATTTTAAGGTGTTCCAGCCACAAAAGTAACTAACCTTGACAATGAATACCCCCCTCTCCTCCTCCTCATTGGCATATAAATCCCTCACATTATGACATTAACAGCTTGTTTAGGCCCATTATAGCTATCTACCCATGCAGCGTACACAACAGCTGGCGCACTCAGGACGGCACGCTCAGACTGGTTGCAGCTGTCTCCTGACAAAGACGGACAAGCGTGAAAAGTTGATAGCATGACCCTCAGGACAGCAGAACTGTGGAAACCACATTCATGGCTTGATCTGGGAAAAGCTCAAAGAATGTTTTGCCCGGTGGTTGAAACACATTGAAATCCCTCGGTAATTCATTTTCCTAGATTGCGGCCGTGCACCGCTGTCCGTCCAGTTCATTTTCCTTCGTTTTCATAACTCAAGTGCATTTTCCAAACATTTTAATATTGTCTTTTATTTTTGCTAGGGGTTATAGGTTACTTTACCCCGATTTTATGAAAATTGTATAATACTATAATTGTTAATTGAGTACTTTTCCAAAACTCACTCAAGTCCTTTGATCAAAAGTATACTGAGTGATTTTTGGAAAAACACTACAATTGGGCTCACTAGACACTACTGGTCAAATGTTTTAGAACACCCCAATTTTTCCGGTTTTTACTGAAATTTAAGCAGTTCAGGTCCAGTGAATAACCTGAAATGGTACAAAGGTAAGCGGCAAACTGCCAGAGGTTAATAAAAAAGTTTAGGTTACCACAAACTGAAAAATAATGTAAATTTCAGAGTTTAAAACAAACAAATGCCATTTTCAGGGAGCAAGTAATGGGTTAACGTGGGTTAACAGTCACTCTGTGCATGTCGCCGACTCTGGATCCAGCAAAAGAGCCCCAGACCATCACACTTCCTCCTCCATGTTTGACAGTTGGTGTCACACACTGAGGAACCATCCTTTCACCTACACGACGGCCTACAAAAACCTTTCAAAATTTCAGGATTTCAAATTTGGATTAATCGGTCCATAAGACCTTCTTCCAGTCTTCAGTAGACTTCTTATTTTGCCATCCTAGCAATTTCTGACTTTCTTACTGCCACTCGACCTGTCAAACCTGCAACTCGAAGTCTTCTCTTCACAGTTGAAACTGAGACTTCCTTACTTCGACCAGTGTTAAGCTGTGCTTGAAGCTGTTGTCCTGTGAGCCGCCTATCACGCAAGTTGTTGACTCTCAGAAACTTGTCTTCTGATTTTGTTGTGGCTTTGGGTCTGCCACTGGCCTCTTCCTGTCAGAGTTTCCTCCAGTTTACAAGTACCTTTTGATGGTGTAGGACACTACCCACTGCCAAAAAAAAAAAGTTTTTTGGTAACCTAAACCTTTTTTTTTTTAAACCTCGGTAGTTTACCGCTTACCTTTGTACCATTTCAAGTTATTCACTGGAAAATGGGGGTGTTCTAAAACTTTTGGTAGTGTATATTTTGTATATACGGTGCTCTCTACTATGAACATGTTATACAAAAGGGAAGAAAGAATCCTACTAACTTTACTAATAAAGTACTGTAGACCCTTGACGTAAATCACAATTTCCACTCTCCATAAAACTCCATAAGAGAATGGAATAAAAATATAAATGTTTTTAATTTCATTCAATTTTTATTATATATAATTCAGAGCAAAATAGCACCACCCACTGTTACTGTACACAATACATTTCCATGGTAAAAAAAAAGAAATTATATGCACATGAAAACCACACCACTATGAAGACTGTCAAAGAGACTTTCAAAATCGTGACCATGGTAGAATTGAAAAGATGATTTTTTTTTTTCCAGGGGGACAGAACTTTGATGAAATAATGTCTAAATGGCGTCATTATGCTGCCCACAGCAAATCTGGTGCCCATTATGACTTGGATCCATCCATTGGAGGGAGGGGTGGCCTTTCCAAAGATTAGAGGACCTATTACAGATATCTCCATATCCCATCTCGGTTATTGTCTGCAACACTTAATAAAATAACAAAAACATTGTTCCTATGGCTTTACTTTAAGGTGAGAGTATTAGCAGTTGCTGGTGAGTGAATTCCACTTCCAACAGAGCCCCACAGTACAGGAGTGGGGAGTTATGAGGGGGTCAGCAGAGCCTGGACACCAAGGTCAGGAGTCTCAGGTGGGACATTGCTGTTGTGCCCTGCTGAGTGAAAGTGATCCATCTTTATTGCTGTGGTCAACAATCCAGTTGAATGAAACAGGCATGAGGTTGTAAGCATCGTAAGATGTCATAAATGCAGGTCAGCTAAACAGATTTTTTTTTTAAGCATACAATTGCTTTATTACATTTGTTTGAATGTTCACGTGCTAACCTAAAGGATTGGCATATTTCTTAATGGTCAATTGATAGCATAGTTACGGGCTGACTGAACCGAATGTGGCATGAACCCGGAAGTACCATACGCAATTCCGCCATATCAACATTGTGTGTTATTACCACTGGTGCAAAAAGGTGAGCATTAAATTGATATGAATTACACTTTCCATTGATAAGGGGCATGTTTTAGCACTATTGATAAAGAATGTGAGAGAATGAACAGTGTTTAATACAGTATAAACATAGGCCAGAATAACATCAAGCAGTACACACCACTATGGTGTGTCCATTCTATTCTTGCTGTTGGCGAGGACAGACATGTGTTTGGAGTATTTGAATGTTCTGGATGATGATGTGACTATTGCTGCTTATGTTAGCTGGCTAGTAATAAGCTAGCTAACACTCAACAGAGAAAAATATTTTGTGTACACGTAAATCATGAACAACGCCATCTACCGGCCAGGCACTTGCCCTAGCCCGCTACCCCACCCCAGGACCATTGGTTTCAATTACCTATGAAGTCCCATATTGAGTTGTCTTGCATATGGACTCATTGACCGTTGTTGATCATTACAAACTCAGACCCCGGGCCAGCCAGAGGATGGGCTCCCCCTCTTTGGTCTGGTTCCTCCCAAGGTTTCTTCTTATTTATTCTACCTAGGGAGTTTTTCCTTGCCACTGTTGCCTTAGTGTATTGTGACAAATGGTTTGTAAAATGCTCTATACAAATAAAGTTTGATTCATTGATTGAATGATGAGAGTAAATACCTTTACTCAATTAAATGTTATGGTATCATGAAAACACTGGCAACATTAGGCTGATCTTATCATTATCGATTTAATTGTGTTGTTTTACAAGACATGGTGACAAACAAATGTTTAAAAGACTGTCAAATAAATATTAAATATCCAATTATACTGTATATAACGTCTAAGACCAAAGTTAAAAATAACGAACTGAAGATCTGCAAAAATAGCATTGCTAGCCTTGGTCATTTTAGCCAGCTTGCTAGAAACTAAAACTTTATAGTTTTCATTCATATATCTGCACCAGAGAATTATGAGGTTTGCGTTTTCAAGACAAATAGCTGATTGATTCAGTGTAAATCCACAACATATCATGCTGTTGTGGAAATAAATGCAGAGAAACAACCTTACACCATCCTTTATAATTTATGTAGATTATATACCCAGAAGAAAGACGTAAATAAGTAGGCTACTGTGCTTTGAGAACCAAATAGACATGGCTAACAGAATGTCAGATAAACTGTCAAACAAAACTCCTTCCAAGTACGGTTATTATTTTTGAGAACCTAGCCTATGCTTCAAAGGTTAAATTGGTGTCGTATTTTGACGTCACTTTCAAATATAAGAATATTTCAGAGTTCTGAATGACCTCCATTCCCTATGCATCCGTATCTCTGAGATTCTATTGTACAATACTGAATCTATGTTGTCTAATCTCTTCATATGTACTTTTCAAATGGGTTGAATTTACCACACTATTGAGGTCGAATGACTTTCATGATTATGCCACTCTGGTGATCACCATTTTCTGGAGTGAGTAAGAGATTCCTTACAGCAAGTAACACATTCAATAATGTACATGGTATGGGATAAGTATCTGTATTCCACAACAGTGGTGAGTGTGGCTAGTTAAAATGGTATTTTACCTGACAGTTTTAAGTGTGCACAGAGTGTGTGGTTCTTCCTTTGCCTTCTCAATGTAACACTCTGACGTAATTCCCCAGGTGAGATAGGGCTGGGTTAAGAGGTGGACAGGTGATATGGTTTGAGGATAGGGGGTTCTTCTACTGCAGCTGCAAGCCATAAATAACTGAGTCAGACGTAAGACCAGCAAAGACCAGTTCATCATTGTTCTACATTTTTGTGTCATTTAATATAAAACCTTCAGAGTGATCATGCAGAAAGGAACTGTAAGACAACACTGACAGACCTAATGTAAAGGAAAGCATGAGATGTGATGTGATTTTCCACAAAAGAGACCGGTGAGAAAGTGTCAAGTGGATTTAGCTTCCCATGTTGCCCGAGGTCACGCAGCCCACGGAAGGATTGTGAAGATCAGTGACTTAAAATATGTCACATTTTCAGGTTCCCAATGGCATAGCCATGAAATAAGACAGCTCCCATCCTCTTTCTCAAAGTGAGGGCAAAATGAATAGTTGTGGGAAGCTGGGGGGGAGGTGGGGGATGTTGGAGAGAAGAATGCAAGATACAGATATGAGAAAAACTAAGGTCGGAAATTAATCCAAAATCTTTCTTAATTCAATTTCATTTAAGTTATCTTATTCCATCATCTCTCTTCCTGAAGACCCAGGAAGGATGTGATATAAATGGATTGCTCCTGTAGACTCATTTCCTGTATTTGGATATTTCCCTTTTAAACAACACACCATGTTGACCCCCCACACACACACACACACACACACACCTTCGCTCCTGAGAGATTCCCAACAATTTCTGATTTTATAAAGTGCATTTCCAAACACCCTCAAAACCAGTGCTAAAACCGGTGTGAGATGCCATACTTTTTTGAGATAACTTTCCCATAACTGTGCCCATTTTTCTCATACAAACCTGTCCTCATGTTTTAAACAATTTGAAAAAATTACAATTGCACTGCTCATTTAATTAAACTAAAACAACTGAAGTCAGTAGAAATTAAATAAATCAAATCTAACTGGTCCCACTCGTAAAACTTGATGAATTCCAGCCTTTGGTACGTAGGAAAATAACCTCACGTCATAAACAAGCCAAACGAATTGTGTTCGTTAATTAAATTATTTTTTGATCAGCGGCAGGGGGTCATATTTAATATCAGTGACTCACTTTGTTTGTCCCCTAATTGCATTGTGGCGGCATAATTGGGCATTTAACTGCACCATCAAAGTAATGACATGCAGCAGCTTTGTTCAGCACATCTGGTTTTACTACATTTGCACTGCCAAAGAAAATAGCAATGTGATTGACTTTTTTCCAACTAATCTTAACAAAATGTTACTTTTTTCAATATTTGGAAAATCATTTAAAACTGGCAGGAACGGAGAGAGGAAATTAAAGGTATGGTGTTCTGACAAAGGCAACACATTGCCCTACACCCCCATACAATAATACCATATGTATATGTCGTACTTGAAAATGTGGTGACATTATTTAACATTGTGGTGACAGGCCATAAGACATTCTTCACCATGTTAAAGTAATGAATTATCAAATATAAAATATTCCACATCAACAAATTCTGTTTCCCTATTAAAACTTTTGCTAACTGCTACATCAGTTCAGAAGTTAACGAATGTATGTCGATATATTTGTCAGCAGATGCATTCTAACTTTGATTACTCTGGATACTCTTAAGAAGCTGAAATAAATTGATTTTCTTACTTCCACGGTGAGACAGATAAATGCCTTCCATATCAGTCAAAGTCATATGTGAAAACACAAGGATACTGAATTAAAGGGAACAAGTAGCTTCAATGTGGAGAGACGGACTGCTTCATATGTAGTGGTAGTGTTTCACATCCTTGGCCAATCAGGGTCCTAGTTAGATATCATGTGCAGTTAACCGTATTTTAAAATGTTCAATTTCTTCCAAAAATAGAACTTCCACCTCTTTACTGCACAGTGAATGTAGCCCAATGGTTACACATTCATTGGATCAGTGGTCAGTATGGTTGCTATCTGGCTATTCAAATATTGATGTCCTTCACTTCAACCCTTCATCTTATCAATTACATCCACTGTATCACACACACACATGCACACATTCACATATAATTCTTCATGAAGTACTTTGAAATGGCTGTAGCCAAAGTAATAATGTACCGTACATTTATTTTAAAACTGAGCTCTCATAACAGGAAAGCGTAATTGCTTTTGCTAAATGAACAGCCTGTGAGCCCTATACCTTCACACGCCTTTCCACGCTGGGCAGTATAAACAAAGACATAGCAACTTTTTTTATGGTTAATCTCAATCTATTTGTTCTGGTTGCCTTGACAGTGCCATCTGACTCACTGGAAGAGGATAGCGTTTGCCAGCATTAATCACGTAACGTCTGGTGTGATGTCAGTGAACTGCCAAAAATGTCACATTTTGGACAGCACAATCGGTGTCTTCCATGTTTGATGCCATTCAATTTGATGCTGAGGGTACCAGTATTTTCTCAAAATAAGGACTTCCCTGCAAAATGACAGTACACCTGTTAGTCAAAATGTTTTTCAGTGTGATGCCTACACAATCTAAGCAGTTACGTACAACAAATGCACTGAGATGAGTGGATTGACTACAGGAACTGGTAGTGATGTGGGGCCATTTAATGCCTCAGGCGCTTTGGCTTGAAACAAAGTATTAAAGTAGAATGTCCAAATGCTTCAGAAAACCACGGGTTAAGCTCCCACCCCTATTTCTGTTCAGTCAGGGCCTAATTTGTTATATAACATATCAGTGCCCAAGCAAAGGGAGTAGCATTTCAAGTGACCATCTCACACAGGAAAAAAAGATCAGCGCTCTAAAAAGGGCACTATGCTTTTAGCTTTTAGCTTTTGGAGAGGTTTGGATGTCTGTGCTCGCAGCTGACCTTACAATGCACAAAGCTCTCTGGACATCTGCTGCTCCAGGTGCCAAAGAAGGAGCCCAGAAGCAGTGTGTTTGGCTGCTCTGTTACGCAGAAGACCCCTGTGTGAGGAGATTTGCTAGGCCCTGATGACAGACTATGCATTCATCAAACAACAGCTACAGTTGTTCCCACAAATGATATGCAGGTGGAAATATATATATATGTATATGTATTTTATTCTGAAAGGGAATTTCAGAGATGCCTTATAGGAAGTGGCCAGACAGCCTTGAGGGACAAGCAACTTTAGTAGCTATCTGAATGTTTATAATTCAATGACAGCTGCATTTCTCTTTGAGTTAATTAATTTATATTATCCGATATTATGTATATTAAAAAATGTTCAACATGCACATGTTCCTTTTTAAAAGCATATTGGGAACAGCCAAATTTCTCACAGTCAGAGTGAATATATGGAGCTCTAAAGATAGTATTGCCCCAGCAAAAGTCCAGACTGTACTTGGCTTATGTTTGTCTCAATTGACTGATCTCTGCTAGACGAGATGAGAGATGCCACTAAACTACAAAATGTACACATCTCTTCGACTTTCACGAAGACGAAAAAGCATGATCTAAAAACTTATCCTCCTCATGTTTTGAACACCGTTACAGCAACTTTAGAGCGCCCCTAACGGACATTCCAATCACAACTTCTCTCAACTAAAGATGTTGCTTACTAATACATACTTTTAAGTTTTATACAACCAAAAAACTTATATATTCCATATTAACGTGTATTAAATCTTAACAATGCTTAGTAATATATGTAATGTACATCATTTTGTATTCTACTTCGGTAAGGTCCCGTGTCCCCCATTCAAGATAAGTACAACTTATTTTAGCCGATTCCTGATTTTTCGCTCTACCTCTATGTCCCTCCCATCGCCGACGTAGAGATTTACAACAACAACTGTCCGAACCAATGAGAGACCGCTAAACTTCGATTTAGGGGCAGAAGCGAGATGAGCGAGAAGACGGAGGAGTCCGTGTGAGTATAAGAAGCGATGCGGGTTTCTTCAGTGTGTTTGCGTACCGATACATACATATGAAGGATAATTAGAGCATGCTGCGAATACATTTATTCAATGTTAGGCTCTTGATAACCCAAACGACTGACTTGAAAAGATCGTAGTATGCTTTGCTGGAATTGAAGGAGCACAAAAAGAGCCATTGGATTTGTACTCAAGAAAGAACAGTGGAACTGCTTGCCTATACAACACGGAGGACGGCTGGCTGCTGTGCCAGAACTCTGAAGGGAGGGAATGACAAACTACACAAAGTTACCGACTCCTTGAGGACTTCTGATAGTATTTTTTGTGCATTTTATTTTTGTCAGGATTTACGGAGAACACAATTACTGGAGCTCTGTAACGGTAAACTCTTTCACATTAATCGAAATCTCATAAAAGCGCAGGACTGTAGGGAAATAAGCCAGCTTCCACTAACAACAGGTACCAAACGGAGTTTTCGAAGTACTTGAATATAACTGGCCGCATTTCCCCCACAACGGTTCTATAGCTAAAGTTAGTTTTTTTTTTTAAGTGTTATTTCTGTAGCCAAACATGGAAGTATAGAATCCGTATGTTCAAGTCTGACCCAAATTTTCTCGTGTATTTGCAGCCATCACAATGGCAAGATTTGCCGGCTTGGTACAGTGCCTCCGCAGATTGGTCTGGCCTTTTGGTTGTATGTTGGTACTTTTTGGGTATCTCTCAATTGCTTCACCTTCGCATGGCCGTCGGTTGATATGCTGGCAGGCAATTCTGAAGTGCCAAGGAGAACCGGAATGTTATTACGCATACGGACAGTATCTGCACGCTTGTGGACCCGTAATCAACGGAGATAAACGGAAGTGTCCCAGTCATTGCATCTCCTCCCTTGTGCAGCTCAATCTAACTAAAAACGGGCCATCTCTGGAGGACTGTGATTGTGACTCGGATCATATTTGCAGAAACACAAAACGGGCCATCGAGCCTTGTTTGCCCCGGACTAGCACCATGGGCTGCACAGAAGCCCGACGCCAGTGCGAGAGTGACTCAGAATGCAGCGCTGCCATGCACGATTATTTAATTCACTGTGGTAAACTATTCAATGGGGTAAGGTGTACGGACTCCTGTCGCAATGTGATTGCCGATATGCGCAGGATTCCTAAAGCAGAACTTTTGGATACTTGCGTCTGTGATGGAACAGAAAGGACCATTTGTGAATATATAAAAATAAGTATGAAAAACCTTTGTTTTGACTTTCACGGTGGTAGTGGATTTTCGGATTCGGAAGAAGATCTTGATGACTACGAGGAAATCGAAGAACAACCGTTGGTTGGCTCCGAAAACGCAGGTTGGCTTGTTAGAGCCCAGTGTGTTTTGACTGTGGTGGCATCCATTTTGGTTCTACTGCCTCTTCTCTAATTCTCGAGTTAATCATCTACCCGGACTATTGTCAGATAACCGCCTTTTATAAACTTTTGTCACACAACCACGCAACAGCAGTTGAATGCTATTGACTCCAAAGAGTTTATATTCGTCTTTGCATGACACTTGAGTTTTTCAAATTGAGTTTGTCCTGAAGGTTGTCACATTTTATACGCTGTGATTTTTGTCTATGCAATTTTTTTCAATTTCTACTGTGGTCGAGGTTATCCATTTCTGGTCAGTAGATTTCAATATTTATTTTGACAGTGAATGGTATACAAGTGAAGTAACTATGGCTACCAAATACCTAAGCTTTTAACACTACTGCCTTAAAACATATGCTACGTTAATAGCTTACCACACGCTTTATTGCAATAGAAAGCCTGAATTGCCAGCATTTGCTTTTCTTACAAAGTGAAAAACCCCATTTATTGTTAAAGCGCGAGTATGCATATGCACACACAAAGTGTTTCTTTTTCTTCCTTAGACTGAAAAATGCAAGTTTTAAACAAAAAGCTGTGCACTGCCAATAATTAACTAGTGTTCAAAGTATGTTACCTATTTTATGTGGTTGCCATTATCAGGGTGACATATAACATCTCCACAAAGTCTATTTAATGCTGGAATTCATTGCGATTAGGCATGTACATAACATGACAAATGCATGCGCCTGGAAATAATTTATTTATAAAGGTTATGATCATTCCCGGAATTTCAATATAATTGCTCAGTGAAAATAAGGTGAGAATTCCAGCTTTAAAGGGAAAATAGTTTTGTTGTATGTATTTTATTTTCTGTTTAAAAAATATTGTACAGTGTATTATATAGATTTTCAGAGAATCTTTTAATTGTATTCTAAGATTAATTATTCACTGTGTAGAAATGTCTAAATCCACTGTATAGCTGCCTTGATGGTGTATTTTTTAAGGAAGGCATAAAAGAGACTTATAGTAAAAAAAAAAAAAAATCATTTTCGACTTAGTGTTATTTGTCTCCCTCATAGACCAAATGTTACACTTAAAGTGTGTCTTTGATTGTTTTTTCTTCTTTTAAGTAGACTCTCAACTGTTTGAAATCGTGCTCCAGTCCTCTCCGAACCAGAGCTAGCACTGTGTGTTCTAAGACGTTTATGTAAATAATTACGCTCTTAAGAAGCTTGGAGTGCCGCTACACTTGACCTTGTAAATAGAGATGTTTGCTAAAGGAATAAACTCTGACATTTGGATATGTTTTAAACATTAACACAAAAGGGAGCGCTTATTCCTTGGGGATCTGAGCTCAAATCGCGCCAAGATAGACGCAAGTTTATTTATCTTTTATTCATCGTGTTTACTTTACTGCCTTGGGCCGCGCCACCACCACAATTAAGCCACGGTTTGGTCAAAGTAAATCTGAAAGGGGAGGGATTGCGGTAGCGACCACTTACAGGACTTTGCTTCTGTTGAGTGAATATGTTTTTGAGTTGTCTATGCACTGATGTTTGAAAATCTGGAGACGGACTGAATGAATTATATGAACAGAGTCCGTAACTGTAGCAGAAATCCAGGCCTATATACTATTTACAGGTTGCACAAAATTGGTTTCCAAATTCATTGGTAAAGAACCAAAAAAGTCAAATATTTTAGTGGTAGGTTATTTACGCTCTGTGGGAAGAATGGTTCCTTTAGGGAAGATGGCATTATGTTTAACGTATTGAAAGGACTAAGGACTCGACACCGGCAGCAGGACTGATAATTAACTGCTACAATAAACTCAAGACTTGCTTTTACAGGCCCTTGTCAAACACATCTGTCTTTAATAAATCAACACGTAATATTCCTATCGGCTTGTTCCCTGCAAATATTTGACACCTGGAAGGGCACATCAATTGCCCATATGTAATTCAAAGTATCTCATTCAAATAAATGTAATACATTTATATAACTTCCTATATGCATTAACATAGTGCCTATTTATGTAAATAGTAATAACGATGCATGAATGATACATTTGTAGGAAAATGTGGCTCTTAAAAATTGCCATAGCCAATTACCAATTTGGCCAATTTATATTTTATATGAATGACCATGACGTGAATTCATTATAGAATTCATTACATTATTTAATTATGCGATAATAATATCGATCCATTGTTTGGCTTTTTCTATTGTTCATTGAAAGTTTATTCGTCTTTGAAATCACGTCAAGGGACAAAAGTTAAAAGGTTGAGATACAAAGCCAGTGAACAACGGGGCAGTTCATTGAACAGACGGTGACTATACAGTAAACGGACTAGAGAATAGGATTCAAGCGTCATTGACCACTTAGTAACAAAAGCTCCTGTTTATTGTTTACAAACATTCACGTGCTTAAGCCATTCTTGACTATTATTGTTGTCATTTTACCGCATATAACTATTAGCAATTGATTAGCAATTTAAACCAACTTAACCAGAAATCCACAGCAACTTAATGGTGATGATCATATGGGAGGAAAACAAAGAAAAAAACCCAATAGCTGTTCCTTTATATATTATATGGACCAGTGTGTGATTTGTGGGATGTAAGAATCCACATTTCTCCTATGTTGTACTTGTTTGCACAAGTATTTCTTTCCATGTGCTATTAAAAGGTGGAGCATGTTCTCCCAGTCTTTTCACTAGAGGCTTCGAATCAATGATTGCAGCAGTGTTTTATTAGAGGTGGGACAAGGGCCCTCGAGCTGAATGAATCGCAGGGAAGTCGAGTGGCACTTTTGTCATGGAGATGTAAATCACATAATGGTTCAGGCGCACAATGTGGAGGCACTTCATTCTTTCAGTCTCACTGACACCTCTTCTGAGGGAAACTGCAGGGAAGGATGTGGGAAAAAGCCCTGTTGGCTCCTCGTTAGGTTTATGCCATTTGTTGCAATGCTACAAGACCCACACGTTATATATATATATATATATTTGAATGAATGCAATAATCGACCCTTTTATATACATCTCCAAAGACCCATCCTTGCCTATCATCTTATGCTATCCTTCCAATCAGTTTACATGGGGAAAAATGAGGCACACTAATGCTCTGAAGTGAATGAATGGAAATGAGATGCTCTGACCAGCTAATGGTGAAAATAATCACACCATTGGCATTGAATAATATTCCCCACCTCTTTTTATAGTCAGTCGTTATAGCAGCAACCGCTGAACAAGGTGCTTTAGGATTCCAGTGAAAATCCACTTTTGGAATTATAATTAATGCTGTAGTATTGATGTTCTAATTTCTAAATGTGAGCTGTGTAACTGTAGAGTGGAGCATTGTGTAATAGAGGACCAAAATAAGATCACTTTGTGGTTGAATAGGATAGTAAATGGCCTACCAGACAGACACCATACTCCCTCCCCTACATTTATAGCCGGGTCACTATGCATGGAAAAATGAATAGAGGATTTCATCAAACTGTCCTGTTTCTTAGACATACATTTTATAGCATATCCATTAGCATATCCATCTTCCCTGCCTTTATTCTGTTATGATTAGTATGGGATTGTGTCCTTGTGTCCTCTGCTTCAGTTAAACAAAATACATCAATCCATATATATATAGGTTTCTTAGTTTGAGTGTGATTATCTATATGCCTACGTATGTTTTTATACAACTCAAATGTAATCATTTTCTATAAATAGTCAATGGATAAACACCAAACACACTGGCAATCCTGTTAGGAGTTTTTGCATTTATTTATTTGTTTAGCAGATGACCTTATCCGGATTACATAGCACTACATGTCACATCCACATATACAGCTGTATATTTGCTATGGCAATTCGGGTCACATTGTTGAAAGAAACAGCAATGTCTCACAATCAGACTAAACATTGATGTTATTTTATAAAGTGAAAATAGAGAAATATTTCCATTCATTATGACTGGTATAACATGGTATAACGTGTTAAAGGAAATGCCCAAAACACTTCAAATGGCCTCAGTTTGTCTCAGTTCTTCAGCGGAATGACAATGGATTTTATCCACATTGCCCTTGTCTATGAAGACAAAACACAGGGAACAATGATTAGAATACAACAATTCTCTAAAGAATAAGTCCATGGGGTTGTTATGCCTCATAAAAAAAGGTTACTGTCACTTTAAGTGCAGGGCTGCTTTGCCCATGAATAATCGATTGCATTTCTTCTTTATTATTATAAGGGATGATAAAGGAATCTGGGTATTTGCCCTGAACTGCCTTTCCCCTGAAATGTTTTCAATTAGTTCCTGGCACTCAGGGGAACGCAGCAAACATTTCCCATGCTGAAATATGGAAAATGTGCGGGGAGTTTCGCAGCAGGAGGAGGTTTTCATTAAAAGAAGCACATCATAATTCCATGACTCATGCACCCTCACTAAGTCCCTTCATTGATATTGAGCTGGAGGTGCATTTTTATACATTTCTTCAGAGTAGCATATTTAATATATTGTTTGGAAAATCCTTTTGGTATTCACTTTTGGTCCTTGAAATTATTGGGTCAGATTTTGAACATGGATGAATGCAAAAGTTATCTCTCTATATATATATATATATATATATATATATATATATATACTGACTGAACAGCTTTGTTTATAATTTCTTAAACCTTATGTTTATGTTTCTCTCACACAAACCATGTAAATAAGAAACTGAATCTGAATCTGAATGAATGAAAAAAGGCTTCTTCAGCAATAGCTTAGGCCTAGGGGTGTGACGGTATACCGGTATGATGGTATACCATGATATTCAAATATGAAATAGTAGTATCATAATCTTTACGTAAAAAGCAAAAGCTATTTTCAAGCGGGGGAAAAAATATTTCAACTGTTACCCTACTAAAATGTCTAAATAACCCATATTAAATAATATAATACTGGACCTGGGGTGTCTACTACTGTCATTTAATCCCACCACCTCTGGCTGTTCTTACATTTTGTTTTGTTCACAACGCGACTGCGCACCTGCAGACAGCTCCCTGCTAGCTGTTATTAGCTAGATAGCTACACGGCATAAATCTCTGTTTGCAGTCCGTTATAAAACGTGCAATGTCCGACGCTGATTCTGATGCTGAGGCAGTCTGTAATGACGAATTATATCCCCCCAAAAAGCGAACTCATTCATCCATGTGGACTCATTTTTGATTTTTTAAAAAGATGGTGAACAAGACCGGGGTTCAACTGAAGAAGAAGCAGTGTCCAACGAAGTTGCTCACTACATGGCCATTCCAAACATAGACAGCGACAGATATACACTGCAGTCGTGGAAGGTCCAAGAAGAAAACATGCCAAGAAAGGCAGAAGAAAATTCTGTGCATCCCTGCAACAAGCGTTGCATCTGCCTCTGCCTCTGAAAGTTTTCAGTGCTTGTGGCCACATTCAGTCTCCCTTCCGTTCAAGCCTAAAACCTGAAAAATGTAACATGCTGGTCTTCTTACATAAAAATCTTCCTTAAAATGGAAAGCTAGGCCTAAGTGCATCTTGTGCTACTCAATTTGACAGTTCTGTTTTCAATGTTCAATTATTGAGAGTAGGCCTGCACATTGTGCTGTATACATACATGGTTATTGATTTACAATACAATTACAAGGAGTGAGCTATATTCAGTTGCATTTTTTGTTTTATTTTCCAATAAAAATTATATAAATCTGAAAAGAGCCATGCAATGAACAGATCGAGTTGTAAACTTTTTGTGATGTCTTTTTTTAGCTTAAAAACTGATACCTTGATATACCAAAAACCATGATATTGAGTAGTACGATTATCATACCGTGAAAAATGTATACTGTCACAGCCCTACCTAGGCCAATCTCTGCGCCTTTCATAGAACAACAAATACATAATACTTTTCTCTGCAACATTAACAGGTACTGCATTTAAAAAGAGTATATGATACTTGGGGAGGACAAGACAACCAAAGGCATGGGATCAGTGTGGGTATCTTTCATTAATGTATTTATTGGGGCATTCTAGAGGAGATATGCATTGGATTTATTGTCTTTCATAGACTCCAGCATTGCTATTTGTATTGCTTTCAAACCAAAACTAGTCAGAATTGAAATGTTGATCTGTAGAAAGAGATGAACTAGCTACACTGGAGTTTTTATGAAATGCCCTTTCAATCACTGAGCTTTCTGTTGCTCTCATTAGCTGGTTTCCACAAGGGGATACTGGCCCTGGAACTCAAACTTAATCATGCAATTAGGAATCCCCTGTGTTTTTGACCCTGGCCCCTAACATCACACTAGATCCAGCCCAAGAAGTAGCTGAATGCTCAGGATGGTTGTCATTGTCAGGACAAATTACCGAAGTTGGAGCTGATTCACATTAAAGGATCGCTAAGCAAGGATCACTGAGAAATAAAATGCACAGACTGAAATGTTCCAGTCGATTTATAAGTTAATGTGTGTTCGGCCAGTTGACAACATCTTTTGTAGTAGACATGATAAAATTAACAGACCCCAAACAACAGGCTGGCTAGCTAAACAAGCACTTTCACAATTGCACTTCAATAGCTATATGGTGACTTGAAATGGGAAAATTTCAAGAATAAAGAAAGAAATATATATTAAAAAAGAAAAATACATGATTATCATTATAGCTACCTATAGTTATTTATTCATCAATAGAACAACTGATATACTTCTATAAGTAAATCAACCTTTAGTTTTTTTCTTATTTTTGTTGTAGTTGCTTTGTCTAACTTCTCCCAACTTTACTTGCTAGCTAGCTAGTTAATTCATTATTCGCTAAAAAGGTGGCACTTCTGGATTCTGTTCTCAAAAACAACACAGCACACACAGACTCTGTCCCTAGGCCCACAGCCACCATCTGCTTCATGGCCAAGAGTGAGGCTTTATGCTCTGAGCTACTCTCACTTGTAGCCCTGAAAAATGTGGAAATGGTAGGCTGGCCATTGGCCTGAGTTATGTTGAGTTTTTGAGTTTTGATTGCGGACAAAGAGCTGTTTTGGCTGTGGTTGCCACATCTTCACCTTAGCTTTGAGAAATGTCCCACAATTTTCTGCCAAGCTCTAGTTAAACATTGATTAAGTGCCCAGTGCCCGCAATGGAGCAAAGACACCCCCTTGCAATTACACACCATACGTTTTGGCGCCACACAGCCACGCATTGCATTGCCTGTTTGTGTTAAGACCATGAAAATTTGTCCCATAATGTGGTAAGTGATGAAGAAATACTCCGACAGTTGGAATGGCTGTGACCGAGGAATAAGAATTTAAATGGAAAGCTTGTTTGAAAGGATTTGAAAATAATCCTTTAAAGTTAACATAAGGTATTTGATTGGGGGTGGGGGACTGAGCACCCCCTGCAGTGTTTGGTCATACCTTTGTGCAGTTATACTCAAGTGAATATTAATTATTTTTGGCATTCTTGCGTTGTTGATCATTGAACAAGTTTCCATTCAAAACAATGTCTTCTGACGTTTCGTGAGAATGACTAGGTATGACTATTCTTAAATGTATTCATCGTATACATTGAAGAGTTGGTATTTGTTGTGCTTTGCTGTGCTTTTGCCATGCCAAATCTCTTCTCATCTGCACCTAACTCTCTGTCCACATTTTTGAATCAAAGATGTTCACCGAATTGATAATGATTGCAGTAATCAAATTATCTCTTTGTTTTTATTCTCTGGGTCTAAGCCTTGAGACTTTCAAATCCAAATAGTTTTTTTCTGATCCAAGCTGCCACTTTGATTTCATCACATCCAACCTTTGTTGAGTTCACAACCCTTTGAAATGAGAAAAGGGGGTCTTAATCCAGTTACAGCAGCTGGGGTCCGACTGTTTGGATCCTGAAAGAGAGCCACAGGATTAAACTGTTCACAAAGAGGGCCCTTACCTAAAGTACTATTGCAGCTATTTTGCAAACCTTGTGCCGCGAAAGTGGTACAATATTTGAAATAAGCCTGAATGAGAGCTACTTTATCACATGTGCTTTTTGCCTTCTGGGAAACATTTTTCTCCATTAATGTATTAAGCATCTATACTTGGCACAAGGATTTTGTTTACATGTTGCTAGTATAAATGTATCACATAAACACTTTTGTTAGGCTAGTGAATGTAAACAGCACAAACCACAAATCACTTGTATTGAATGTGCTTTCCAGCTGCAGTAGGTTTTCACAGCATGATCCATCTTTTGAGGTGATAACAAATTCCTTCAAGGTGGATTTGAACAAGTTGCATGAACAAGAATTATGACAAAGTTGCTGTGATGCTGTACTGAGCGTTGGGGATTTTTGTGCATTATTGTTTCATTCTATTGTCTTCATGGTATATGCACTAATGGTATGCTATTTATTTGGCATTAAATCTATAGGTTGTTATATTATTGATACAAAAGTTTTTTTTACATGACATAACACTTCCCCTTGACACAACGCACTAACACTCGCCTTCCAATACAGCATGGCACAGATACATTCTGCGTCACCACCAGGAAATGTGATACATCACTTTTCTCTGAAACAAGTTTTGGTTGGACATGGAAAATGTCAACAAAGTGGTCTGTTATTGGTTAAGCAGTCCCAGGGATGGGTTTAAATCAAACTTTAATAACCCAGCCTGCAGGATCACATTTGATTTACTTGTCAGAGGGTTGTTGGTTTTGACCTCAGAGAGAATACTCCATCCACATAGAGTCTACTATTTGTGGTTAGTGTGTGGGTCAAAGTTTTCATTTCATCTGGTCAGCAAGCACAGTGCATGGAAGTAACGTTTTTAACAGAGCAGCAATATTTGCCTCTCTTTGTGGAGGCATTGATAGTTTGGAAGAATTGGCTGGCTCGCCCACATTCAGCATGTTTCTGTTAATAATTATGGATGAATACATCTTAAATAGATCTCATTTGAATGGAGCAACTCTACATCAAATTCACATTATGTATTTGCCCAGCAGACTTTTTCAGACGTTTTCTTTTCTTCCAGATTTTCAATTTGTATAACTGGATACTTCCCCAACCTGGGATTTGAACCTTTTGAGTTACACAGTTCCTTGGCCACTGCACCTCTCTGCTGCCAGTCCAATTAAGATGCCAGTCTATGGATATAGCATGTTCTCATTAATCAATCTCCTCGTATATCTTTCACCACCTTTCTATAGTAAGAACAACAGTGTAATCTTAGTGTGTGAGTAAAGTTTAGCATAATGAGCCAAGGTAGGGGTTGATAACCCATCAGGAGGACTCACCTCAGAAGTCAGTTATAATCACTTGTTTATTTTGTAACCCTTTACATGAAGGGTCTTTCATAAGAACTTCATAATGTCTTCAGAAAAAACACAAGTGAACACTTGCTTGAGTTCAGCATTAGAAAAAACGCAAGTAGGCTTGTTACTCTGTACATCAGCTGTAGATACTCATTGTGAACAAGTGGTAAACAACTTAAAACTTGACAAATATAACCTTGTACAGCATCAGGTTGAATGGTGTAATGATGTCAGATCTTTAAAATGGTAGCTGTGTGCATCTTCATATAACTGCAACTGCAATTACATGGCGAGAACCTTGATTCACATATAATTTCCCTCCCTAATTGGCACCACATCAGCCATATCTCACTTCTGACACCAATGATTTTCAGAGGTATAAGAGCAGAGCAGATATTTTCCAGGGCTTTATAAAAGCTTGTAGAATAACTTTTTGAATAATGTCAAATTCAGTTTGATTTGATTTGCTTTGCTTTGCGGTTCGATGGATCCTAAATTGCTTAGATTTATGGTGTGGTTTATGATAACTTAAGTCTGTTATATTTTCCTGAAATTAGTAACTATTTCACTATTTATTGAAAAGAGATATGTTGAGAACATTTGGACAACTGTGCCGCCCATGTCATGTATTGTTGCCTTTTTAGCGTGAAACTTTCCCACAGTAAAATGCATGGATAATTGCCTATAAAAACCATGTGATTCCCTGACACAGAAACCCAATTATTTTCAAACTACTGTAGCAATTATCATAGGGCAAATGAAAAAACCGTTGATATTGTCCCCTTGGTGAGAATAATTGCTGATAAAGTAGGAGTACGGTAGCACTTTTTGACACAACATAGCATAGAAAATGGGATAATAAGGGATCTCAGGGAAGGGTTTTGCAGTGTTAAAGCATGCCCTTTATAAAGCAACAGCCATATAATTCATCTGACAGACCGCACAGAAAAGTTCACGGGCATCACAGCAACAGAGCCCTGTGAGGAGGCTCAGAGCAGCAGGACCAGACGGACCAAGGGGAAAAACAGAGATGGCAATGAATAATAATGGCCTCGCCACATTACGTCCAATCAAATTCATATATGGACTTGTGCGTATGTGTGTAGGTATGTGTCTGTGCAAGTGTGAATGCAACATAAGATATTGATGTCCCATTCAAATGTTTATCGTATTGACAATAATCAGTGCAAAAATGATTGATGTCTCATTTGCTGGAACACTGCGAAATTACAATGAAAACAGTACTGTACAATAATAGTGAAAATGCATGAAATAATAAATAAAATTATATATTTAATTAAATAAGTTAAGAGATTTGGTTTCAGTGTTACAGCTTGCTCGGTAGTTGCTTTTAAAGATGCAGTAGCAGTAGCATAAACAATACAAGTCCTTGGTTCCACGTTGGGACAAATCCGGTGACTGCAGTGAATGATATGTTAAGGATTCTGGGCAGCCTTGAGGGAGAGAGGGAGAGAAACAGAAAGAGAGAGGGGCATTCCTGCTGCTACAAACCACAGGATAAACAAACCTGCCCGCAGACAAGCGTAACATGAGTAAACATGAGTAAACACAGGAAAATGCCCATATGATACGGCTGGTACACCACAGGGCACCAAGGGAGCAGTGAGGGGGTGGTGGTGATGGTCAGCCAGTGTCTCCAGTGGTGATGGGGTGGTGTTGATGGCCAGGCAGTGTCTCCAGTGGTGATGGGGGTGGGGATGGAGGGTGTTGGTGAGCTGAGCAGGGATGAAGGGCAGGTCCTCTCTCAGCAACAGGGGGACAAAGCTTCCATTGCGAATTCCACTGGCCATCAGCTCTATTTACCAACACTGAATACTGGAGCCCCTCCTGGATGTGCACTTCCCAGAGGCCTCTACACAGCTCACAGAGAAAAGGAGAGTGAGAAAAGAATGAGGGGAGAGAGAGAGGGAGAGAAAGAGGAGGAAAACACAAAACCTGCTGACACGGGGCATAACTTAATTTCCACGCTGCCGGGGCAGCTGTGTGGTGTAATCTGCCGTGGCAGGCCATTAAAACTTCAATGCCTTCACTGACCCAGAAGGGAAACTCAGACTTCGCCCAGTCATTTCAAAAGGAGGAGGTGATCCACACGATATATGGGCTTGTCTTAAAGAAACATAACCCAGCTCGCTCCTTATTGATAACCCCACTCAAGAGATTCTTTCTGTCTGTGTCAGTGCCCTTACAAAAGCTTTACACTAACTGTGTGAACCGCAGATCGATTGGTCGACCCACCAGTAGATTTGTTAACGATGGCAGCTCCCCTGAGAGAAATGGAATTGCGGGTTGGGATCATTCCCTCACCTCAAAATCCCATTTCACAGGGAACACATTCCACTTTCAAAACACTGATGAAGAAAAGGCCAAGGGGGCAAAACTTAACTATATTTTTCCTTGGCTACACTGACTAAAATTAAAAGCAAACACACACACACACACACACACAGAATTATTAAGAGAGTGAACCCAACAGTTGGGTATCAAGTGCAGTGAATAATATGAGTTGGGGTCTAAGCCCCAAGGATGACAGACATCAAAGCATAACATTGATGGTTTTGGGTTAAGTGAGCATACATTTCACTTCACGCTTAGAATGCTTACAATTCCATACACTTTATATTAACCTAACAAACATCAAATGATATTTTGATATCTATGTCTTTTGTAAAATGTTGGGACTGAAATGGACCGGTATATGTGAAAGTGTATAATTTCTGTATTATTTACTGGGTTAAGAATCACTCTGGCTTCAGGTCATACTCTTAAAGTTCAATGTTCTGTCAGTGTTGTTACAGATTCGTGCTTTATAATTTTGCTTGGTCTTCATATGCTACTTTGTGCTTTACATGTGTAGCCATGTAAAGATATGGGCCAAAGAGATTAAAAAAGCTTTAAATGATCATGTATGCACAGATGAGGAAACATGCCACATAGTTTGTCATTCCTGAGTGAGTAATTGTGATATTTTTCATTTCAAGTTCCTTACGTCGGATGTTATTTGTTCCATGTTTAAAGTGTACATTTACATGTTGGAGAACATTCTTGACAGAAGCTTAGCATGAACCCTATACTTAGAAACAGGATTTGATACCAACTTTACTGAAGTGAAGACTTCAGTGTAATAAAAGACATGTATGACTTAGCAAACCATGCCGTGGATTTTCAATCATGGTAGTCATCAGTCTCCTGTTTCAGTCGGTTTTTGATGGGGGTTTGTTTCCTTTTCTGCCTCCATCAACAAAATAACAACGCAAAAATGTTCCGCCTCTCCCCTATCAGTTGGACATCTCAAAAGCCTCAAGATTTTGTTATTTTAATGCATGGTTTAAATCTGGGCCAGTTGCTGACCTCACATAGTCCTATATTCAACAGTATGGATACCAGCTGGTAAATAACCACACTTCCAAGCAGTTATTGAAGCCCCGCAAAATACTCTCCTTTTTGTAATCCATCAGATGGACTCCCCAGTACGCATCACGATGAACGAAAAATGAAACCGGCAACCCGTTGGGAGTGAGAGGGGCACACACAAACCCCTTTAACAAAATAAATAATGAACCTGATTTTTGGAGTTGTTAAGAGTTAATAGTCTCCCATTCACTCAATAGGGGCTCAGGGCTTCACTCTATTAACCCGACCCCAGGGGCCATGGGCCAAATTGTACCCAGTTGTTGTCTTGAAGGAATTCATTCTTCACACATTCATTTCCTCCTTTATGTTGTGTCCTTTCATCAAGGAGGGCATGCTGGGATACCCGGGTCTTGGGATCTCTGTACAGTCTCCTAGAACAGAAAGAGGGACGAGGGGGCCATAAATATGTTAAATTGGTGTGTGAGTTTAAGTGGCTTTGTAAACCCAGCACAAATGGACCTTCAGAGTAATTAATGAATATGAAGCAGAGGGATAAAACCATTGTGTGGGAAAATGAAGGAAAAAAACAAAAGTGAGAGAGTTGTTTATTTTTCACAAGGAGATTTTATTATTATTAATATAAGCCTCAATAAATCACATCTTTGGGAAGGGACGTTGTTAAGTCAAATTATCTGTGTTTGTGTGTGTGCGTGTGTCTTAGAACTCATTGGTTTTCATAATGTAAACAAGATTCAATCAATTTTATTGTTATTAATATCAGGGAGACACATTAAATCATGTCTTTGGGGAGGAAAGTTATTTGGCCATATTTTGTGTTTGTTTAGGTACATAAACCACCTGTACATACAAAAACATTCACTTGAGTCTCATAAACAACAATAACAATAATAATCCTAACAATTTTGAAGCAATAAGCACACTGTATCATGATGCTGAAATGTAACCATCCACAAAAAAATGAAATAAACTGAAATGCCTTTCACAATAGAGCAATTTCATTCTCGCACTTCCGTGATCACACTTGAGTGGATGTAATCAAGCATTTAGCACTTCTTTAGCACAAATGTTTTTAACATATTTAAACAGGAACAATTGTTACTTTTTACCTTAAATATTCAAATGAACAATTTAAGAAACTTGTGAAGTATATCCCTTATTCAATATTTATTTCAGAGTTCCTCTTGTTTAATTTCCTGAGTAATTCCTTGTGTCATTTTCTTAATTTATGTTAAAACAGATATTTTACTTATAAAATGGATATTCATGGAGTGCAGAGCAAAGTCCTTTCAGTGTTAGACAGCATATCGAACAATGCACACCAGCATATGCTTTGTGATCTGAACATTTTTCATATCCCATTTGGTCTGTTTAATCACCCGAGAGAACCCTGCTCTCCTGCGGTATTTGTTAAGGCTCAGGCTTGTAATTCTTCAGTGTCCCCTGCAGTGTCCGATGGTAAAGGACTTCATTTAAATCCAAAAAGCAAACACAAATAAAAGGCAGAGAGCCCCGCTCAAACACCATAGTTTACACTTTCAGACAGAATATACACTGAGCTTGCTGTGAAAGCAAATCTAACTGTGTTAGTTTAAGCTCCTCTAAGCTCGTCCCTTCAGTCTGCTGTGAGTGGAAGACATGACTCACAAAACGAGGGTGCAAAAAACCATAGTACTTGCTTGCACTGCCGTGAATGCAAGAGGACATAAATAAATTTGTATATATAAATTGTCCTGCGAGCAGATTGTGAAATCCTCAAAGAACATCAGACAAGTTAATGACAGGCTTATAATTTTCCCATTAAAGGGAATAGCGCTGCGCTGTTAAAAGAGATTTGTCACGATTGTGCTGGCATAGAAAGTGACTCATTCCACTTTACACATAATTTTGTTAAGAAGCCCACATTTATATATTTTACTTGATGCTCATTAAACTGGACTCTCCTGGAAAGTTGTTTCTCCGGCAAAACCATAAAAGCCAGGTCGACCCTTTCCTGAGCCGGCCGTAAATCAAGCCGGTGAGGCCTGGCTCCTGGCTGAAAGCGTGGTCAGGACTGGGGATGGGATTAGGAGGTGGGGGCGGGAGGAGGAGAGCCCTACCCAACCAGCAACTTGGAGTGATGGGGGGTGGGGGAGGGGAGAGATGGGGGGATTGCATGGGAGAGAACCGAGAAAGTGAAAGCGAGCAGGCACCGCTCAACTTGGGGGGATTTAGAGTTTGAGCAGATAACAAACCCAGGAGTCCTAGACCAGTGTTTACCAATGTTCCAGCCCCATAAACTGGCATAACAGACCTACATCTGAAATACACACACACACACACACAAACACACACACAGCAACATACAGTATGGGATGGGGGGGAGGGAGGGTAAAAATGCCATGATGTGGGGACGCAAGGACACATGGGAGCTCACCAAAAGCAGAAAGGCTTGCATTCACAGGCACTGAAACACAAGACAGGTAGAGCGCAGGAATGTGAGGCACACACGGCAGCTGCAGTGAATCAGCCCAATTCCTTCGGGTGCCCTAGCCCTAGGGGTCAGATGTCACCCCCACCTCTACACCATCCATTACAGGCTCTGCAGTTCAGCTTCCCCCTTCCTCTCCTCCAGTAACCAAAATAAAGCAGCATTTCTGCTCCCAAAGCACTGTTCCCTTCTGCTGGGCCCTCTCTGTGAGGAAAAGGGTCAGGCCTTTAGCTGCTCTTAATTCTATTAGCTCCAAAACAATTCTGTGAGTCCTCGTCCTGCAACCCAGTCTTGTTTTGTTTTTTTCTTTTAGTTAAATACATCTGAATAATGTATTGTTTATCAAATTTAACAGAAAATAGACAACATAATTGGAAATGTTGTCTTTTGGATAGAGCTTAGTCTCTGTCGGCTTCTCCAAAACTACTAGCTCTGTTTTGTTTGTTCTCCATTACAGAATTAATGAAAAATTGGACAAGGTTACAATCAATTCCAGATTTATAAACCACATGACGTTGACTATGTCATTAATTTGCCCGCAGTAACTTTTTTGTTTGTTTCAATAAGAAGTAAATAGGATTTTCTCAAAATGAATTACCAACTGTAAATTGCTAATGAAAGGGGAGGAGAGGGGTACAATTACTTACAGATTTACAAATAAAATATTGCTGAATATATCATTAATTTGTCCACATTATAAATGGCTCTGTTTCAGTACAATGTAAATAGGCTTTTAACAAGATTATGTATGAACCCGACGGTAAATTGCTAATGAGTCATAAGGGAAAAATAAAGTCTTGTTTATGTGGAGTTTTTTTTCCTGGCTAATTAAAACAAAGCCCTGCCCGGCACATTTCTTTGGCAGGAAAGATGAATAAATTAATCATCTTGTGCTCTGTTATCATTTAAGTCTGAAAGTCTAAAAGATTAGACAAATCTTTTTTTAAATGTGCCATTTTGGCAAAGATCAACAAACATAATAGTGAGTTTCACAAACAGTTTTTCTCTGCCACCAATTTTTGTTGTACTGTTTGATTTCAATTTATGATCGGCCTTGACTAGGGCATCGTCTTTTTTTTGGGGGTCATCTCCCTGAAAGTGCAAAGAACAGCTGTTTTTTTCATATAACATTTTTAGCCCTTGCTCTCTAAAGTGCATCACAGTCAAAAAGAACCTGTTGCCAGGCAGGGAGGTAACCTTCACCGGGACAACGGCCATCCTCCTCTTCCTCCTCTTACTGCCTTCCTGGCTCAGTTTCAGCTTTCTTTTTCCGCCGGATTCTGTGGCCACGGCCCACAGGATCCAGGCCTGCCTCCCTCCACCCCCTCTTCATTACAGGTTCCGATGAAGGACGGGAGGAGAATCTGATGCAACTATTCTTTCTGTGACCTGCTTCCCTAAACACACCTGATGAGAGAGCAGGGGAAATGAGTCCCCCTGGTGAAGAATTTTAATCAAAGTTTCCTGACATCCTGATTTCTTTTCTGTCCAGGGCTCGGTTTTTTTGAACCAGGTGCATCTCTTCCCTGGATTAAGCCCAGTAGCTCCTTTATTACAGAGGGTCGAATTGCAGCTATAGCTGCATGCAGAAAATACTATGTGAGAACTCAAACTTTCTTTTAACCTCAACTTGATCGCAGGAGCAATTTTGAACAAAGATTCAGTGGCCACATCAACTGGCCGGGAAAAACATTCCTTGGGAGTGATTTGGAGGTGGATTTCAACTTGAATAGTGTAGAAATACATATAATACTTTCAAATTAAATGATATCATTCAACTGTTTTCCCTAACCTCTGTTCAGTTAGATACTGTGCCTCTGTGTATTTGGACCCCTGAGGTGGGGGTGGGGAATTTCAACTATAATTGCATGGAAATACATTCATTTTTCCACAATATTTTATTTCAAATGAAATGATGTAAGTCAATTGTTGCACCACTCCCCATCTGTTCCTGCCTCCAGTCAGATACTGTACCTCTGTGTATTTGGACCCCTGGACTATTCAAGTTTTGGGTTCAACCATGAGAAAATCATGGTCTCAGCACTTCTGTCTGAGCCGCATACTGAAGGCAGGACATTTGCTCCCTCCTTTTCATAATGGTACGCACAGCCACATGCTGTATTCAGGCCTCTCTTATATCTGATTTTATCATCCCTTTGTTTACCAGGTGTAAGAAATGTAGACATTACAACAGGATTTGAATTAATCTCTGTCAAGAATTTATGGGTGGTAGCAGCTAAATCATGGGAGCTTTGTACTGGCAATTGTTATCTCTTTCCTTTACACGCAAAGCTAAGTGAGTTTTGAACTGTTACCATATTTTTTAAACAGGACACTTCCTGAACTAACGTAATCCAACTGTGTTTCCTATTAAGTTCCTGTGAGAGAGTTCCATGGTAAGAAACAATGAACACACAAGAGGGTCAATCCAAGCTGCGGGAGATTTGGAGTTTCCTGTTAGTTTTAATTGGAAGGCACGCGTTCCATCTCAGGCTGAACCTGAAGTAGTTAACTTCCCCAGAAGGACATGTAAGGTTTTGTTTGGAATCTGTGAACAAGGAAATAATCATATTTACTGAATATAAAAATAGTTTGAATTGAAAAAGCATCTTAGATGGGTCTTGGGTTCCCCCAATTGGGTTGGCCAATTTGAATTTATACTCATTTATTTTCTCTGTTAGTCCACAAAAACATGTATGATGCAAATAATAATTTAAGCTTGAAAATTAGATCACACCTTTGGACAATTTCAGGTTTACTGCTCATAGGAATATATGCAAAATTAGACATACATGCTTAAAGAGTACAAGTACAAATTGAAATACAAATGTTTAGGTTTTGAGAGCCTAATTGATTGTGAAGGGCAATAAAACACTTATCTCAACCCCCAGGGTATGGGAAAACTACATCAAACAAACAAAGTAATTATACACCACTCTGAAGCTGGTGGAGCTTCAATCTCTGTGTTTCGTTTTGATATGGCGTACGCTATGCTACTCTCAGTTTGGTTGTGGGAAAAGCCACAGAACTCAGCCTTGTCATTCAGTTTCTTTTTGTGGTTTCCATGTGTGTGTGTGTGTGTGTGTGTGTGTGTGTGTGTGTGTGTGTGTGTGTGTGTGTGTGTGCGTGCGTGCAGACTCGAGTGATTTCATGGAAAGAAAAGATCTTAAAATCCAAACATATGGTCTGATAATCAGATTCATCCGTTTTAACTTATCTCAATGAGAGCTTTTGAGTCACCATGCATTCTGGCTCTATCCAAAATAAAAGGCTGGTTGCCATGTACGTAGGTGTATTACCGAAACACAGCTTCAAAGGGACGACTGAGGGATTTGTGCACTGCAAGGGGGCTTACAACAGTAAAGTGCATGAGTAACGCAACCTTTTACACATCGCTTCTCTCCAAGACCCTGTGCTCTCTCTGAGACATTAACACAACAGTCTACTAGTGCAGCTTTTCTGTGTCTCGTGTTTCACAGCTGTATCATATATATTCTCCTTTATTTCTTTTTTTTTTTTCTTCACAGTCACTACTGAATGTGTGGAGTGAGTAGGATGGTATTACATTTAATTCCAATTCATTGTCCAATTAATCAAAGCAGGTCCACCTCTCGTCAGCTCACACGTTTAAAAAAAATGCTGTTCGGGGGTAAAGGTTAAAAAGTGTCCGTCTTATTATGACTTCATAAATGTGGGAAAAAATGAGGGGCCTAATTGTTTCCTCCTTGACCAGCATCTCAGTTCCGCTCTCATATGTCTGAAATCTGCTGAGAGACACGCACCATGTTTGGTTTTACGGAACTGACAGAACAGCTGATTAGCATTCTCTCTCTCTCCCTCTCTCTCTCTCTCTCTCATTATTCCTTCTCTTTCACGATAACTGCTGTTATGATATGTTAGGAGTCACTGGGAAAGAATGGAACTAGATAGAGGACTCCTTGCTTCCAGAACACTCGTCTATTCTCAGTACAGTTTGCAACATCTCCAAGGTGAGCCGTACCGAATTCCACCAAAACCCCCTGCATTATTGAAAAAGGCAACACCTGGAACGGCCTTTCAGGGAAAGATCATTGAATCCTCAAGTTTAAAGTGAATAATGGACTCCAGTCCAGGAAAATGTAGTCATGGAAACAAGTGCCGGGATATATTCATATATTTTTACATGGTTTACCTCGTCCCGTTAGTCACGCGTATGCAAACAGGTATCACATTCTCCCTGCTTAGCATTGGTTACTGATGGAGGGCACAGGCCTCTCCAGCTCTCACTGGAGGCTTAAAGGGATTGCATGGCCTTTTGACACCCCTAAGCCTTCCTGGGTCTAACGTTGTTAACCAAATAGTGCTGAAATGTATAGGTCAGAGGGATAGAGATGCCAGGAGCTATTTTACTATTTTACCATTTGGTGCAACTGCTTGGTTAAAAGCAGCTTGTTTCCATTTTCTTTTATTTATTTTTCCAGGTCTCCATTTGCTCTAAGCATTTAACACCTTCTGAGCTTGACAGTCTTGTGACAGTATGTGGAGGACAGGAATGTTACTGGGTGTCTCTTTAAAAAATATTTTATTTATTTACCCCTACACCTACATGGTGGTGGTCCTCAAACATGAAATCCCAAATGATTCCAGTGGTAAGGCATATGTATGGGATGCCACTTCCAGAACTACACTACCCCTGTATCCAGTCAAGGTTCCAGAGACAACATTGTAGCTATAAGAGAGAATATTCAATGAGAACCCTGTATCCAGTCAAGGTTCCACTGGTCTGGACAACATTGTAGCTGTAATAATCAGAATATTCATAAATGAGAAAAAACTGCCTGTGTAATAATAAAACAAAATGAAATAAAAAAGAACACATTTTACAAGTTTTACAGAAAACAGGCTATTACCATTTATGGTTGTTGAAGAGGACAGTCCTTTACCATGCTTAAAAATAACTGGTAGAAGGTGTGACACCATGTGTTGTCACCTTCTTGTGTGGTGCAATGGTGCAACAGCTCAACTGGTGACAATATTGGCGCCTCACAGGGTGGCACAGCCACATCTGATGTCATTCCATTGAAAGGTGGCAGGGGGTCTGGATATTAAGTTTTAGGTCTCTGGTCCATGGTCCTGATCTACAGCCACGTTTTCTTCTGAGTAAATAAATCAGTCCGCTCTTTTATTGTTAATATTACGGATAGTGGGCTATACTATGGGTAGTTTCCCCACGTATTTGGGTGTCAAATTGTTGTTAGCAGTTAGCTGTTGACAATCTGACAGATCAATATGAATTGCCATTGATCAGAATATAACATCAGTATGATAATGCATTCTAAGGATACTTACTAATAAAATGAATTTACACAGGTGTGGCCAATGAATATTGACCACATCAATATGATATTGGTAACAATAATTGGAAACACCTTTATATATGATCATTGTGATTATACTTGCAGTAGAATATATACATGTACAGTACCAGTCAAAAGTTTCAGTACACCTTCCATCTGGACTACGGCTAAGCGGGCACTCCTTCATTCAAGATAACCACCCGAAACACACCTTGAAGTTGTGCAAAAACTATTTGGTGAAGGGGGGACGTGAAGGACAACTCAAACTAAGGACCTGGCCTGCCCAGTGTCCAGACTTCAATCCCATAGAACTTGTATGGGATGAACTGGACAGAACAGTCAAAGCAAAGCAACCCACAAGTGCCTCTGGAAATTGCTGCAGGAGAGCTGGGAAGACATATCGGGTGATTTCCTGCTGAAACTTATTAACCGAATGGCCTGTGTTTGTGAGGCTGTTATCACAGCAAAAGGTGGCTATTTTGAGGAATCCAAGATTCAATTTTCAATTAAATTTTATTGAACATTGCTTTGATGTTCCTTTTGTTTATCGTTACATGTGTTTTTTGTAATTTTCAAGTATTTAAAGAAACGTATATGGTGTAAAACATTGTCAATTATGAGATAAACCTAGTTTCCAGCAGGTGTACTCAAACTTTTGACTGGTACTGTATGTGAAAAAAATAATTGCATGAACAACAGTTCATAACAATACTGTATTTTTTTAACTTGAAATGTGGCCTAGTTTCTGCTTGGACTGATGTACATTAGGTCATGCATATTTGGATGTGTGTTTTTGTCTTTGCTTTCCTGTGCGTAATTCATCTTGCTTCACTCATATTTTGGTATAATTCCTTGTCAGAACCAGATGTTTTCTTTGCATATTCTGATTAAATCACCTTTATCTAAATTGCATTTCAAGAAGAAACATTGCATTCTCCCTGGTCTACAATGTGTGTAGCATTGGAGAAGAAACAATATGTTCAGAACTTCCCAGCTTGGTAATTTCATGAGTACTCTTAATTTGCCACTACCATAGGGCTTTTGACCACATACAATTACTTGCAGCAGAAAGTGCAGTATCTGGAGATTATTTTCCCACAAGACTGGAAAATATTGTGTTAACATTCCCATACAATTCTGGCAAACCATTGTGAACGTAACTTTAAAATAATGTTCCCATGATTGTTCCAGGAATGTTCTCATAGTGCATTAAAATGATGTGTTGTTGTGTGAAAGGACTGATAATGATATCCTAAAGGGATAATACAGAGTGAGCCGTTAGGTCTTGGAAGTGATATACATCCTGGTTGTATTGCACAGAGAGAACGTTGTTACAATGTACAGGATACAGAAAACTATTAAGGTACTTCAAAATCCCCCAAAAAATGAATCCCTGAACAAAGAAAGAAAAGGCGACATAATCACAATAAAGCTGTCTAATTATAAGCTTGATATATAGTATCAAGGTAGGTATGTAATCTTGACACTAATTGATGTTTTTTAAGAAGGAGTACTTTGAGTACAATGGAGCTGTTCTGTAACCCATTTTAATCACCACCTTTGAGAGTTAATTTGTCTGTTTAGAAAGAGATAATTATTAAAAGCTGGAGAATAAACACATAAACACATCTGCTGGCAACAGGCCCAGGTTGGGCCTATTGTTGAAATTCTGTAATTGTTGGCACAACACATCCTGCAGGAAGTGCCTCTCAAAGTGTGAGGTGCTGATTCACCAGTTATAATTTAGGGAAAAAGGTTGCACAGGTTTTGTTTAAACAACCTATTTCTTATAATCATTCACTCAAACTACTCAAATAGGTATATTTGTTGAGGCCATATTTGAGCATGGATGATATACAGATAACTGCCAAAATAAAGGAAACACCTGAGTAAATGAAGGATATAAAATATATTGAAAGCAGGTGTTTCCACATGGTGTCGTTCCTGAGTTAATTAGGAACCTCTCAATAACTTTGAAAGAGAGATGGTTGTTGGGGCACAGTTGGCAGGAGCTTCAGAGAAAAAGACTGCTCCACTTGCTGATGTTTCATGAGGAACAGTGGCTAAGGTAATGTTGGCATGGAAGTTTATTTATTTTATTTATTTATTTTAAAGGGACAGCACATAGTAATCAACATATCCGCAAAAGGCGTCAATGGGTACAATGCCAGAGTTAATTCGAGAGCTAGTTTTCATCTGTAGTCCGTTGGCAGGTGAAAGATTGATACAAGACAGTTACAGATTTATACAGTACATTACATTTCAGTAGTAGTAAAAAAGTGTAATAAACAAGTAAAACAAGAAAAAAGATAAACATTAATTATCAGATTTACAATTTACAGCGTTACACGGTTCAAAGAGAGCAGCTTTGATTTCCTTTCAGCCAAGACTTATGTTTTTGTGTGAAGCTGTGATAATTCTCACTTGATCTGATATCTATGGGTATAGTGTTCCAAAAATGAGATGATCGTACTGAAAATGTAGATTGGCTAAATTTTCTGTCGGGGACAACACAGTCTTTCCTCTCTGTTGCACATGTAGTTCTTCCACTGTATGTCTTGTACTTTATGAATTGACTGAGTGGAGGGAAATGAGCTAGGGGCAACTGTGCTTGAAAGTACATACTCCTCAACCGTGATTTCTGTGCATTGGTTCGAGGTGACAGGCAGCAACTCTGAATCAGTTGATTGAGCTGCAGTTTCATCAAGAACAGTCCATGAGGAGCTTCACAAAGAGTGATACTATGGTTGGTTTACAGCCCTATTAAGACACTTTATGTTGGTGTTTCCTTTATTTTGGCAGTTACCTGTAGGTGGGGTAGGAGGGTAGTGGTCAGAGCTCCTCCCAATTTCTGTGTCTCTGTGAACCCAGAAGCACAGACATATGTGGGCAGACATAGGCTGTGGACAGGGCAAATTGATCCATTGTAGAACCCACTATGTCTTAATTCTGCATTGGAATGACTCACACAGTGGTGCATGCTTTTATATACACTGATGGGCTTTATATAAAATCATATACAAAGCACAATAGACTATTGCAGTGATGAAACATAATGTAGCTGGAATGCTACTGGCTACTAAGGTGCAACTGCTTGAACAAATGACATAAGGTTGCAATTATCTTGTGCAGAGTTATCATTTGTAATATATTGAACAATATCCATGTCCACATTGATGTTCAGTGTTTAAGAAAACCTAGGTAAAGAATCCCTCTAACAAAAAACAGCTTGCATCATTTATACATTGCAGAGAGCACAGCAGCTTCAGAAACACACACACACACACACCAGTTAATTCTCAGTAGCCCTTTCCACTCTATTTGCTACATTCAGATGGTTTATTATTGTTAGCATTCAGAGGCTTACACAGATCTTCTCTGTTTGTTTCTGCAGCAGACCAAGCCAGACGCGCAGAGCAACTTGTTTGCACAGCATCCGCCGTCCATTATGTCATCAGAACAACAAGCATTCCACTGTTTGAAATGACAGACAGAGACCCCTCATGTATTTTAATTTTTTTTCTTCTTTTTTTTCTTTACATTTGCCGGTGCTTTTCAACTTGCTGGTCAGAGCTTTGCCATCATATTTTGAATATGTACATAAAAGCGGCCCATATATGACATTTTTGGAGTCCACCTCGCAGATGCAGGAAGAACGTGGAACAGAAGATTTAGCTTGTTCAGCAGTGATAAGGTATGTATCTATGGGTACCTGCAGAGTACCTTCAGTTGGGTTGCATTTCGCTTTCAACTTCAGGACGGTGTGCAACAGAATTGTGTTACAGTGCCTGCACACTTACAGTCTGCTATGCACATATTCACAAGGTCATGTCTGAGCACTTAAAACATACCTCTGACATAAAAAATAAAAGAAGTTTCCCCCGGTAGTGTGTTGTTAATGTTTTATCACTGTGTGAAGGAAAAAATGATGTTTCCCCCTGAGCCCCAATTCCTGGTCTGACACAGACAAGTTGTGTACCTGCAGGGGCCTTGCCTCCAATGTTTGGAATCCAGAAGCCATGATGTCAATGCAGAGAACGATTTCCAGCCACGTATCTGATCTCCCAGGCCCACAAATCAAACGCGCGCTGTATAAACTCTGAAGCACAGAGTGATAAATGAGAACGATAAAGCTGCCTGGACAAGATGCTATCGGCGCGGGGCCTGCAGTGTTTGCACTCAAACACATGGACATTAATCACAGCCCCTGGGACCATCGAACATACGAGCCTGGAAAATACTTACTGCAGGCCAGAGAGAATATGATGACCCAATCAGGAAAAAAACGTTTTCAATTTTTTTAAATTTTGAAAAAAAGGCTTTTCCCCCAAATGAAATATGATATCGTGCACAGGCATGTCTAGTTGAGTACAGAACCTATTGAATTATATGGTCCAGCCATAATGTCTTACTCTTTCAATAATATTTCACAGAATCTACCAAGGGTTATAGTTCAAAGCAATCTTATTTTATTTTCGAGGATACTCTTCCAATAGACGGTTATCATATCATATTTGAGATATGTAAGATATGTACTCTTTTTGTAATGATGATACAGATTATGTATCAATTTTGTTTATGTAATGTATCCCACAATATATGAAAGCATGATTTTATTAATATGACAGCTCGGCAGCCTATGCTAGCCTTTCTGCAATAATAAAACCAATTTATAAATTCCACATAACTTATATTAATGAAAAATATATTAGTTGGGTTTTGTGTTTGTTTACATTGGCCCCTGTAAGCAATGAAATGTGTTGCCTATAATGTTGGGAGTTTTTCCCACGATCCTGTTTTCTTTGGTGGAGTTGAGGGTTACAAAATGTGCAACAGATCTAACAAATGCTATTACCATTGTTATGCTTTGGAAATAGTAAAATGGAGTTTGGAGCTGGATACATTTTCATTTCCAGAAGGAGGTGGTTGCTGCTGACTCATAGAGAGCGAGAGAGAGAAACTCAAAGCAGCTGTGACTGTTGGATTCAGGGATATACCAACGAACAATTATCTGTCCAGAGGAATCCTCATTCCGCAGGATGGCAGGAGGCAGCCGGCTCAGCACCCTCAGCAAATATCCTCAACCAATCACCGCGCAGGACACTTGGCCACAGGAATGGCCCGGGTCACGGATGGGGCTGGCCTACAAAATGTTTCCAACCCCCGCGCGGAGGCTAACGCGGACAGACGGTACGAGTCCCTGCCCCAAAAACATGTTTGTGTAGGACAGCCCTGCGAGCTCATAGTGGTTCACAGCAGACAACTCTGAAAAGATTTACACACCCATGAAGCAGACACCACCCTGGTCTGAGCCAAGAGAAACCAGTAACTGTGTTTATGAACTTTTTTCTCTCTCCCAGACCACAATCTTTCCGGCTCTCGGTTTGGGTGCGCTGCCATCATGGTGCAATATTCATTTTTATTTCTGCGTTTTTTTCTCCTCACTAAATCTTAATCAGCATTTTCATAAATATAATTGTATGTTTAGTTTTCATTCTTTTATGTTTAAATACAGAGTATGTAGTGATACAGCTTGAAGTATGATTTATAAGATAGAACATTTATATTTGCTGTATTTGATTTCCTTACAGTGCTCTCTCTTCAGAACAGTAACAGAGGGGTTTATAATGAAATATTTAGCATTTCGATGTTCTTTAATATTGTAGTTAATTTTCTATTGGTATATGTAAAATACTCGTATGTGTATATATACATATATATATAGTACCCTAGAAAATTATTCACACCCTTGATTAAGATGTGCAAGGCTGTATATAATAACACAGGAAATGAGCTATATTACATGCTCATTTGTATGCAAAAATATTTAGTTTAACAAGTAATAATAATTTTTTTCCCCCAAATGGATATGTGTCACACCCTTTTTTCAGCGCACCCTCTCCTCGCAAGGATAGCAGTACTGAGTCATCTTCTATAGTGTTTTATGAGATTGATGAGACATTGAGGAGGTGGGGGATCTTTGACCATTCCTCCATACAGAATCTTTCAAGATCCTTCTCTTTGCCCTTGTGTACTGTCCTCTTAAATTCAAACCAAAAATTGGAACTGGGCATCCAGGCCTGCAGTGTAAACGTAGCCTTTGTGTCCCCAAGTTTTGTAGATCTACAGCTGTGGCCCTTATATTTTTATTTTCCTCCCAAACCATCTGCATCACTGTGCATGGGGGCAGGAAGTACTTGCATCCTCTGCCAGCAGGTTTACCACTGTTCCAGTGCTTTTAAACTTCTTAATTATTGACCTAATAGTAGAAAGTGGTATCTTTTTTATTAATTTGTTCGTAACCATGTCCTGACCTGTCCTCAAAGTCAACAACCCTTTTTCTTGTTTATTCTGAGATTTCTTTGCCTTTCCCTCATGGTGATGGATGATAAATTGATTCTTTTGTATAGTCCAGTGAAACACAAAGCCACAGTACACACACTCAGTGGCCATTTTATTAGATCCACCTATACACCTGCTCGTTAATGCAATTATGCAATCAGCCAATCATGTGGCAGCAACTCAATGCATAAAAACATGCAGACATGATCAAGAGGTTCAGTTGTTGTTCAGACAAAAATTAGGAAGAAATGTGATCTAAGTGATTTTGACCGTGGAATGATTATTGGTGCCAGACAGGGTGGTGTGAGTATCTCAGAAACTGCTGATCTCATGGGATTTTCACACACAACAGTCTCTAGAGTTTACAGAGAATGGTGCAAAAACCAAAAAACATCCAGTGAGCGGCAGTTCTGTGGGCGAAAATACCTTGTTAATGAGAGACGTCAGAGGGGAATGTCCAGACTGGTTGAAGCTGACAGGAAGGCGACAGTAACTCAAATAACCACGCGTTACAACAGTGGTATGCAGAAGAGCATCTCTGAATGCACAACACGTCAAACCTTGAAGTAGATGGGCTACAGTAGCAGAAGACCACACCGAGTTCCACTCCTGTCAGCTAAGAACAGGAAAGTGAGGCTACAGTGTGCACAGGCTGGACCAAAACTGGACAGTTGAAGATTGGAAAACGTTGCCTGGTGTGACGAATATCAATTTCTGCTGTGACATGCAGATGGTAGGGTCAGAATTTGGCGTAAACAACATGAATCCATGCATCCATCCTGCCTTATAGTTCAGGCAGGTGGTGGTGGTGTAATGGTGTGAGGAATGTTTTCTTGGCACACATTAGGCCCTGTAATACCAATTGAGCATTGTTTAAATGCCACAGCCTACCTGAGTCTTGTTGCTGACCATGTGCATCCCTTTATGGCCACAGTCTACCCATTTTCGAATGGCTACTTCCAGCAGGATAATGCGCCATGTCACAAAGCACACGGACATGACAATGAGTTCAGTGTACTCCAATGGCCTCCACAGTCACCAGATCTCAGTCCAATAGAGCACCTTTGGGATGTGGTGGAATGGGAGATTTACAACATGAATGTGCAGCCGACAAATCTGCAGCAACTGCATGATGCTATCATGTAAACATGGACCAGAATATCTGAGGAATGTTTCCAGTACATACGGCACGGTGGTGCAGTGGATAGCACTGTCGCCTCACAGCAAGAAGGTCTCGGGTTCGAATCCAGGCCGGGGCCTTTCTGTGCGGAGTTTGCATGTTCTCCCGTGTCCGCGTGGGTTTCCTCCGGGTACTCCGGTTTCCTCCCACAGTCCAAAGACATGCACGTTAGGCTAATTGGAGAGTCTAAATTGCCCGTAGGTATGAGTGTGTGAGTGAATGGTGTGTGCCCCTGCGATGGATTGGCGACCTGTCCAGGGTGTATTCCTGCCTCTCGCCCGAACGCATGCTGGGATAGGCTCCAGCCCCCCCCCCGCGACCCTGACCAGGAATAAGCGGCTTAGATAATGGATGGATGGATGGATGTTTCCAGTACCTTATTGAATCCATGCCACGAAGAATTCAGGCTGGTCTGGGGTCAAAGGGGGGTCCTACCCAGCACTTGAAAGATGTACCTAATAAAGTGGCCACTGAGTGTATATACCCAGAGGCTATTTTATTATTATTATATACTATATTTTATAGTTTGTTGTATAAATCCATTTGATTTTAGTTTTTTATATATTTTATATGGGTATAGATATGATCTCTTATCTTATTTTTGAATAAAGGATGAAAAAACAAATTGAAGAATATGTAAGTTGGAATGTTCTGACTTGCATTATATGGTCTGGAAAATGGCTGGTCATTTGCCAGAGGCATTTTCTTCATAGCTTTGATAAACTTCAAAGTCTGGATCTAAGATCTGTGGAACCTTTTTTTTTGGAAGTCAAACAACTGGAGTGGGCATGAAGAGAAATCATATTTTTTCCTTTACAGCTGTTTGCTGTTTGTATGAATGTGGAAGAGCACCACTTAAAGTGAACTCGCTGTCGCAGAAGGAACTCTTTAATCACTGATTTGCCTTTTTTTAGAACAGACCATCCTGATTCCTGATGGAATTTGAGCAAGTTGAGCTACAGAACATTTCATGGCAAGTGTTTCTGCACAATCTCACAGATTGCAGAGGGGACAAAGCTTGCACATGGACAAAGAACATTTCAGGACCATCATGTCATTTCCAGACTGATGATTGTGAGCCATTACAACCTAATAGGTACCAGCTTCCAATGCTCCTAGGTCCTGAAAATGATCAAAGAGAGTCATTTTTTCCTGCTGGGTCGGACAAGTACTTCAGGCCTGCTACTATTGAAACCAGATATAGGCCCAGTTGTAGTCTTACAAGTCTGCATTTCAATGTAGTAAAATGCCACAGGCTTGTCTGCACAGAATTGTTTGTCCATGTGTCCTTAAATGGGCTCTGTGAACAAGCTGTATGTCAGTCCTGTCTGTTTCTGTGTCTTTTTATTCTAATTTATTGTGGCTATCCCATAAACCACAGGCTGTTTATATACCTGAGTTGTGGTTAGTTTTCCGTTGATGAAAATCAGAGCCATTTTATTCTACTTAGCTATACAGTTCAGATTGGCCAGAGTGTTTCGTGTTTGAAGTAATGGTAATCTGATGCTAATCAATGCCGATTGGGAATCATACTGTGATGGAGACAGTGTCTGAAAGTCTTCTTTTGACATGAGCATTGACAAGCCAAAGGAAATTCCTGGCCAGAACTGTGCGATAAAACCAGCAGATGGGAGAGATAGGGAATAGCTGTCATGACTTGCATGTTGACTCCGTGGGGAAATTAGAAGCACAGCGCTACTCCAGGAATTCCTGAACTCAGCAGGAACCCAGGCAACGACCTGGTACAAGGGGCCTCTGAGATATGATACCCTTTTCCATTGTCCTTGAATTCATGAGTGCTTGACAAGTTCACACATATTTTTTCATTTCTGAAATATGCTCTGCAGCACGACAGTTCTGTGTTCCCTTTTGGTAAATAAAGGATGGTCCTTTCTTATAAATGTCACTTTGCCTTCTTGTTCATCTCTCTGTGAGTAGGGTGACCAAGGGAGATTCAAATGCAGGACCATTAGGATTGTTTTGTGGGACCGGATAGAAATATTGAAAATAAAATGAGAGAAAGCCGAAGAGGCTCATTTAAATTTTTAATTCCAAACCAGCTACCCTGGTGGTTTAGCTTGCTGGATGTTATGTGAGCAGTGATTAAGCCAATTGGACTAGAAAATGTTTTATATGTTAATATTACATATAAAAGCTGTCTGTCACTGAAATACCTCTTCCAGACACATTATTCTCCTTGTGTTTTTAACAAAAAATGCAGTCTTGTGGATTTGCCATCATGGTACTTTGTTGAAATCCTTGTTGAAGTCATGAAAATATTTCCCAGTCCATTCATAAGCCAATGCAATTGGAGTATTCACTCCATTGTACCTACTCACACACACACACACACACACACACACACACACACACACACACACACACACACACACACACACACACACACACACACACACACACACACACACACACACACACACCATGAATGGCTGAACTTTATCCATTTGAACTTTATATAATTTTGTTAGCAACACATGTAACTTTCAAAAATAGGAACATGTCATGATCAGTCACAGGAGTAATTGGAGTAAGCATTACTATAGTTCATTATTCATATTTTCATTATGTTCAATATATAAGCAACCAAGCAATTGCAGCATACCTCTGAATGAACATCATTCCAAACACTTTTATTTTTTTATTTAAAGTCTGTATTTTATTATTTCAATTTCCTCTTCCCCTCCTATATATCTAAGTCTATTTTCAATTTCCCTTACACATTCCAGAGGAAGATATTATTCCCATATACAGTCTTGGCATGGATTCAAGGATTTTTGACTGCAGGCAGACTCATTTGTGGTTTCAGTAGTCTCACTACTGGTAGATGGGTTGTGTATTTTTATTGACATCTGCTAGAAGAATATGAAATCCTCTGCTAAATGTAATGCTTGTTGAACACTATGGAAGATTTCACTCTGTATGGAAAATTTCTTCAAACATAAGACATGTAAAATTACAAAACTAAATGATTTAGCAAAGACGGCACATTTTATTGCTTGCCCTCTGCTTTGATTAGGTTCACCTTGGAACCATTGTCTCACCCAATCAATTCTCTTTTAATACATTTGTTGTCGTCTGTATCTGTAGAATATGAGCACACTTAAGGCTTCTCTTGGATAGGAAATAAAATAAACCTCCTCAGATTAATGAACTCCCTCTATCCCTTGTTTCCACAAGGATTCATCCAAGGCACATTTTTATCAGTCTACGCAGGAAGATTTTGGTTTTTCACCTCAGATTTCATTTCCAGGCACACACATACATACACACACACACACACACCCACATCCATTAAGTATGTTTTTCAATCTGCCCTACAGAATGGAATCTGATGTTATAAACATTCCTTCCCAGATGTATCATTTTCTACTGTCTGCTCTTTTAATTAGCTAGGTCCGAGGAAATCACAACTGACAGCGTGTTGACATGTTTTGTTGCATAGCAGAAGGTTGCTAGGCTTTTTATATGACAATTAATTTCACTTATGGCTAGGGATGGGTGTGAAATCAACTTCTGTTCGGCTGGCTTGATTGCAGGCCAGTGATGAAGGTTGGTAGAAGAGTTTGAAAAGGCAGCAATTACACTGCCACTGCTAGCGAGGAACAAGCGAAGCCAGCTCAAGAAGTGCTTTGCTTGTATTATATTTATGAGCAAAAAACCACAGTAAACAAACAAGAAAAACACAGAACTTGTTCGTATACAGACAATTCCCCAAAGACAAATGAAAGTGGCTTGAAGCTGTAGCCTAGCATTGTTCACAGGGACCAAAAGCATTTATTTATGTCTTCTTTTAGTTCTGGTGGTTCTCCTATCCTATCACAGTGACTGTAACCCACAAGCAAAAACAATAAATTCTGCCAGTGGACTCTGGTGAAGTGTGTGATGTTAAATCATATTTTGGTCAATCATTTTGTAAGTAGCTCTGGATAAGAACGTCTGCTAAATGCCTAAAATGTAAATGTAGTGATAACACTAAATGCCACTTGCCACATCGTTGTGTCTCCATGTGGGAAGGCTGACCTGGGGTCAGGTCTAGACAGGCTCGTCCATAACCCAGCTGAAGCAACAGATTTTTGATCATTTTCATAAATGATGAAATCCTTGGAAGTTTCATCAACAATAATAACATAGGAAAGATGTTTTCCCAAAGACCATAAAGTGAAAGGAAAATCTTGGATGACAATGGCACTTGGCCAGAGGGCCAAACACAGAGGGCCAAGATGTAACTGTATCCACTATTTTTGTTTGCTTGAATCCTTTGTTTTCTTCTTTTCACATTACAGTCAGTGAGCCATACCAATTGTGAAGTGGCCTGTGCAGGAGTTCAAAGAGAGTTGCCCATGAGAAATTGGCGGGGAACAATATGTTCAGAATATTTTTTTCTAATCAATTCACAGTGCTGGCAACAGAGACTTAATGATGACATGGGGGATTTAAAAAAATCGAAATGTTGCTTTTCTCCTTTTCTCCTTTGCCCCGGTCGAGGGAGATGTTGCACAGTGGTGTCAGGCCCTGAGGGTGGGGAAAAAGAGCCGTTAGCCCCGCCCCTGTCACTGGAGTTATTTCCTGACCTGACTGACAGGTCAGGACCCTTCAGATATTCCATAGCCCCTGGCACAACACTTTGTGTTTGTGAGCTGTAATGCCCAAGTCTGGCCAAATGGTGATCGAATTCCTACAGCCCCAGATCTCTATCATGGCATCCCCACCCTCAATGTGCACACACCCTCCGTTAAATTGGGACATCTTGGCAGCTGGGTATATTTTGTCTATTCGGTTTCCTTGTCGAAAAACTTAGCCAAAGGGGAAAAGAAGGACAGGACACTTTGAGTTCAGTGCAGGCTTTTTGCTCTCAACTGTAAGTTGCTAACTTCTAAAGTATGGGCAGCTCCTTAAGAGGTTTATGGAAATGTTCAAAGAGGAGGTCTTGGTCTGCTTTTTTCTTATATTTAATGTTTTATTTTCTCATCACATGCAAAGTTAGGAAATAAAACAACTTAAGGCAGATTGAGATTCCCCTCTGTATGAATAGCATTTAAAGTGTTTTTGAAAGATTAAAACAAAATTATTATTGTAAATGATAATCATATTTGACATTTTTGCTGTTGATCGAAGAAGTCACAGCATAAATTTCCTCATGCGAATGGAAATACTCACAAAACATCTGGGCTTTCTAAATGAGGGCTAGATGGTGGCTGGTTATAATTGTCACTAACCCCTTCCTTTAAGAAGTCAAAGGTCAGGAGAGGTATGCTCATTTACTCACAAGAAAATGAAAACTTCCTGTTATTTTATCCTGGGGTCCAATTTAAGATGAAGAGCAAGAATAATTTATTAAAATGATCAAAACAGCACACAAATTGCATGCCTGTGGGTGTGTGTTTGTTTTTATGTGTTGGGGAGGGGGGGGTCTGTCATGAGTTTATGTATGGGTGAGTAGTTATGCTCACCTAAGTGTTTTTATATGTCCACATGTGTGTGTGTATTTCATATTTATATATGCATTTGAACACTTAAATTGAGGCAAGCTATATCAAATGTATAGCAAAAATTTATTTATAGTAATTTACCATAACATGCACATTTGGTCTTAAAGGTATTGTAAGTGCAGACACAGATTATTGCCGTAAATGTGTTGTCATGAATATACTGATAAATATACTTCACTGAAATCCTACATTTAAGGCTAAAGTTATCCCTAGCATTAGGTCATCACCAAGGATTTTTGCCTTTGAGAGGAGAATACAGCCTGACACAGTTACATCCCTCATTCATTCACACACACACAGAGGCTCCCACTGCCGTGAATGGCAATAACAAGGTCCTACCACTAGAGGGCTGTGCCTGTTGAGTTATTATCATTCAGTATCACTAATGGACTGCTGGCACAATCAAGAGTCAGTACGTGGATCTTTCTACTCTGAACGCCTTGGTGAATGCCCATGAATAGGCAAACCACATTTTTATAATCAGGTCCCAAATAAAAAGTTTTAAAAATGCCTTTATACAAGTTACCACGTTGCTTTTTCATAAAATAAAACATCTTTGCATGAAATGCCCAAGGCAGAATCTTTATGATTGTGTAAATATTCCACTTGTTACCATAGCACTAGCTGAAATTAATAATAGATGCATGACTTCCAGCTGATTTCCCAGTATGCACCAGACTAATAAAATGTAATCATAGAAATGATTATGCTAAAGTGATTGGGGCACATCAAGCAGAATTAAAAGCAGTATCTGTGCTTTGCCAGCAGTATGGTTCACAAGTGATTCACTTAAGAACAGTCTCTTCACTCACCTACGAACAGGTTAGGAATTTTCCACGTGTCAGGGGAACTTGGAAGCCCTGCAATATGTCAGGACAGAGCCAACGTGGCCTCACAAAGCACTTATGGTAAAACCATATGTAAATTGTTGAGCTTAATTAAGCAGTGACTAAAGTTCTATCAATAACTTTGTTGTGCTTTATTGTGAATCTCTTGCTCTTGTCTGTTTTCAGCATCCTGTGTAACTGCCATGGTGAAAGCATTCACATCAAAATGTTTCAGATTTTAAAATAAAAAATTGCAATGAGAACAGGCATCTGAATGGACAGTGGGGAACTTAAACACACAGGTATCAATTCTATTTGTCCGACTGGTTATCTAGTCTCAGCTACAATGTCACAGACAGGTCCTAACTGCCATTTTGCAGCCTGTTCATACACTTCTCTGATATAAATCCTACTTCAGAGGCCAGTACTGGATATTTGATGGTTGTCATGGGTCATTGTTTTACTGCAGATAAATGTAATGTCAGTGCTTCAAAAACAGAACAAAAGAATAACTGAACATTTGCATGATTAGGATTTGCCTGTGTCTGTGTGTATGTGTGTGTGTGTGTGTGTGTGTGTGTGTGTGTGTGTGTGTGTGTGTGTGTGTGTGTGCATATTAGTTAAATTTTAGATTCACGTGTATGTGTATGTGTGTGTGTGTGTGTGTGTGTTTTCTCTGAGTATATACAGGAAAACAATGTGCACTCACTGTACATAAAATGAGCAACTTGAAACGGTAAAGTCAAAACACAGATCGTTTTAGAGATTATTTTAGAGACAGATTATTTTGTCCTAAGGCTCCACGGGGATTGAATATCCAGGCAATTACTGTACTTGGAAGAACATGGTGCTGGGAAATCACTAACCCTCAGGTCATATGGTGCATGGCAAAAAGCGAGCACTCTGTACGCCAGAGCACTGGATATGTGAATCACACCCTGACCCTACTGCACCTCCCCACATCCTCCCTGACTGAGTGAACACAAACCAGAGACACCGCTGACAACATGAACACATCTTGTTATCTCTCTCAAGGCATTCTTGTAGCACAGCCAGAATATGACCCACTGCCTCAGCTATGCGTCTCATTGTGCTAAAGCAGAATCACATGTATACGTGGGGCTCCTGATCCCCCTGCAGACGTTTCATCGACTGGAGGAAACCCCCAAACCCCCCAGCCCCTCGCCTTCTCCCTCTGTAAGCAGATCCCTGGCGGCTGCAGGTTTCCACACTAAATACCCACGCTAAACAGTGTTTGCTTTGTGGAAACCCCTCTGGCATGCACACAGTGAAATATAACCAGTCTGTCTCCCATAGGCCAGTGAGCTGGACACTCAGAGCAGACCTGCAGTCTTCTCAATCAAATCCCAGTGTCAAGAACATGGAGAATACGTGCATGAGGAAAAAGCTTGGTCACGCATATACGTGCACACATACACGCACACACCCACATGCACGCATGCACATACCACACACACACACACACAACTTAGAGAGACAAACAGGACCAATGCTACATCTTTTACCGTATTAATCAGAAATATATGATCAAACCTATCTCACATCTCATTTCTTTATTATTATTATTATTATTATTATTATTATTATAGTTTGTTGCTCATATTTTTGTACAATCCTTCATTAAACTATTCTTATATTATTATGCTCTTATTTCATGCAAAAGTAGAAAGCAGATACCAGGCAGAAAGTTTTGCCAATTACTATTTCTGTGGATTAATTAATTAATAAAAACTATAATGACAATTTGTTAAAGCAGTAGTAGTCATATATTATGTTATTATTATTATTAGTAATGTTATTGTTATTAGTAGTATTCTTTGAACAACAAATATATATATATATGGCAAATAATATGCTTATGATATCACTAATCATTTTGCAAACATGCTAATATGTATCAAAAATGTCACAAATCTTAAAGGGAGTTCGTCTTGATAATATGAGGACATATCTTCAACGTGTCATAACAATGGTTATTTTCATTACATTTTTTAATATTGTGTGCATGGTACTGCATGGTGCATTTGACCATTTTGCACCGATTTCATCATGAGTCGCATCCAAACTAGCCATTCAGAACAAAAGGAATAGGCCCACCAGCTTATCAATATGTAATAAGAATATAGTTATTCTCAATATATATAATAAGTTATGCCCTAAAAACAGGTTTGCACTGATTTCTTTATGTGGGTTTTCTATATGTCCAAATAGCACACAGACCCCTCTCACTTGGCCCTCTTCCCTTGTTTGTAGAGTGTCATTGTAAAGCCAGCCATGTACAGATCCACATAACTGAATTTGCATAGTTCACATCAGGTCTCAGAATGTGAATACTGAAAAGGCCATTGAGTAACAGTTAAACAAAGTGCTGTCCCCCGGAGGTGTAACGCGAGGATCAGCGCATGTCTGCCATGCAGCCTTCCTCAGCTTCCCACTTGGCGCCCGCCACAGACAGGTAATTGCGGAGGATTAAATAATTACGGTTTATTTCCATGGTATAACCTCGGGTTAGACTATAGCAACTAGTTTGCTTCGTTAATTAGCTTGTGTTTTGTGTCAGCCCTATATGTGGATTGAGATGGCAGTGGAGCACTTTGTAATCGCAGTAGACTGTTTGAAAAATAATGTGGGTGTACAATTTAGAGACAGAGAGAGAGAAGGGGGGGGAGTAAAAGACAGTGAAATAAACTATTCTTGGCTTGTAAAATTCTGTTTTCCAGTGAAAATAATAAGCATGAAAAACATTTAAGATATTTCAACATTTCAAATATGAAATAAAAGTTATTTTGTTCCTGGTGCTCAATGCTACCTTGCTCTCAGACAGATATGCTCTCAGCCAGAGCCATAGAACCCTCTCATCTGGTTCATATTTGCTCTGCTTTGTCTAATGAAACCCAACCATTTTTAAAAGATGTTGAGTTATGAGCCCATCAATAAATACCTTATTCTCTTTGAAGTTGACGTTGCAATGGAAAGTGGTAAGATGTCATGTATTAAAGTTAGTACCTGATTCCCTAAAACTAATCTGCAGCGCCCGACATGACCAATTTTCTGTTAATCTGAGGCTTTATTTGTCTTGACAGTGAGCAGACCGACTCCTTTTTTTTTTTTTTTTCCCAAAATGTCAGCTCTTTTTTGCGTGTCACTGAGAATTCTATAAACCCTGAAGTGGAACTGTGAGCTAAGAGGGGTTGGAAAAGAAGAAACTGCCGAATTTAGCTTTGAATGTTATGCCACAGTTGTGTATAATCTTACAAGCTGGTGAAAAGAGTGGTGTTGAGTCATTTACAGGTATCCATAAAACCCAGAATGTAATAATTCACTTCAAGTCTCAAATACTTGGAACAAGTGATGGTATCTTTTGTTCCTGAATAAATTATTTGGAGACCCTCTGCAGTCAACATTATTCTAGCAAGGGTAAAAACTGAGGGTGGGGGGGGTACTCAAATAATCACTGTGGAACTTTGTTCTTTACTTTGAGAAACAAATTGAAGCATTACACCATTACACAATTTTTTCAATTCAAACACAATGTTGTTCATTCATTTCTGTGTCTGCTGTGCATGTGATAATGTGTTGTTACAAAAACATGTTTAAAAAAATGGTTACATTGAATGCTCCTGCAAAAAAACTGTATTGATTTCTAATTATGTTTAGTAAATATTACATCCATGAGTAAGTTAAAAATACATGGAAACTACAGTGACGTCATCTCTTCATTGTTCCTCAGACACAAATATAAACCTATCTACTATGGACTAGGAGTTTTGTGGACTCTTGTCTTTGTTATTTGGAGTCCTGGTACAGAAGGACTTAGGAATTTCTAAGTTTCCTTAGGAATATTTAAAACATAATAAGTTTGTAAAACCCAAGCAGCTTTTTTGTTGACTCACAAAATGTTACATGTATGGAGAGAGCTTGGGGAAGTATGCAGAATAGCTCATAATCACACAGGATGCATGGAACTATTACACATAATACAAAATGAAATGAACTCATCACACCAATCCTGCATGGTTTTTGTTAGGAAAGAGACACTCGATATCTAGTCAGGCTGCCTTTAAGCTATTGTTATCAGAATAACTTCACCGCAGGGCAATTGTTTTGTATGCACAAGGTTCAAAAGGCTAATTGCGCATGCCACAAATGTTGAGAGACAGGGCCGACTGGACAAGAACTGCAGGGCGAGTGCACTTGGACCCCAGAACTGCCCCTCGCTCCAATATAGGGTCGGGCCCTGCAAGATCCATATCTTCTTTTTAAATTGCTACTCTGACAGTTTAGTGTGATAGAGAAAGTTATCCGTGACTATAGACCTCCCAGCTGTTATGGGTAATGCATGGCAGTAGTCATGCAATGCTGAGTGTGAGAAATGCCAACGTTTCCATTACGTTGCATCTGGGGAGTGGATGAGGCACGGCAGTGTATGGTCCCCGTTTCTGACTAATGTAAATACATTTCAGCGCAGTGACCTGGCAGGTGCCATAAATCACAGTACAAGTTTTAAACATCTTTCACAGAGGGACAGACTGTGGCCTCTCCTTCACTTACGTGATTTATTAAAGTAATATTTAATGTACTGTACACCCTCTCTTACTGCACCCACTTGTATCACTCAGTAGCTGTGCCCACCTGCTCTTCCATTTATGCTACTTAGTTATAGTGCTAATAGATGCATTCAAATGGGCTGTGGAAGGTGTAGATGTTTTTAGATTGCATCCCTCTTTGAGAGAGGAATATTAGGAATATTTCACCGTAATAGAAATGTACTATTAACGGCTAAGAACATACAGATTAGACCAATCAAGTCCCTTTGCTGACTTTGTTTTATCAGTGGGCAGTGACAGTCAAATAGTCTAGCTCAGCATGATGCACATGAATGCGCATGCACATTGCCAACACACGTACAAGGTGCATGGTAAACTGCTAAATATGCACAAAATGCAATTCCTTTCCCCTGCACTGCTTACCCTCTGAGTATAACCATATTTGACCTGTTTGTGTAGCATAATGTAAACATTACACTAGGCTATACAGTGACTATGATCTATGCAGCCCTGAATCTATAGAAACCTATGGTAAATTGTTCTCATAATGTCTAGGAGAAAGCACCCCCTAAAGGTGACAAGGAATCTCAGCAGTGGAATGCAGAGTTGATCCTTATGTAGATCTGTGCAATAGAGCACAAGTACTGCAAGTCAACTGAGCCATAGCAGTTTTGCTATACTTTCTTCATGCCACGCAGCGAAGTGCAATAAGAAAGACGGTGGACTTTTTTCGCGGCAGTCACAGATGCACCATTACACAGAGCCAGATTGTATTGTACACTAATGGCTATGACAGCTGTATTTCAGTGGCAACTCAAAAGGCGACTACTTGCATTGCATAGTTGTAAATCCCTTCATGGAAATTCCCAGGATATTCAGTCCCCCCACCCCGGCCCCATAAATGAACTGTGTTTTCAATCTGCAGCGTGTTCCATGTTAATAATAATGCAAAAAAATATATTATAAGAAGAACTAAATCTTTCATGTTTCCAGAGGAATTAGACTACATTGCTGTACAATGCTTCTGAGATGAAATTACTTAGCAAAGTAGCCTTCATGTTGTTCTTGTTGGAGACACACGGGAAGAATATTTCCAGCCCTGGTTTCAAGCGAGGCAATACATCGATTTAGAGTGTCTGATTGTGCCACACAGAGAAATTAAATATAGACAGTGTGAGGCGCCAACCATGTTATTGTAAGGGCCAGCATTGTTTTCAGTGCCAACAAGTGTCTACATGAAGGCAGAGGGTATCTTTTGCTGTTGTTCATTTTTCACTAGTGGCATTTCATAATCAAACTCCTCCGCTTTGTGCATCTGTGTGCATCTTGTGGGAAGAAAAGAAAAAAAGTGAACGAATGAGGCAGTGACCTCGATGATTACAGGGCAGAGTGGCGCGGCAGACTCAGGTGGACTCAAAGGGCTTATTCCGACTGATTGGACACAACCTTCCTGGGAAAAGTCTATAGTGGAGGATCAGGCGTCTGTCACGACTTTGCTGGAGGGGGCACTCTAACAGGCCTTTGAAAATCACAGATCAGCCATTTTAAATTTGACTTCTTTTTTTTTATTACAAAGTGCCCAGAGGATGTTGAGAATCTGGCCTGCTCGTGAACATGTGTTTGCGCCATGAAACAAATGGAAATCTTGTACTTCTCTGTTTGTGTTTTTTTATATTCTGTAAAGTCAAGCAACATGCCTGATACACAATCAGATTACACCAGAGACATGACATGTTTCACATTATCTCCTCAAAACCTGTCATCACAGATGTGTACTTTTCTTTTCTTAATCAGATACTCCTGATAAAATAAGTGCTTGGCATGTTCATGTCCAATGAACCCACAAGTCCTTCATCCATTCACATGCACTAAAGAAAGTCGATCATTGTCTATCAATTAATTCAATTAAAATAGTAAAGGCATATTCATATTGTAAATATAACATTGGACTAAATATAAAATTGGACTAAACAAGAACAAAATATATTTTGATTTGTAAATACTAGATGATAAAAACAATGTATTGCAAGAACTCTAAACTCTTTTCCATTTAATTTATGATGAAGAATAAGTTTACTGTCTTGAAAACAAACAACTGATACAGAATTTTTTTTTTTCTGCATGGGAAGTTTTTATTCCCATGCAGAAATATGAGGGCCAGCTCTGTGGGTGTTTGATTTGAACACAGAGCAGATGTTAGTAGCTTTGTTTTCCTGTTGTATGAGGCACCAGGAGGTGTGTAGAATGAAAATAAGACACTGGCTCTCGAGCAAGATTCCAAAAAGCAACTGCTGACTGTGATTTAGCTTTTACTGCTAACAAATGTTTAAAGAACAACACCAGGACACATAGCTCAAAGAAAAAGGTGTCATGGTCCTTAAGTCAAAATTGGCTAATGTAACATAAATAAATATATGTTATGGCTTTCTGTGATTTTTATGACTCACATCCCAAAAGTGGCAGGGTGTAACTGTGACACGCGCACACACACACACACACACACACACACACACACACACACACACACACACACACACACACACACACACACACACACACACACACACACACACACAAGGCCTCCTTATTTTCTGACGTGATTTCTTTTCATGGAAAAGTGTCTCAAACCAACATAGCACAAGCACTGTATTTCTGTCTGTCTGTTTGTCTTGTTAAGTGCTGTTAATAAACTGCTCACAAAAATGTTGCTGTTTCCAATTATTCATTTTGTTCCTGCCCTTCTTAATAATTCTGTTGGCCTGCGGTCATATCTCGCTGCTGACCAAAGCAGAGGTAGATTAATGGTGCTGAGGACCATGCTAAATTAAGAGAAGTGATCTGGTGAAGCAAACTCCCTGTGACTCTAATCTGTGGAATGCTGACTCCCTCAGAGGTCAGCAATTGGGAACCTTTTTTCTCAAACCTGCCCCAGCAGCAGGCTCAAACTCGCAATGGGGCCTTGAAATTCATCCCCTCAGGTCAGTGGAAAACATAAAGTCCTTTGGAACTGAATTCCTTTTCCATTTCAAGTTTAGGGGGTTTATAGTCATTCTCTCAAAAACTAATGCATCGGGCCAAATTTGTGAAATGGTTAATGTTTTTCACGGTCCTGCAGCCAAAAAGAAGAAGAGAAGAAGTGGTGTGTTTGTTTGATGTTTGAGGCCTGAGTGAGCCTCTCTCTCTCTCTCTCTCTCTCTTTCTCTCTCTCAGGAGTCTCTCTCCTTGTGCTTAGCATCATAAACCAAAAGAATTAGAAACTGTGACTGCATGCTTTATTAATACATTATGCTGACAACAACGTAGAAAAAAGCGAAACAAAAAAAATCCCATAAATGTATGTAGATATGATTGAGCTAAATTGTGTAATTTTTGTTTCAGTTAAGTTTTTTTCTCTTTTAATCAACTAAGTTGATTATGCCTAATACTCCTATATTTTTGGACTTTTGTATTAGTTTTAATATCTATATTAATTCCTTGTTTTAAATGTGGCAAGATTAATTTTCCCATTAGAGATCAATAAAGTATATTCTATTCGATTATATTCGAACATGACTAGAAATGTAGGAATATACAGGTATATACAGAAATATATAGAAAATATACAGAATATATAGAAAATATACAGGTGTATTGTGTTAATATGGCCATTGCATGCAGAAACTTTGCAGGGATTTTGTATATTAAACTATCCATTTAATGTAATAGTATGTCATTTTAGAACAATATGATATTCTGCTATATTAGGTAGTGGAATATTAATCACGTGAGTATAGTATTCCCTGTTCACATAATATGAAGAAAAGAAATGCTATTTTCAAGTATTTGTTATGTGAAGGCTCTTAGTAAGGAATGCAGAACAACTAATTTGTTAGTTTTACTTTTTGTTTCCTTTGGATCGGTCGGTTAATCAGGGTCGCCGTGAAATGTTGAAATCTAAAGAAAACATAAACGGTTCTGGAGATTGCAAGAACCAACAGGCCATTGTACACGAGGCGGAATGGATGCATCCAGGCTAGCTATGGTAAGTTTCTTCAAGGATGCCATCATTAATCTTTGTCTCTCTGTGTTAGCACAACTGCAATGGTGGGAGATTTCATGATGGTCAGAGCAGATCCCTCTCATTTGACGATGCCCTGTGACATATTATTCAGGTTTGAATTCCAGTCTCCAAAAACTTCTCTGTCCAACACAACCAAGGTTGTGCGCCACTGAGGATATGGGGCTGCAGAATGGCTTGAAACAAACCATCGAATGAAAGCTTGAGAGACCAAACCCATAAATGCCACAACATGACTTAACAAGTGAGGCAAGAACCTGAAGAATGCAGAGTTTCACTGAAGGGTATATGTGAAACAAATTTAAATGTAGCTGAATGCACTGATCATTCATTTTTTTGGGGCCATTTTGACAAATGTCAACCCAATTACACTGACCTGACTGTTGGTAATTTCTCAGTGTCAGTTTTTGCAGCACACATTCTATGACCTTATTTGTTGGCTTGGCAGATCGACGCCCTCTTCCAGGGCAATGCAAATTGTATGCAGTTTTATACAGTACACATTCTGTCATTTGTTTATACAACTGTGGGCTATCAGGGCAAAGGACCTTGTTCAAGGGTATAATAGAAGCACACCACCTCATGATTTTAACACAGCCAAGTTTATTCTTTACTTTACCAATTAAATTTATATGCTGTATACATTTGATTTTCTCTCTTCTCCCATTCTCCCATGTGCCCAGAGTGTTTAGTTGTGCACAGTTTTATAAAAGTAGAAATGGAAATGGAAAAATTAATGCAAATACTGTTTATTGGATTTTCTTGAAGTATTTTTAATTCTTAATTATATTTTTAATATTAATTTTGGGGGGCAGCTGCATACAAATAAACCTGTGAGAACAATAGATCAGGTTTGTATGACTTTGCAGGGATCACACTATGCTGGAAATATTTCCTAGCAATCCCTTTTACATCCATAATCCCCTCAAAGTTCTGGGCTGAAAGGGAATAGAGAGAAAGCTGTCGTGTTAAACAGCTTACCGCAATTAAAATTTATTTAGGATTACATGGGCTGCTTTCACTGCTGAATAAATCAGATCAAAATGACAAGCTTCAGGTGGAAGTGTTATTTCATATACAGCTTTGGCGTGCTGGATCCCCCTCCCTGTAATTATCCACTCTCACCTCCACCCATCTCATGAATATGGAGCTGAGTAATGGCTCAAGTATAGTATAGAAAGAAGCTGAGTATAGAAGAAAAATCTATACATTCAAATAATGCACAAAAACACAATATTGGGTATCCAAAATGTCACATATTACATTATTACATATACAGTCATATCCAGAATTATTTGCACCATTGAAGAAACTGGGCAAAAAGACTGTAGAAAACAAATAACACCATTGCTGAAATACTATAATATATTGGCATCCCTGTTTTTAGTACTTGGTGCAGTCTCCACTGCCAAGGATAACGGCACTGAGCCTATTCTATAATGTTTAATAAGTTCGGAGAACGCATGTAGAGGGATCAGGGACCATGCAGAACCTTTCAAGATCCTTGATATCCTTAGGTTTGCGCTTATGGACTTCCAAACTATGATTTCAATAAGGTTTAAGTCCAGAGACTGAGATGGGCATTGCAAAACATTGGTTTTGTTTTCACTGAACCATTTCTGTGTTGATTTTAAGGTATGTTTATGGTCATTGTCTCTTTGGAAGGCCTCCCTACAGCCAAGTCTCAGCTTCCTGGCAGAGGCAACCAGGTTTTTGGCTAAAATATCCATCCACCACCATGACAGTAGGTATGAGCTGCTTTTCCATGTATGCATTCCTCTTTGACGCCAAACATGCTTATGATGTGCATGGCCAAAAAGGTATCTTTTTCTCTCATCTGGCCATAGCACCAGGTTCCAGTCATAGTTCCATTGACGTTTGGCAAATTCCAGATGATATGTGTAACTATTCCAGATGTTTGAAACTTTTTGATTATTGCCAGTGGTATGTTTAACCATTTATGTATTTTTGCACCCATTACCTGACCTTGTATAGGTCAACAACCATCTTTCTCTGTTGATCTGACAGTTCTGCAATGATGTCTTTTGCCCACTGATGGTGATGGATGACAAAGGGATTTACATTTGTAAATGTAAAATGATTTGACAGTTCTGTGGCTTACCCCATGGTGATGGATGACAAAGGGATTTACATTTGGGTTACTTTTCATTGTTATACCCTAGTTAAACAGGAAATGAAGGCCATTAACTTAAATATGTAGAATTGGATTTCTCTTTGTTTTGTTTTATTTAAAATAATCTTTAGGGGTGGCAAAAAAATTAACTCTATTTTTTGAGAGAAAATAATATTACCCAATACAAATAAAATCAAAATTAGAATAATTGTATTACAATAAAAAGTATAGAGTTCCTGACTGCATAGAAATATGACACACAACAAAAATCACTAATGAACTAAATACCTGATGGCACATAAATTATTGCCAGAGTTAGTAATATCATAAATTTTTTGAGGTAAAAATATCTTTGTATATGCTTTGTAATAAAATCATATATCTAAATAACCATTTTTGTCTGTTTATAAAAAGCAGAGCCTTTGACATCACATTTTGTGGACATTACTGTTCAATTTTTGGCAGACAGATTTTGGTGTAAATGTGTCAGCTTTCTGATTCCTTCCAAGATATAAGTGGTTATCCATAGTGTCATTCATTGGCTGGATTTTGCTCAACTCACAGCAGCAAGTCAGGACAACATCTTTCTCTTTTAGGACTACAGATCCCACAAAGTGAATGTACATGTGGTTTTACATAACCAAAGCATGATGATCTAGGACTTTTACAAACTACACTTGGCATACTGGGGAGGAGATCACAAATGGAAAACCAAGTAGGTTAAAGGGGACCACATGCTCACAGAATTCCATCAAAGATGAAAATTCCCCAAATATTACACAAAATTGAGAAAATTAAAACAAAGGTTCACAGCCATAATTCAAGTTTTTGAAGTGGGGAGGCTGGCGCCGATGCCCATGGATGTCACAATGGGTATAAACCATATTATTGTGTATAAATTCTCAGACTGAAACCCACCCACCCTGGTGGGAGGATACCAATTTAGTCCCACAGCTGCCGATTCCCAGTCACGGTCATCTGATGACATACACTACTGGTCAAAAGTTTTAGAACACCCCCATTTTCCAGTTTTTACTGAAATTTAAGCAGTTCAAGTCCAGTGAATAACCTGAAATGGTTCCAAGGTAAGCAGTAAACTGCCAGAGGTTCAAATCAAAAGGCACTTGGAAACTGGGGGAAACTCTGACAGGAAGAGTTCTGGCAAACACAAAGCCACAACAAAATCAGAAGACAAGTTTCTGAGAGTCAACAGCTTGCATGATAGGCGGCTCACAGGACAACAGCTTCAAGCACAGCTTAACACTGGTCGAAGTAAAGAAGTCTCAGTTTCAACTGTGAAGAGAAGACTTCGAGCTGCAGGTTTGACAGGTCGAGTGGCAGTAAGAAAGCCATTGCTAAGATGGCAAAATAAGAAAAAGAGGCTTGCCTTTGACCGGTAGTGTAGCTCATGGTAAAATCTGTGATTGGCAATAGGATCAAACCTGTACTTGTAGCAAGCACTTTTACTGAGTGAGCCACTCGAGAGCAATTAAACACCATACACATTATAAAGCCAACTTATTGCAATTTTGTGGCTTATAGTCAGCACAGCACTTAACCGGTTAAGTTCTATTATCTTTTAGTTGTGGAAAACAGAGGCTCATATTTCAACACAGCAGCCACATTCAGTCACTTGAATTTGAGTAGTCTGTCTTCACTGCGTTAACACAAACACATTCAAATCTGTCTCAAATTTTGGAAAAACTTGATTATGAGTCATTCACACATATTTCACATAATCAAGTTTTTCTAAATAATATATGGTATTTATGATGTAGGCTACGCAATGGAGAAGGTAATAAGGGAATGAAGCTGGTGTTGTTAAATGTGTTGTAAGTTATTAAGTGACATAGTCTTAACTCACACTTGTGGCTCTGCAGAGGTGAATGAACTGAAAGCAGTGAACAAAAGCTCTCTTTTTCGCCTGTCCGCATCTGTACAGACTCACCTCAGTAATAACAGAGCTTGGTTTTTTTAATTGGCAACATAAATATTAAAGTGTCAAAGCCTAACCGTTGGTGACATGTCCTGACATGAGTCATGACCCATGCAGCTTAAACGAAATGTTGGTTTCCCACTGTCAGCGAGGCAAGTTAAGGTGCTGCAGGGGAGTACAAGACATAGGGCATTTTGTGCACTAAAAGTGAGAGTTTCAGAATCATTCATGCACTTTTTGTTTAGTTTAGTTTAATTTTACATACACTGTATCACACACCATCTGAACTCTTCTATTTAAGTTTTGTCTCACAAGAACACTCCTTTTTGTGAATTGCGTCGCTCTTTCCAGGAGGAGACCCATACAATGTTGTCAGTTTACCCACTTGAACAGTGTTTATCCATTTTAATTTAAATGAAACCCTGAGCAGAACTTTGCTTTGTTTTGAAAGCCTTCATTTGAATGCTGGACTTCACTTCTTGACAAAAGGAGGAATTAATGCAAAGCAAACTCCAGCCACCCTACTGTGGTTAACTTTCAGCAGGTCTTTGTTCTTTCAATGACTTGAGCCAAGTGCTGAAACGAGGGGGCATTTGCAGCCTCTTGGTTTTTGAAAGTGCCTTCACTTTGCCACTGTTAGGGAACCAAAAAGGAAAATAATAAAAAAAGCAATCCTGGACTTAATAATTTTCATAAAGCAAATAGGATTACGGTGAAAATGTTAAACGTGCAAATCTCTCATCAATGAGCTTTTCAGAGTTGTATAGCCCAACGCTGAGAGAATTGTACAGTTAAGATCGGCAAAGAACCTAAATAAACTCGGCTGACAAGACTGAAAGCTGCGCAAACAAAGGATTATGTGTGAGATGAAAAGAAGAGGAAACTGGTAAAGTCATTCATCTGTGACACTAAAAAAAGAAGCGAAAGCAGTAGCTGGGACACCATACTCTGGCCCGTGTGGTACAGCGTGGCATCGTTTCTGACACTGACGTAACCAAACATTTGAATGGGGCTTGCCGTACTCAGCGCCGAGCTTTCAACGTCAGCTCTCTGAGTGTGTGTGTGTGTGTGTGTGTGTGTGTGTGTGTGTGTGTGTGTGTGTGTGTGTGTGTGTGTGATACACAGTACATTAGCCAAACTTGTTTCCACCGGTCTCGCTTGCCTTTTGCTTTTAGTTTTTTTTAATGACTGCTGCGACCACTACTGCTGTGATCACTGTCATACGCGGAGAGAGAGATGCTTGAGTAAACAAGAGCCCCTCTTTCCCCTCCCCCATGTCTGTTGCTACTCAACAGAGGCTAGCATTCCGAGGCCCGGTGTGGCGTTGCGGGGGCTTTGGGTCCCTGGCTGTGGTGCTGTCCGGCTGTGTCCCTGCCTGCAGAGAGCTGTGTCAGTGGGACCTGACAGCTCAGAGGCCTGGCCCGGGGACATGCTGTCACAGGCACACAATGGGGCCCGCTGGTACGCCCGGCCATCAACAACACCCCCACCCCCACTCCCCGCTGCCGGATTAGGAGGGCCCGCAAAACAAAGGGCTGCCCAACAAAAGCCCATGTTAAATTGGGCATTAAATTCAACTCTCGGTCACGGGGCAAAGTATTCACCAGGAGTTTATGAAAAATATATGTGTGTGCTAAAAAGGGGTGGGGGTGGGGGTGGGGGTGATCAGTACAGGGAGCATGGGAATGGACAGGAGACACAAAACTTATAATACAACAACTTAGAACAACATACAATAACTTTTCAAAGAAACCTGCTCTTGACTCTGAATATTTGCTTCAGCATAAGATTAAAGTTGAAAGTCAAGCTTTGTATGAATTCCTCCTTCCACTTGTACAGCACTCTACATTCCAGTGCATGTTGTTGACTGAAATATTGCACATTCATTATTCACTGAAAGCCCAGGAAAATGGCAGAGGGTCAATTAGCGAGCAATCTTTGTGTATAATTCAACCAGCTTCCTACTTGCATTGCAGAAGTAAAAACACACAGAGAAACTGGTTAGCACATTCTTTTCAAGATAAAAAGATAAAAATTGTTCTAACAATTTGTGTTTTTAGGACAATTATTTTGAATATGAATTTGCATATTTCTATATTCAGTGTTTCTTTAATCTTTCAGTTATGATTATTGTGGAGTGATGGGCTACTCACTGGTGAGATTTTCAGGTGAGTGAGAGACTATATACTTTAAACAAATCAAGTTTCAGCTGTGGTCAGTCTGGTCAGCCTTATACCACGGCCTTTGCTTTCCTCCTCAAGTACTTTCTGACCACTGGCTGGGACTTTATTTTACTTTCTGTCAATTCCAACTTATTCCACAGCCACAGTGGAATAACACCAGAACTGGCATAAATGGAGAGCCATTCATCACCCCAACAAGCACACAAAGTCAGTCCAGACACAATGATGAATTTGACACTAACGATGGAGAGACAGGGAGAGAGAGAGAGAGAGAGAGAGTGAGAGTTTATTAGCAAATAAAAAATATTATTATAGAACAAAAAACCCCACAAAATTGTCTCAAAATAAGCATTAGACCTTGACGGGTCATTTATTCCCAAATGGAAAATAAAATGTCTCACAGAGAGCAGCTTTGTTCAGAAGGGGGTTATGGCCCTGAAATAAGATTAGGAGGAGTGTTGACTTGCCAACAGGTAATGCTGGTGTATCTTCAAGCAAGTTTAATTGCTGGCCCCTTCAGGGAGGACCTTCTGTGAAAGACTGAATTGTAGCAAACATTTGAATTTACCAAGGCTTTATTCAACCTTCTCTGTGCCACCCACTTGGTGTTTGTGTGGACACATCACACAAAAAAAAGTTTTATAAGATTTTAATTTTCAAATACAGTGTGGACTTTCTCCATATAACATATTTTTACATCATGCTATGTCATAGTTATGCTCTGACATTTTTCAATTAAAATAACGTTTATTTCATAACAATTTCATTATTTAAAATGCTATGAAATTAACACCTGGTTTCCATGAAACCACAATTTCTCTGAGTCGAATTTCTATGTATGTTGCAGCAATTCTGCATCATAGTTTCTACAGTATTGTACAAACATAATGCTGCATTAATACTAGTGACTCATGATGGCAGGATGAAACCAGATGTCATTGTTTTCAATGAGACCACAATGGTAAATTGTCATCTGCAACAGAAAACCACTGGCACCAATGGCCTTGTCGTTCGGAATAGAAACCTTTTCTACTTTTCTACCTTTCCTACTGCAATATAGTCACATGTCAGAAGTGGTAAACTTCAACAAGGAAGGATTAAAGGTTTCTCATGGAGATGGAGAGGTATCCAGACATAGGCCTATGGAACCAGCATACTAAAAACATACAGACTAAAGCACAATACAAACTTAACATTTTAGTTTCAATTAAAAAAACACACTTTACTGCATGGCAATTTTAAGAAAGATAACCAAAATCTAGCAAAGACAGATTTTACTCCATGGTAGCTAGCTAGCTAGTATGCTATCTAGACTGCTCGCCTGCAACCTAAATAGCTACTGACAAATATAATTGTTGCATGGCAATTGATGAAAACAGACAACACTAGTCTAAAATAATAGATCTAAATAATAATAGTCTAAATAGCAGAACTTTTCTATAGTGTGAATGCAACATAAAATGATTATTTTTTTTTTTTTTTGTAGACATGCTCTTCTCCTTTTCCTCTCAATGATACATATTAAGATATGTTCATTACTGTGTTGTAGTGGTACTACTTTATGTGTAGTGATACATAACACACAGAGTAGTTATACTTACATCACATTTACGTGGGCAGTAGTGCGGGAGATAACAGGCTGCTACCTGTTACCTGAAGACGCTCTTAAACAAGTTACCCTCTGCCTGTACGATAATTATCTTAATAAATCAGTTATCTTTACGAATGCCTCGGTCTCCCATCTTGACGAACAACACAATTACTTATTTAGAAATGTATAGTAATATATTTGTCCTGTACATAGGGATGCCTGCATGACTTGCACTGTCAAGTCGTGTTCATGTTTTTGTGGCTTTGCTGTCCATTGATCCAGAATCAGCTTACCAAACCATCAACTCACCTCCAACCATTATGTAATTTATTCATTACTGATCCAGATTCTGTACTATTTAGAGAGTGGCATCTACTCAACTGCCTGTACACATCTTGTCAGTTGTCAATCATGTGGGAATTGGGGTGTTCCCTCCTGGGTGGGGAGACCCCTGAAATGTGAAGATAAAAGCCTATTTTGGTATATGATCATACTGCAAATACTATGCTATACAAAAGATGGTGAGCACAGATGTAAAAATCTGATGTAAAAAACTGTAGAGTACAAAATGTTCCTGACATAATTTTCTGGTGACTAATTGTGGTCTTAAGCGATTATTACTAAAGATTTCTGAAGACAAGAAACCTTTACCGTAAAACACTTATTACATATATTGGCTATATTATATACACACACTGGCTAATCCTGTAGCATGTAATTCATGGAGGTTGAATTCTACATTAATGTATCCTTCCATTAAACTAGAAAAATAGGTTGCAGTTACTTTTTTTGCATTGGTGCAAAGTATTTTCTATCCTATTCTATCCTATATCTTCCTATTCAAATTGTAATTCCTTGTAAAATACAAGGCCGATAGGTGAAGATACAGGGTCAATAATTGTTTAAATTAAGACCACCAGAATGCATACAGTATTAAACAGAACCCACTTTATTTCAATTAGAATTTCTCAAAAATCTAGAAAATACCAAACAGGAACATTCTCACACATTATTTGTCACACGCATTCTTTATGGACTTAAGACGGGAATAAAAAATAGTCTAGATCTTAAATCACTCAGACTTGCTGAATTTATTAGCCAATATTTATTGTCTATTAAATTAAATTAATTTCTTTTTATTTTCTCATCTCAAATTGGAGCATGTTTCCTAAGTTACTCGCATCCTGTCCAAAATGCAAAAGTCTTGCGTACTTATGAGGGAGGGAGGGGGCGGAGTTATTCCCTATAGTATTGTGGCTGTTAATGATGTTGATTTTGTCCTCCTCCGAAGTTCACCTGGATGTGGATGAAAGCAGCGAGACTGCCATAAACACTCAAATTTATCAGCGTCGTATATAGTCCGATGGTGATTTCATCACAAAACAACCTTTAATGAGCTATGACCTAAAACAAATTTACGGGCTGTTGAGTAAACGCTCACGATGCGTTTTGGCAAGCCGGCAGCAGAGGTCATGCTGAGAATGACAGGAGAGCCTGGTCATTAAGGCCGATTTCAGGGATTTTCTCTCATGAATCTGCAGTCACAGAGTCCAGGGGTGGAGACTCGTCATCAAAATTGAGGCTGAGGTATCTGAGCTCCTCTGAGACCTCACACACAGAATTTTTTTGCATATTTGCATAATTGTATTATCTGTGTGTCAGCGTGTGTGTGTGTCCTTTTCAAAATTATATTAAATATAATTGATTATATAAAAAAAAATTATATTATATCTTAGAGAAAACATGAAAAATATTGATGTATAATGGGGTAAAAACTGGTCATCATCCTCTTATGAAGAAAGCAAATGTGAATACATTCACGTGTAGTTTGAATATGACATCCCTCATATTTATGTAAGAGTTTTTTTATACCCATCTGTTTCGGTACAGTATATGTATATCAGTAATGCTGTAGGTTTGGAGCAAACAAGTCTGAAAATGACTTGAAATAAAGCATGCAAACTCAGCCTGCACCACCCTGGAGAAGCCCTAAGCATGGCTTCATAGTTCAAAGACATTCCCATCTACCACAGACATACCCCCACGAACCATATGAATGGGAGTACAAATCATTTTATAATGACAACACACTGGCAATGCAGAAGGAATTGCTTGCGAGGTAGTTCAACGCGTGCATGTGATGGCTGTGTGTGTGCTGACATAAAACTATGAGGTAGGGAAGAACTGCAAAACATTTGTACACGGAACAGATTTTTCCTAGGCTGCTAGATTATTTTTAGTTTAGAAGGTTTCAGAGAATGGACACTGATACAGTTGATTGAGTTTGAGTGGCGTTCCCCTGACGAACACGTGCAGTGAGGCCGGCATCGACAGGAGTTTTCATATTCAGGATCCAAGTCAAGATCCCCCGTGCCCCTTTTTTTGCATGCAGGATAGCAGCCCTTCAAAAAAGTTTTTTCAATTAATCAAAAGAAGAGTCATATCAGATCGATGATAAAAAATTGTAAAAAAACAAGGACATGTCAAAATAGAGATAGGATCGAGAGATTTCCCAGACATCCCAGGTGTCAAGACAGAGGGAATGCTGGGAGTATTTTTTACACAAGGACTTTTTAAATACTTTTACGTTAAGACTCGTTAATTTGCTTGCCTGACGTAAACCCGACCGCAGGTAGGGAGAGAGTCCTGTGATCAACAAAGAGCCTTTATGAAGGTGCTCTTAGAGAAGCTGTCAGGGCTGATCCGACACAACCAGACCTTGGATTCACCCCTCGTCAGGCAAAAAGCGGAGTTAGGAGGGCGGGGGAGAGAGCAGCACACCCTACAGACCGCCATGTGGGGAGCCTGCAGGGGGAGGTGAAGTCTGTTTTTGCACTCTTCAAAGGAGGAATCTGTCCTTGTTATTGTGCAACCTCTCTCATCACAGGGGGGGCTTTATCTCTGAAAATACCCCCAAAAATGTGAGGATAAAAAGGGGAGTGCAGAGATGGGTTGGCTAAAACAGCCACCTTGGTCAGCTTGAACTTGATTTCTCTTCTCTGCATGATACGTGTTAAAGATAAGGAATGAAGACTTCCAGCTGTGCACTGCCAAGGTGAGCACCATCCGAAAGGGATTTGAATACATAACAGAGAGGGAGAGAGAGGCCCGTGGCCCCCAGAGCACTCCAGAGTCGGAGTGCGAGCATAATGGCTCTTCTTTGGGCTAGTGGATTTGAGATGTTTATAGGTTTTTTTTCAGAATGGGGATAAAGTTGCGAGCGCGCTCACAATGGACCCTGGACCCAGTCATTCCTCGGGCGCTTTATGAAGGTGCCAAATATGAATCACTGCACTACGGATTCCAGAGGGGTTCTTCCTGTGTTGCTAAGAGAGCCCCTCAGAGAGGAACAGCGAGGAAAAGGCAGGGGGTTAAGTGCTCTGGATCCCTGTACAGTTCTGTGTGTTACATATGACTCTCAGCTCTATCCCTCCCCACTACCTGGGTGGTCCCCCGTCAAATTTTTATCCAGCCACCTATTAGCGCCATTGGCTGGTGATTTATGTAGCTGTCACCTCGACTCCATCAGCTACATCAGCTGCAGTGAATTGTGGGCACAGTGGCCAAGCTAAAGCTTTGGGCCTCCTATATCTCTGCTAAAGTAAACTGCCCTTGGAGTAGGGGGAAGAAAAAAATACAGTAGAAAAAACAAAGGCCCTGCATACCACCCACCTCTCTCTGTAGATTTCCCAAAGAAGAATTTCCTTTAATGGCCTATGGCTGGCTGAAAGGGAGGAAAGTTGGGACCTGGGTTGACTTTAGGTATGTTTTTAGCAAGCCTTCACGGTCGAGGAGAACATAAATAGCGAGATCTGTGCAACACGCTATTGTTTATTTTCTTCTTTTACTCATCGGTGAGGACCGTTTCCTCTTCAGTGCTCACGATTAGAGCTTTCCAGGAGTCTCACTGGAATACAGGAGCCAGACAGCTCCGCTTCCACCTGCACTAAATGTCGTTTTTTTCTTTCTCAGAGTGAAAGTACTTAATCTATTTGAAGTTTAACAGGACAGCCACTTTGCAAAGAAAGGACAAGATTTATGTTTTTCGCAAAGCGCTATAAATATCTGAATTTATTGTCACCCCAGTTGTCATGATTACCAGCAGTGACCTCAGACCGTGTATTGTCCAGACATCAAATAGGAGTGAAAGTGGCACCTGTAACAGCTCAGGTTGTCTCTGCGTTGCTGACGTACAGAAAGTGTACGGCTTGGGGGTTCAATATAATCTTTTGTATACTCTCTGTTTCCCTCACTAGGTTTTTGTTTCATACAGCTTGGGATGTAGGTGCCTAGCACTTGATTTGTAACATTTTACAAGGCTACTTGACTCATTATGAATCATGCCTGTTAGGAAAGAGGAGTGCACTTGCTGAAGCCTTGTAAAAATGAATTTTCCATGCTCATCAAATTTGGGGATATTTATTTAATGAGTAACACATTTAACAAGCCATAATAACTCTGTTGCAAGTGTCATGGGCTTATTTACTTTTGTTTACAGTTGTTAGGAAGTAACATACCACTACATTGCTTTGACCCAGAGATTAAAAACACACAGAATAAATACATAAAATTGACATAAAAATTTGAGAATTACATTTTGTAAAGAGTACAAAGTAGAACATCTCCCCCATGAAAATACAAGTACTGTTAGCATTGATGATGCTTGGACAATACATCATTGTTTATTAATAGGAACACTTAATAATATTGAATAGGTTTTATTTTCTAGAAATGCCTGAGGCCTAGATTCTTTCAGTTCCAACTGCAATTGCCCTTTACTTTGAGTAAACAACTCCAATGTATTGTTGTTTTTTCTTCATTTGTACATATTTTTAATTAATTTCACCTACCTCTAAACTTAGCATTGTGTTAGAGATTTGATCAAATACCTTGCTAAGATTTAACGTCAATGCATGTTGCAGTTAGACTGAGCCTTAGAATCATTAGCAGAGGATGACTCACCCTGAGTAAAACCCTCTTTTTACTTTGGCCGGAGACAATGTATGACATATAGGACATAATAAATTGCAAACTTCACGTGGAACATGAAACACCCCTGACAATAATTAAGAAGGAACTGTTGCTCCCAGGGGAAAAGGCAATCGGCCTTTGGATGCTTATTACAATCCTGATTTTCAGAAAAGGGGACAATTTAAAAGCCATCAATGTGGACTCACTGCTTCTCTAGGCAGCACGTATTTTGATTAGCGGAGAGAGTGTGGGTGTGTTAGGTGATTTACGTGTGTCCTGCATCGTAAACGGGCCCCTCCGCCATAAGACCCAAATTAAGGACCTCGCTCCCATGGCGCAAAAATCGTAGGTCCATAAATATTTTAATTGGGCTCATTTCAACTTCCTGCAACACTTTACTGCATTCTTCAAAGTGTTTCCTTTCTTTACCAATGACATTCATATATTTAAAATGTTTTGTCAGATGCCTGAATAATTGCTTAAATTGGATCACGGTTATTTTAGCTGATTGTTAATACATGACAAGCAAGCCAACTAAAAGCCACAAGGAAGCAGGCCTGCATTGTGCTGTCTTTTTAAAAAAACATTTTCAGATGAAGCCAAATAAATTAATTGCTCCTATGTGTATATTGTGTATATATAAGTGTCTGTGACATGCTTTGGGGCAGCTAACAATGAATTCCAGCAAATGTTTTGTAAGAACACAGTGTCACATCAAATGATATTGACTGTGGAGGGGTCAGTTGCAACACACAAGCTATCCAAACACCACAGGAAACAATTAAAAAGATTATTGCTGCCAAGCAGCTTACAATAGAGTGTCTTGTAAATACTGTCATACAATCAAGCGCAGAAAATATATAGTGTGGTCTGGGACTGTACAAATGCTTTATTTTCATGTGCTTGCAAATGGGCTAAAGCTACATGATGAACAAAGTTTTTAAAAACTGGCACACACAAAGGGTGTGACAGGGAGCAGCAGAACGTGAAGCGGTTTGCTTAATTTGTGTCGGGTCAGAAGCAAAGGTCGTACTTTCAATGCAGAAAAAGCTTCATTGTGGTCGCATGTTAACTTTCCAGATGCAAGCATGTGTGATCAAACGATTCATAATTAGAACCATATAATTTGGGAACATTATTATATTAAAGATGGCAGCCTGGTTTCCCTAGCAAAACTAACTTCATGAGCGGCTAACCATAATTTAGGCTTTCACTGTATCAGTGCTGGGGGAGTGTGTGTGTTTGTGTGTGTGTGAATGTGTATGTGGTTGGGGGAGGGGCTCAGGCAAATATGCTAAGAAAAAATGTTCTGTAGGTAGTCAAGCAATGCCGTGCAGTGCCTGAAGCAACAGTATTTGGAAATGAGAAGCCAGTGTGTCTGTGTGTGTATGTGTGGGCGCACGCATATGTGTGTGTGCGTGCATGCGTGTGTGTGTGTGTGTATCAGAATCTGTATGTCATGAGGGGGAGTTTATGGCCAGAACCTGGGGAAAGAATTAAAAAAGCGAAACAGAGAACTCTTCTTAAATTGATGGATGAATGAGTCCCATTGTTGCAACAGAGTATGGATATTGCAAAGTTGAAGTGAAAATTGCAAAGATTAAATAATTATTGTGGCATGGAGAACAACAAATGGAAATACCAAAAAAGGGGGACATTGTAGGGACGATGGAAGAACCAAAGCCCCATTTCAACATCTATACAGATTTTTACTACACCTTGACAACCAAAAACTCTTGGCTCCTTAATACTGTAGTGCCATTTCTAGTCTACAGGAACAATGGTTCTTTGACTTTGAATGCTGACAGAACTATCCAAACGTGCAAACGCCCTGATTTGGTTTTAAAAACAAATTCTGCTGAGAACTGGTTTGCTGAAATAACATATTTTATGAAGGACAGCGCAACTATGTTTTGTAATTCCCATATACTGTATGTTTTCAAAATGAAACAGACACCCACACAAGCGTGTCATTTCCAATACATCACTTCACTGGCTGGCCACAGTCACTTCCAGCTTTGAGAACACTGTCGTCGAAGCAAGGCTAAGAAAATGTGCATATTAACTGGATGATTCATCGCGAGCATTTGTTCATTGTTCCCTCTGCGTGTTGGAAATATGTATGACGGATGATATTTGATCACGCCTCTATATCAAGCAGACGTGCTGTCACTGATCACATTTCGCATGGACCTTAATGCAGTTGTTCACAGTGTGACGCCAGAGGCCTCTGTAATGTTGTTCTTAGATGCCATGTTTTGAACAAGCGTTGTGAAGTTGGACATTGCTACTGCCTGAGAGTCTGGCTAAGTTGAGCATGGTGCCATGGAAAGTAAATGTGATCTACAGCTGTATGCCAGTTATACATGATCAACTAAATTCAGCTCTGGATGATGTCATTGTACCCACAAATTCAGACCATGGGATAAAATGTTGGAACATAATATTTGCTACAAAACCCTTTCATGCGACAGTATTCTGAGAACCTGTATAGTACCCTTTGACATAGAGAACATTTATTTCCTAAACCTCATTTCTTTAGTGCTTAAAGGCAGCATGACATAATAGCATGCACACATTCATTTCTTCAAATGACTCATTCCTGTGGCACAGAAGACATGTCAAAATCCCTTACTAGGAGAATAAGCCTAGGCGTATGGACTCGAAACACGTGCATGTCTTTGCACACACAAGATTCCTTTGTGCCTACTATACTGAGAAACCAATGCTGTCAGAGTTTGATCCTAAATGCAAACAATTATTGATTTGGCTTTGTTCAATCAATGTGTGTGCGATCACTTTTGAGGACAATATTACACAGACACCTGCAGGTTTAACGCCCGCGGCTCGTACTCATACCAGGCCAGAATGGGAGAGATGATGGTGGACATGCCTCTTCACAGCCACACATTTCACTGTTGTGATAAGATCACTGTTGACACTTATGTGAAATCACACAGATACTCATCAGAAGCAAGGCCCAAAGGTGTGAGGCAATGGGAGAGGTCATGGTGCAGCCTTAAACCTGTCTGTCTCCACATACTCAGATACCAAGGCCTGCAGCAGGATTCTTCAAACATACCAAAGGATAATGCTGTCTATAGATTATCACACACACACACACACACACAAATGCTCATATGTAGGTTTAAGTTCTCTTGTTGGAGAGAAGCCCAACCATAGCCCAAATGTTCAAAAAAGCTTTATAAGGCTGGATATGTTTGGCCTGTTTGTATTGACTACTGGACTATTAATGCAGTGGATTGGCTGATACTGTAGGACATTCAGTTAAAATGAATGTCGATGCCTGAGATCAGATTGAAAGGCTGTACTTAATAATCCTAATGAATTATGATTATAAGTAATAATAATGAAAGACAGTACTTGATAATGGAACAAAATGATACAATCCTTGCTTCAAATGTTACAGACTGGATAATATAATGTAATAGATAATGTTTATTTGAAGAGGCTCTTTCATTTTCCTAAATAATCATTAAGGTGGCCAATTTTGAAGACTCAGTTTCATATATTTTTTAAAATCTTTCCATGAACTGACCAAAATTGTAATCTTATTGTGAATGGTATTCAATTATGTAGGTAAATGATGGTAAATGACCACTTAAAAATACATCTGATGACATTTGAACCATTATATGGCAGAACAACCAAGCAACTGGGAACACAGCCACAGAATATCTGCACAAACATTATTAATGCATTCATTATTAAGGATTCAGTTAATCCAGCTAAATCATTCTTACATCCTCACACAACCATTGTTCATAAATAGATGTTCTATGGTAGATCTTCTAGGGTGGATTTTTCCGGAGAGGAACTTGGCTTTAGCGCTGGTCTTGAGCTGCATTTTAAGCTCTTGCCTTGAGACCTCCAGGCAGTTTCTCATTGTCCTTTGAAATGCATTTGTCTACAAAGAAAGCAAAGTTTGTTCAGCTCAATGGACCATTTTGACCCCTCATGGCCAGGTGCCCAGATGAACATATGGTGAAGATCTACCCCGTCAAAGAGAGTCATGGATGTAAGATTCATTTAGCATTCACCAACTCTCTGGTATACATCAGGATGGCTAGGGGTCAGCTGTAGAGATGTCTCCCCTTAGATTACAGGCTATCTCACTACCCCGTTTGCACTTGACTACTCCACTGACTTCTTTAATAACCCTTTATGTAAACATGTTTTTCTTTGCCACACCATTGAAACCAGCCTGACCCCTTTACTTCTGGAGTCTTCCACCACCCAGTGGACACGGGTGGTAAATACTTAGCCAAATACCAAAAAGTCCAGGGTAGAGAAAGCATAATTTTGTACAGCATGTCAGAATGTCATTATGTCAAAACTATTTATCTGCATAACCATGTTATGTAGTGCAAGTGAAATGTGTAGATGTGAAATTAACACAATACCTGCCAGTAAACAGTTGGAAAGTATCTTAGGTGAGTAAAATGGTCAGAACAACAACCACTTGCCAGAACTGATGCTTTCACTTGCATGAATCCTTCCATATTGATTATTGAAGTTAAAAAACCTCATTAATCTTCCTGCATAGAATCATTAGTTTCATATAAATGGTTTCAAAAGGGGCCTTGCCTTTTTGTTTCTGAACTAGCTACCTTAACATTTTTTTGTATGTATATTACTTTTATTTATTTTTACTTTATTTCAGATTTTTGTCCCATTTTCTCCCAATTTGGTTAACCTCTTTTAATGAATCTATCCCCTCTCCTCATAATGCGAGTTTCCCGATACAACTCTGAACCAGCAGTGACAAAGCCGCCAAACCGGCACCTCCGAGACGGAACTTGTCAAGCTGTTGACCGTAACTCCGACACACAGTTTTATTTACATTAATGCATTCATTATTAAGAATTCAGTTAATCCAACTAAATCATTTTACACCCTCACACAGTCATTGCTCAGAAATAAATCACATATTAAATATTTGGAGAGGGACATAATAAAAGGGAACGCTTTCTATCTACAAATTATTAGGGGGGACAAATAGGACTATTTTGAATATTGTGTTTTTTTTAAATTCATATCCCCCCGGTAGATATTCTGAGGTGGATTTTCTTAATATTTAATCACATACCGTCCTTGAAACGTTTATTGTTTTCTATTTTAAAATTAATTAATTTGAGTATGAACAGATTCCTGAAATAGTCATTAAAACATTTCAAAATACATTGCCTAAAGTAATGGTGAAAACTTCCTATGCCAGGGGCCACATCATGTTCTGGACCAGTGACAATTCTCATTTAAAATGACAATGACACCTAGTGTCAAAAGCAGCTTGGTTCTATTTAATTTACTTCTAATGGGAGAGCCACACAAAGACTTTTAAAAGTGACCCTCTCAAGAAGGAGATAAATCTATAACTCAAATGAATACACCTCCTAATTTTACAGCCTCAATCCTTACAGCATTTGAGTGGGCTACACACCAGTCTGCACACAATAACTGGAGCCCCCTGTCCCTTTTTAATTGGTGCTGAAAATTCCACTTTTGCCAAATAACTGATGGCCTCTCAGGCTCCTTAATTACCCACGATCTATAGCGCAGCCAAATGTAAAGTTTTTATTGGCCAGTATTCAGATGCTGGGCAGCCAGCCCATTCCGCAGCTGGGAAGCAGAAATCCAGCCACCTAATTGTCTTCATTTAGTAGAGCAAATTTCATCTTGTCTGAGAAAACAATGAGCTTTATTGTAACCCTTTCTCAGAAAGTAGTGGGGAAAAACACTGCATTAATAACATCACCCAAACAAAAAAAGTAATTTATTGCTGATAGAATATTTTTCAACGTGCTATGTACTTTTATAAAATATTTAAGGCAAATAAAGACTAGAATGCTTTATTAGAATTATTATTATTATTACAAAATATTACTCCCGATAATAATTGTTCTTCTTTTCATTGTTAATGAAGAAAAATGAACATTTTAATTACATTATTATTGCTCCATTCATTTTGTTTTATGGATCATAAATACACCATCATGACAATTAATATTCTGTAATTAAATTAGAGGCTATTATTTATTTGACTACAGATTTGCAGACTCCACTGCTTCAACCAGATTGAAACAGCACCATAGCATGGTGAAAATGCCTGCTAGAAATGAATAGTTAGTGTATGTATTTGAAAAGTACTGTTGGAGTCTCATTTTGCACTTATCACAGGAGGCCGTTTCTATCAATACATGGTCCCATTAGAATCAGTGAACCATTGTAGTCACAGTTCAGTATGAAGCAGAACTTAACAAATAATGCATGACTAGGCCTATGGCCATTGCTTTTCAAACTTGAAAACCCCAACTCCCACCTGTCCCACGTAAGGGTTAATTAATGAAATACACCTGGCCCTTGGCCTTTTGCCATGATACACCCAGTTGTTGCCAGGAGATTTGTAATGTGTCAACTGCTAATTAAATACCGCTTGCGTATTATTTCAGGCAGTGTTCCTGTGATTGGGCAGAGCAGGGTTGCCACACGCACAGTGTAACCACCCGAGTGTGGTGACATCAAATGGAAGATATGCAGTATCCTGCTGTAAACCAGGAGTGGAGGTCTCCGTGGTTGCCTTGCATAGACCTCACAGGTGCCCTGGCTCCTCAATTACTTTTAGCTGCAGGGCTATCAGAAAAAAACCTGTACTACCATGCCAAGGCCTAATGCACATTGCTACAGTGTAAGAGATACAAAAACTTAAAATCACAACTATGCAGGATTGTGAAATGATCCTAGTCAGAATATTTTTAGTGTTTTATCATTGATGTTTGTGTTTTTATTTATTTGCAACTCATGTCCGACACGTGTGTTTTCTAATGCTCTGTAAGGTACCTTAAAGTAGAAAGTAATCCACTAAACAAATGAAGATATACTGATTTACATGTGCAGTTTGTACATACATTTGTCTTGTAATAATCTGTATGTGCTTTGAAAATTTTAACTGAAGTTCAGTTTTAAATTAACTGTAAGGTTTACAGTGGATGTATGTAATTAAATGTAATTACAATGTGAATATGACAGACTGACTAACATACTGAACAGAGGTGGTCAAGCCCATTAAGGGGGTGGAAAAAACAAGATTCAAATGTATTAAATAAATGGAAAAGCATTTAATTCCTTGAAATCTCAAATTATATGTATTTATTCACACACACACACACACACATACATACATACATACAAAATCACAGCACAATCCTCTTGTAAGAAACGTATTTAAAAATAAACATGTCTGCTCTGCCAAAATTTGCTGCATACAAAAACAACTTCCCCAAAGCACAGAGCCACAGATTTTCCATTTTCTTGTTCATTTCTGAAACACTGAAATCCAATCAATTCAGCAGCTTTGCACAACTCAGAAATTTCCTGGAAATATTTCTGGATTTGCGACCCTGCTGGAAACCCAGTTTGGCTGGTGCCTTTTCTCCTTGATTTAGAACTAGGCTGACAACTTTCCACTGTGGTGGAGTTATTAAGGAGCTGCAGTCTAAAGGACTGGCAAATTTACATCCACTGTGTTTCCCATGCCAGACTGAGGCCCTGTGCTTCTAAGCCTTTTTAATTTATGGAAGATGACCCAAGGGGTCTGGACTCAAGACAACATTCGAGTCCTGATGTAACATCAGTTGGCTTGCACAAATTAACCAACTCCCAAATTGATCCCAACCAAACATTTAACTAAGCACTTAGCTCAGATAGCCACACATCCATATAATTCATGACCATTTCTATAGAACTTTAGCAATAACAATTAAAGGTATGTTCCCCTTGGCAGTAGAAGTAGTAGTTTAGCAGTGTTGCATGTCTTCTAATGCCTTTTTGTTTTCATCAGTGCTGATAATGTACAAATGCGCTCCCAGATCTCTGATCCCTTCCTTACACCTGCAGCTGAACAGTAACTGTATGCAAAACCATACATTGGGCACAGACTCAGTTTTTAATTGCAGGTTTGAGGATTATGGCTATATGCAACATAACCTGATCGGGTGAACCGATGTTTCACAATGTGGTTACCATGAATTCCAGCACAAGTTGGAGTACTTATTGTCCAATTAGCAAGAAGTACCATTTTATAAAGAGAATACAGAATGTTAATTCATGGTTCTTCTTCATAGGCTCCATTTAGTCCAAATTTTCCTAAGTTTTGTGGCATTTTATCTGCACTGAGACGATGCTGGGGTGCTCCCAGATCATTGGATAAACTGACAGGTAGCTGGACACCTCAGCTGATCCAAACCTAACAGAGGCTGTTAACTCAAACAGCCAGCCCTCCAAGGCAGTCTCAGGCCAGGCCATGTCACAGAGGAGCTGTTGTCCCCAGTGGGGACAGCTCATTATCAGGGACCTGAATAAAATAAAATAATTTAAGATAAAAATGTACAAGTCCGTAAAAATATACAATTTGGTTGTGTGGCATTGTCACCACTATGGTGCTTTACACATTAAACGACACTGAGTAGTATACTGGAATTACTTTTGCATTCTTATGCATTGTGTCACATTTGACTATTAGATTACTACAGTCACAATATTGTGAAATATACAGTAATACTTCCTTTTACTTTAAATTACAGTTAAGTGTAAAGTGCCATTTGGGGGTTAGACTCAGTACCCTCCATTGTAATTCATGTGCACATTACAGGCTAAATCACAGGTGTCAAACTCATTCTATCAAGGGTCGAGTGTATGCAGGTTTTTGTTGCAACCAATGCACTACACCAGGTGATTTCACCAATTAGCTCCCTTCTTCAGGGGACCTAATTGAAATCACCTGGTTTAGTGCATTGGTTGCAACAAAAACCTGCATACACTCGGCCCTTGATGGAATGAGTTTCACACCCCAGGGCTAAATAAACATGTTCAAAAAGCCTTTAAAGTAAACAGCATTAAAAGATTGAATTTCATTAAGAAAGAGCACGGAATAATAAAAATGTTACCTCCAATTATATTTTTTCCAACCATAATATCTCCTCAGCAGTGAAATGCATTATGTGTTAGGGCTCGCTCACCTGTGGCAGGTGCAGCGAGGTGTATCAACATAGCTAGCAATGCAAGTAAGTGAGTTAGCTAGCTAGCTATACATTTTACATTTACATTTTAAGCATTTAGCAGATGCTCTTATCCAGAGCGACTTACAATATGTGCATTAATACATGGTAGGAACGATCATAGTTAGTGCACAAGATCAGTGCAGGAATACAGCAATAGACATCATTGCAGGCATCTGCGTACCATACCTGTAACACCGGGAAGGAAAAGGTTAGTGAATTTTTTTTAATTTTTTTTAAAAAATTTGGGGGGGGGGAGTATAGTGTTGAACAAGTAAACAGCAGTGAAGACAATTTAGCTAGATGAACAGAGTTCAGTGGTAGTGGAGTCTGAAGAGGTGGGTTTTGAGTCTCTTGTGGAAGATCGTAAGTGATTCAGCGGTCCTGACTGCCTTATTGTATCAGGATCAGGACAGAGAAGAGGCGAGACCGTGAGGAGCGGCTGCCAGGCGCCCGGAGGGAAGGGACAGTCAGTTTACCAGAGGAGGCGGAGTGGAGGGGTCTGAGAGGTGTGTAGGGAGTGATGAGTGACTGGAGGTATGGGGGGGCAGTACCTCTGGCCGCTTGAAAAGCAAGCACCAGTGACTTGAATCTGATGCGTGCTGCGATGGGGAGCCAGTGCAGAGAGGAGAGTAGAGGGGTGATGTGGGTGAACTTCGGCTGGTTGCACCAGACGAGCGGCAGCGTTCTGGACTAGTTGCAGTGGCTTGATGGCGCAGGCTGGAAGGCCTGCCAGCAAGGAATTGCAGTAGTCCAGATGTGAGATCACCAAGCTATGAAGCGGTAACCATTGATTGAGCTGTTGTGTTTTTAAATTTTTATTCAAAATATCTCAAAAACGAATTAGCGAATTCTTCAAAAAAAGAAAGATACCCACTATCCATGGCAGCTGAGCTTTGTGACTGTCTATGTGATTATAAGTAGTAAAGTTACGTCTGACACCAAAGCTCTGATGCCTGCTTGTAATGGGACGACTGGTGATTAAGTGAACCCAAGCGCAGAGATGAGTCAGAGACAGAGATGTGATAAAAAATGAAAATCTTTACTGAGGTTATAAAAGTTACGTGACAGTAGGTAACACAAACACTAAAACAGCTAACAAACAAAAGTGGAACAAACAAGGTTCCCAAAACATAGAGCTCGAAAACAGTGAACCAAAAATAACACAAAGACAAAACGGGGTAAATACAAAAGAGTAACTCGGCAGGACAACTCAAGACTGAGCACAGTTCACAGAAAACAGAACAACAAATAACGAACACAAATGAGACACAGGTGAAAACACTGAGGCAATAATCCACTCAAACAATCAAAACAATACAACCATGAATCAATGATACAATAAGGCAATCAGGGAATAATCCAGTGTCCAATGCTGCCCTCTGGCGGCGAGCAGTGGGACGTGCCGTCACACTGCTTCAAAACTTGCAGTCATTTCAACTGAACCACTGCTTCGGAGCTTGCTTTGTTAAGGAAATGATCACGTGATATCTCCGAATAACTGTAAATGGATGACGCAAAGAGTAGGCTACGCTCAATTGTGATCAAGCTAACAACATCCGTTGGTCGACAAGTTTCGACAAATATCTTAGCATCTACATCTGTTTTTCTCACAAACATGTACTGTAGTGATGGGAAGTTTGATTATTTTTCCTAACATGTTCGCGAACGATTCGTCTACAGCTAGTCGACAGCTTATTTGCTGCGTTTGCCACTCACTTGATATCGTTGCTAACAAAGCTATGCAACTTCTCCCAAGCAATCTGGAATACATGATTAGGGAAACCTATAACTGGTTTGCTCATTCAGCAAGACGCCAGAGTGACTACAAAAATATCTACGAGGCTATAAATGACGGAGGCTGTCCACTGAAATTAATATCACCCAGCTCAACCCGTTGGTTAGTGATCGCAGACTGCATCGAAATAACGTCTAGATCAAGAAGATGCACTCAAGATACACTTCAGTTTAGTATCAGATGCAGAACACGGCTATTCAGCCAGGATTTTGAATTAAATGTACTGCGACAAATCAAATTGTCTTTACATGCACTTTTTCTGGCCCGTGTTGAGGGAAATCTGTGAACAAATATTTCCAGCTGGAAACGGGAGACACGCTGGGTGTGTTTAGGGATCTTGAAAGATTGTATATGTCTACATTGAGGAGAATTGTAAAGCCCAGCGTATTGCGCATGTACAATGACAGTCGTCTCAGGGATCTTGATCTTAAATCGTCCAGCCTCTACCTCAAACACCAGGATGCGGACCTGGGTACCACATTCCAACAGTTGCTGGAAGCAAGTACATTCGCGCCTGATTTGAAGGAGAGAATCTCAGTGTGGTGTTTTGCTTTTCTAAAAGAAGTGCTGGTGCAGTATCAAATGCGCTTACCTGCATTAATGGAAATGCTGCCCAGTAACAACGGTCATGAGTGTGTACTCTCCCACCAACGTAGCACTGATTGAGGAAGTGGAAAGGTTCTACGATGACCTAAGAACAGCGATACACCATGTGCCAGCTCACAACTTTATGATAATCCTGGGGGACTTCAACGCAAGACTCGGACCAGAGGACGCACCCTTCACGTACCACACCAATACCAACCGCAACGGAGAACATCTAGCTGCTCTTCTTATGGAACATGAGCTACTGGCCGCCAACACCCTGTTCCGTAAGAGAATGGGCAAGAGATGGACGTTCCAGGACCGAGCCACCAGTATGCAGCGTCAACTGGACTACATACTGGTAAGGAGGAAGTGGAGGAAGTCCATCCTGAACGCAGAGTCCTACAGCACGTTTGACTCTGTAGGCTCCGATCACCGTGTGGTTGCTGCGAGGCTGCGCCTGAGCCTGAGGGTCCCCAAGAGCGCCCCGAGGGCTGGGAAGCCTTCGCGGGAAGCCCTGAACTCCAGGCCAACTACACAGCGGAGGTGAGAGGCCGCCTACATCTGCTGGCCGAGGAGGGGGAGCCAACGACCTACGAGCGGTTCCTCTCCGCCAGCGAAGAGGCAACCAGGAAATGGGTACCGACGAAGGGGAGACATAGAGCCTCCCCTAGGTCCAAACACCCGGAGGTTGTGCGAGCACGGACACGGGTGGAAGAGGCACGCAGAAGCTTTGAGAGAGAGAGGGGACCGCGGAGAGTCAGGAGGAGCTGAACGGCGCCAAACAGCAGCTGTTCAGCACCTATGACAGGATCAAAGGGGAGGAATTGATGGAGAAGGTGAAGAAGGTGGAGACAGTATATGGCGAACGGAGATACAAGGAGTCATGGAAGGTCATAAACGAGATGAGTGGGCGCAAGAGGTCGAGGAGGGACAGCTGGCAGGCTGCAGCCCAGAGGAGAGGGTGACCTCCTGGTTCACCCACTTCCGGGATCTCCTAGGCACCCACCCAACAGTGGACGGAGCTGAGGAAGAGATACCTGCAGTCCTCACAAGTCTTGAAATTGACGATGGCCCCTTCACAGCTACGGAGTTTGCCACAGTGAAGTCCACCCTGAAGGAAGGAAAAAGTGCTGGACCGGACGGTATCCCCCAGAGGTCCCTAAAAACTGCGATCTCGATGACATCATACTGGAGATTTGCAACCAGGCTCTGATAGAAAACATCAAGCCCGATATATGGTCCCTCTCCAACATCATCCCGGTGCCCAAGTCTGGAGATCTGGCTAAGCCTGACAATTATCGTGGCATTAGCCTGACCTGTGTCATAGCGAAGATGTACAACCGCATGATACTAAACCGGATTAGGGACGCCATTGACCCACACCTGAGGGATAACCAAAATGGCTTCAGAAAGGAAGGACCACCGTAGGCCAAATCCTGGCCTTAAGGAGAATCATTGAGGAAGTGAAGAAGAACAACTTGACAGCGGTGCTGTGTTTCATTGATTTCAGAAAGGCATTTGACTCAATAGACAGAAGCACAATGCTGAAAAATCCTTAAGGCTTACGGGGTCCCGAATCTACTCCGGGCCATAGAGGCCATGTACAAGGGCACAAGAGCCAAGGTTGTAACCCCAGATGGCATCAGCGAGGAGTTCGACATCCTAGCAGGGGTGCAGCAGGGGGACACTCTTGCCCCCTTCCTCTTTATCATAGCCCTGGACTACGCGCTTAGGAAAGCCATCAACGGGCGGGAGCAGGAGCTTGGCTTCACAATTACACCGAGGAAGTCCAGTAGAAGCCCTGGCATAGCCCTGGCAGACCTAGGCTACGCAGATGACATCTGCCTGGTGTCTGAACACGTGGAGCAGGCACAGGAACTCCTGAACAGAGTGGAGGTGGAATGTGCTAGGGTTGGCCTCAGATTGAATGCAAAGAAGACTGAGGTAATCACCTATAACATCCACATGAACCATCCGCCGATTACAACATCAGAAGGCAACACTCTGCAAGAAGTCAATGACTTCAAATACCTGGATTCCTGGGTGAACTCCACAGAGCAGGACCTTAAGGTCAGGAAGGCTCTGGCGTGGAGGGCCCTAAACGGTATGTCAAGAGTGTGGTGCTCAAATCTCCCCCGACACATAAAGCTGAGCCTATTCCATGCCACTGTGGAGTCTATCCTCCTGTATGGCTGCGAAAGCTGGACCCTGACGCCCACCCTGCAGAAGTCCCTGGATGGGTGCTACACCAGAATGCTACGAGCAGTTCTGAACGTAGACCAGAACATCCACATTACCAACAAGGACCTGTACGGGCGGCTGCCGAGGCTCAGCAAGAAAGTAGCATCCAGGAGGATGAAGGTGGCCGGCCACTGCCACAGACATCGGGAGCTCCCAGTCAGCAGGCTGGTCCTGTGGGAGCCAACACACGGGCATCGGTCGCGGGGGCGTCCGTGCTAACGTGCGTGGACGTGCTGAAGACAGATGCGGGAGCTGAAAGCTCTTCGGAGCTGGCCGGGTGTATGGAGAACCGAGAAGATTGGAGACTCCGATGGAAGCTCGTCTGAGGACGACCTAGAGAGCGCAAGACTTACCCACTGAGCTTTTCTCATGTCCGGTCGACACCTTAGAGTGCCAGTGGAGAAACGTAGCATCAGCGGGCTTCTCAAGTGATCAGGCCATTGACGCATTTTGGCTGGAAGTTGAAGCATTCAAAGATGCTGGAGGAAACCAGTGTTTTCAGGAATTGGCACTGGGTGCCATTAGACTGCTCACTCTGCCCATATCCAACGCTCATTTTGAGAGAGCATTTTCCCAGGTGATGCTGCTAAAGGATGACACAATAAATCGCATGGGACTACCGCTCCTTTCCAGCCTCATGAATCTGCGCTCTGGCCTGAGCAGGAATGGATGGACGTCCGCTACTTTCAAACCTTCCCGGCAATTGTTGGGGAGATTTGATTCATCCATGTATTAGCCAGCTGACCTGGCTTGCAGTGACTGTACATAGTTCTTCATTCTGCTTTCAGAAGGCCTTTCATTGCCACTCTTACAGTCACAGTTTCCGCACGTTGGCTAATCTCTCACATACTGTGTACTGGAATATGGAATATTTAACACTTGCTCATGAAGAACAAAGTCAAATTGAAGGCTCAGAACCTTTACGTATGGGGAGATTTGGTTTTTGTATAATGTGCAATAATCTGATAAACCTGCAGTTGTCACTTCTTTGCAGGTGCCACAGAATGCTTGGTTGAGTGAAGCCGATATTGTTATGTAAATGCTCTGGGATTTTTGAGTGGCGTACAGCCCTGGTTTTGATTTTGCGGGTGAAAGCCTTTGGTGCGCCACAGCATGTTTCTCAGCAGACAGGGAGTGACACAAGGGAGTGCCTCTCTCCCTCTCTCTGGACTTCGCTTTCTTCCTGCAGACTGTACATCACCCGTGGTATACTGCCCCCACGATTTATGTCGGTATTGAACCTCGCAGACGTGTTCCGTTAATTCTTGAGGACATGCACAAGGTACACATCAAAACACGCAGGATACGCATGGCAGCCATTTTACGTATGCGTACACCTATTTAATGTGAAGTATATTCAGGCCTTAATACGCTGCGGTGAAGCCGTAGGTATGAGGTGCTTTCAACATTACTTGCATTCTTTGGACGCATGTGCATGTCCAAAACTTTGATTCGGCCAGAAGACACGGTTCCAATTGTAGTTCCAAACTTCCTAATAATTGATACAAGAGGTGGAAAGCGGTATCTTTTAACTTTTTAGTTTTTTGTAGTCATCTCCTGATCTGTAGAGGTCAATAACCTTTTGTCTGATGCTTTCAGGGAGTTCTTTGCCTTTCACTATGATGATTGCTGACCACAGTATTTCAAACGTGTTTTCCCTCCTTTTTATACCCTAGGGAAACAGGATACCATTTTAGGCCACTGTATAGTTCTATAACCTTCCAAGATTTGTTTTTGTTGGATTAAATGTAAAAGAATAGTTAGGGGTATGAATCATTTTGATTATTTTTCTGGAATCTTGATTTTCTGTGCATAAAATGTTTTTTTATAGTAACATAATAATATAAAGTATAATTATTATTATATTGTTTATTTATTGTTATTAATTTTTTACTTGTTTTAATTTTTATATTTGCATTCTTAGTATTTTGTTATGTGTTTTATTTTGTTATGTGTTTTACTTTTTATATTTGCATACTTAGTATCCATGGTAATGTTTTGCTTTTATTGTCTTTTGCCAAGCACCTTGTGCGTGTAGCTGGAAAGGTGCTCTATAAACGTATTATTATTATTATTATTTAGGTATTTATACGCAATTTGATACTCATGTATTTATAGGGGTATAGGCCATTACGTTTCATTTATTTAGTTGCATTTTACGTTTGATTTTATTATTTGTCTTTACTTATTCATAGTTAGTTATTTAAATGGAAAGTGTGCTCACATGCCCATCACAGATTTTTCACTCTTTACCATTGAGCTGAACTGGCAAAACCCCTCTGTAAAGTCTTTCTCATGATCACGTGGGTGTATGTTCTGTGGCTGCACGCACTTCTCGGATGCCCAATGAATGACATTTTGTAAGGAAACCTAATTTTTCCTCAACTTTTTGTAGGTGTCTTTGCGTCATCGTAGTTCATGTGACAGGCAATCACAGATGACATAATGTGTGTCAATCAGGCTGTCGTTTGCCTTCTTCCTCTCATTTTGCTGCACCCGAAAGCATTGCTGAAAGGACACTGCTAACATAGCAAGGATGATCTGAGATTGGAGTTATCTGAAAATATTTTACAATATTTAAAATGTAAAAAATATTATTACTCACTAGAGTTTGTGCTATTGGATAACACATTTCCACCACTTTATGCCATGAATACCTCCACCAGACCCCATACCCCACAGACATATCAATATACACATGTGTATTAAGATACTACTAGACTGCATTAACTCTCATTCATTCTCAACCAGAAGCAAAGGACTTCAGTATGTCAAAAGCACACACATAATCAATCAATCAATCTTTATTTTTGTATAGCGCCATTTACAAACAGGTTGTCACACAGCGCTTCACAGTTGACATTTTCCAGAGGGAATCAAAAAACCAGAAAACCATTAGAGCCAATATGGAAAACTGGAAAATTATTCCCTGACCCCTTAAAAGGCGATCGAGATGAACTCCTGGAAGATGGTGGGATACAGAGAAAAACTAAAAGTCCTAATGAGCTATGTACGTGCACAGCTGATAGCAGGAAAGAGTGTTAGCAATTAAACCAAATATTACCTGCCCAAATGCCCAAGCTGAAGATGCGTACTGGTACCTGTATGTCAGGTGGAGGGAGAGAGTGAAAAGGTTGAGTGTCATTACTATAAGAGTGGTATGATAAGCCATGGGTAGAAATGACAGAATAAAGGGATTTGGTGTACAATTGGAAGGGGGAGGCAAGCACAGAGCCCTGTGAGACACACTGCAGAGAAACTAGGTCTCTATGCCAAAGATTTATTCTAAGACGCACACAATGATTTTCAGTCACATCCTTACCTATGCATATATTTTTCCTGATGAGAGGGAGTTGCCTTTGGAGGTTGGAGTCACTGATGAAGAGGAGTGCAGTATGGCCTGCCCAGAAGCCAAACTGTTGGGAAGCCAAGCAGGTCAAGAAGGTAGACAATAGCTTGTCAAGGATATTTCCCACAGGCCTTGTTGATCAACAGAGAACAAGGGAAAATTCCACAGGATTGCAACTTGAAAACGTATTGATAATTTGATGTAAATCTATGTAGTTTTTTCCTCCTTTCAATACCATGTTCTATGCATCCAATGAACAGTTTTTGCTAATTGAGCTGCCGCATTGAAGCTGTTCTGGTGGCTCATGGTAGCCCAACACCCTATTAAGAAATTTTATGTTGGTGTTTCCTTTATTTTAGCAGTTACCTGTCAGTCGCTCAGCCATGTGGTTATTTTGGAAGTTAGAAATGTTGTACTGATATCTTTGCTGATACAAGAATAGAGTTGTGGTTGTGTGACCTAAATGAAAATAAGTCTGTTTTCATGATACTGTACTATGCATCCAATTAAGAATTCTTAGCCCATTTTGCTGTTTATATGAACAGCAAATTCAGCATCAATAGTTTGCATCAATATCCAAAAACAATGGGATTCTATGTATCTGCAGGTAACATGCCAAACTTACCTCCCAATAACTTAACAACAGATATCTGCATAATATTTTCAAGGTGCGAGATAAGCAAACCAGTTCCACCACTCCAGCCAAACAGCGGAGGAGTAGGTAGAGGAGAGTGCTGCCGTGGTTGTCATGTCTGGCCTGGTCTGTTTCAGTGATGGTCAGAAACTGTAGGGAAAACAGGGAGGCGTAGGTCAAGATGAAGTCCACATTCTGGGTGGCAGTCTGTCAGTTCCAGGTCACAGTAAGATTTCCCCAGGGGGGATTGTTTAGTGTGGGGGTCGATGGAGAGTCCGATACCAAAGAGGATTTAAACAGCAGGAGTGTCTCCTGTGGAAGAGGGAGGAGCAGAAAGCAGGAAACATGTGAATAGTATACACTCAATCAGGATGTTGGGGTATGGCCTGCTCTATCTGGGCTTAGCAGCACATTCCTCATCCATCCTTAGCAAAGATCTGTCCCTCTAGACTGGCCTACCGGGGGATCGCATCCTCCTAGTAGCCCTGTTGGGAGCCTCTGGCTGTTGTCTACGGCTGAAAGTGAGTGCTGCAAAGGGATGAAGGGGTAGCTGGTTATTAATGAAACTTTATTGGGGCTGGATGTACAATAAGAACATTCACTGAATATTTAAAAAGTTAAATGATATAGAGGATATTTCTATTAGTCTTGTACATCCTTATCAATACTTTAACAGTACTATGTTGGTGCATAAATAATGGTAGTTAACTAATGAAAATAATTACATATCAGACTTTCTTTTATAGAAATGCAAGCATTTCCTTTGATTGGCCTTACCTCTTTCTCCATCTTGTCACAGTCTGCTAAGTCTTTGCAGTGTTCCCTGAACCCTACAGGCTCTCATCGCTGTCCTGAGCCACGACTGACTGTTTCTTGTTCCGGCACACACCAAAGCAGGTGAATAGTGTCCTCAGCCACCTTCTCATGGATCCTTTCTTTTTCTTAGGCAGCTCCTGGGTGGGATCAGGGACACTGTCCATAGAACTGCTCAAGCTTGGTATGGAGGAGACCTGAAGCTCCATGGAGGAGCTGCATGCATCCTCCTCCCTGCTGAAAACCTGGTCACAGGTGTCGAGGTTCTGTGTGCAATCAAGGTCACTTGAGTTGATATCACTCGGCACAGAAGACACCTGGGGCTTCATAGAGGAACTCCTGCTTGGAGACCGGAAGGAACACCCTGCATCCTCTTCCCTGCTGAGCTGCTGGGGGATCACAGCCATCTGATAGCCCTGCTGGAGCATTGTCTGTCTGTCGTCTATGGCTGAAAGTTGGTGCTGCAAAGGGAAGAAGGGGTAACTGATCATTAATTGGGGTAGCACAATGACAACATTCACTGAAAGTGAATGATGTAAAGTGAATGAAGTGAAAGCAAGTTGGATGATATAAAGAGGGTATTTATATTTTGTCAACAGTTTTGTGTACAATTATCAATATTCGTGTCATAATGACAGAAAGTAACAGTAGTTTATGTGTCAGACAACCTCCAACTTGCTTTCACAGAAATTCTATACGTTATCTTTGACTTTGGACTCACCTCTTTCTCCACCTTGTCACAGGCTGTGTGGTCGGTGTCTGCCAGGTCTTCATGGGTTTCAGCGTTCCCAGAATCCCCCTGGCTGTCATTATTCTGAGAGATCACTGGCCGCTTCTTGTGCCAGCGCACACGGAAGCAAGTAAACAGTGACTGCAGTGACCTCAGGGAGCCTTTCTCCTTCTTGGGGAGCTCCTGGTTATGATTGGGGACAATTACCAAAGGCCCTTGGGGCTCCATAGAGGAACTCTTGCTTCGAGGCTGGAAGGCACACCCTGCATGCTCTTCCCTGCTGGGCTGCTGGGGGATCACAGCCTCCTGGTAGCCCTGCTGGGCGTCGTCTGACTGTGGTCTATGGCTAAAAGTGAGTGCTGCAAAGGGATGAAGGGGTAACTGGTTTTAACTGTATTGGGATGGGATGCATAATTAACAGCATTTGGTGAGCATTAAAAAGTTGGTACAGAGAAGGTATTTGTACTTTTGCATGTTACATAAGTTAACTAATGAAAGTAATTACAATATCTTTCATAACCATTTACAGAACCTCAGTCATTTTCTTTGCCTCACCTCTTTCTCCATCTCTTCACAGGGTGCGTGGTCAGTGTCTGCCATGTTGTCTGCCAGGTCTTCAGGGTTTTCAGCATTCCCAGTTTCCTCCACTGACATTGTTATCCTGAAGGACTGGCAGATTATGTGGCACAGAGGGGGATCGACATACACAGGCACAGGTGAAGAGTGACCGTAGGAACCTTTGCAGGGAACAATTCTCCTGGGTGTGATCAGAGGTCTCCTGAGGAGGAGCGTGTTCCCGTCCATGCTGTCCTGGTAGGGCACTAGGGCCTCCTTGTACCCCTGAACTGAGTGTTTGTAGTACTGGCGGTAGCTGTGGGCAACGCGCAGGTGCTGCAGTGTGAAAAAGGGTGGTGGAGTGCCTGCCTAGCACTGATCCTCTTGCGTGGGTCCACAGTCAGCATCTTCTTAAGCAGGTCCACCATGCACTTACGGTCGGCAATCTCCGCCGCATCATCTCTCTGGAAGCCAGGTTCTGGGTCCTCAACTGTCACCAGCTGGTCCAAAGAAGTCACCTTGCACCTCTTAAAGATCCGGCTTTTTATCGGGTGCAGTCAGTTATCGTTAACTATAACTAAGTTCGCTTTTAGTTTTTTACTGACGTTAGCTCACTAGTACTAGCTAACGTTAAAAGTTTTACTGGATAGTACGTTAGCTAGCTACCTAACTTAGCTGGCTATCGAAAAGTCAGTTCACATTGTCACAAGTGCATGCTTTAAGGCACAGGTGTCAAACTCATTCCATCGAGGGCCGAGTGTATGCAGGTTTTTGTTGCAACCAATGCACTACACCAGGTGATTTCACTAATTAGCTCTCTTCTTCAACCAACCTAATTGAAATCACCTGGTGTAGTGCATTGGTTGCAACAAAAACCTGCATACACTCGGCCCTTGATGGAATGAGTTTGACACCCCTGCTTTAAGGTGATCAGATTTCATAAATACATAGGGGGCTTTTTTACACGACTTGCTGAATATGTTATAACGTCTCCCATTTCCAATTATTTCATCTGCTGGTACGGTTCAGCCCAAAATGTAAGCTACCGTTAACTTCTAGTAATGTTAGCGAACCATTTGAGGAGCGAGTTTTTACTGGCTGTATTAATAACACGGTCATCGTTTTTTCAATTTCTGCGAACAAAACCAATTATAATATCAGGTGCTGTGTACCGTCAGCCAGCTAACTTAAATTAACGTAATTTAGCTAGCTAGACTAATCGAGGCTGAAGTTGAACGGTGCTGCAAATCTGATGCTAACTTCAGCCTCGTGGTAAAACATTAGCTATACTTCACGTGATTCAAACAGGCATGGTGTTTTCGACGCATTTTTTTCCTTTCAATAACTAACGTTGACGTCTTTGTCTACTGACGATTTACTTGTTACATTTAAAAAATATAACATTAGTCAATCCTAGTAACGTTATGTATCAGGTGCCGTATACAGCATAATCTTAAAGTTAGTTAAGAGACGTTGATTCTGCGTAAAGGTAAGGGACATTTTATGTAGCCTATTTGCACTGCATTGTGTGTGTTCTAAGCCATTTACTGATCAATTTAAAGACTAGTTTTTCATGGCTTTGTGTACGTGCGCGCGAGTGAGAGCGGAGAGAGAGAGACGCTGTTTATTTTTATCATTTGTTTATTTGTATTTGCCATAGCCTATTTATCTAACATTTTATCTTTGGTTATTTGATGCAGATATGAAGCTTTGTATGGTTATGGTGTGTTTTCTATTGAGTATGTAGCTAATGGTTTTACGGTTTTACACGGGTTTCTGGCAAGGTTATGATTTGGGCTGGTTTTTATTGAATTTGGCGGGTTTCAAGTTGTGATTGGGCTGGAAACTGTCTATCTGATCTGGCAACACTGGTTATGTTCATAAATATTCAAGTATGAAAATGTGTTGTTTGAGTGTTGTTTGAGTGAAAGCCCCTTTTACCCTCGTACAAATTATGTGTGTTTCAGTGTATGTGACGTTATCACCGTCACTGGATGTGTATGCGTTGAGAATGGCCCCTGTGTGATTCCAATGCATGTACTTCTTCTGTAGCTACTACACGCTTTATTTTAAATAAAGAAGTAGTACTGAAATAGAAAAGCAAAGTCTCTCGACTCTTGATTCCATGCCGTCTACCTACATTACCATGTTTAAAAACATGTTGGTTGAAAGCTAAGTGCGATGTAGGCGGAGCCGCTCAGTCAATCGAACGAGTAAAATGAATTACTCAATTGAGAAAACGAATTATTACTCCCGAGTCAGTAAAAAGAGTTGTTCAATTCAAACGAATCGTTCGCGAACTGCACACCACTACCAAATACACTTCAGTGCATTGTGTGCCAACCAAAGCAGAAGCTGCTACCTGTGATTTTTGGCTACACTTTGCTTCGTTCATGTGCTTCTTCTGAGCCCTTTATGGGTACCCTTTATATTCTATAAATATCCATCAGCCTTCGGTTATTCATGACTGAACTTATTGCAATTGTAATTTCTCTATCGTTACGTACCACATCGACTCTCAAGATCGTAGTTACTGCTATTTACCAACTTTACTAATGGTAAGTATTCTTTCTAGCTAAGACAATCGTCAAGCTCCATCTGTCACACCGTCCTCCCAGCAGCTAGCAGTATAGCTAGCTTTAGTTAGCTATATTCCGTTGTGAATTACTGCCCATATATGGTACTCAAATCACTATGTATTGTGGGAGAATATATTCCCTCCACTGACCAAATTGAGTCTGACCAGGGCCTAGTAGCCAACCTGTGTGTCTTGGTCATTGGGACTGTGCAGAGTCAGACTGTGTGCAAGGAGTGTGACTACCATTGGGCCTATATGGAGACAGGCTGGGTGCGTGGAATGTGATCATGTGATCTAGCACAGAAAGCCCCTAAAAGTGTAAAGCTGATGCAGCCGTGTTTCGCAGCTGTATTCCTAATCAAACGCTTAAAAAGGGCTAAACTGTTATTTCGCCCAGGACACTGTCAAAAGTAGATAAGAACAGAATGACGGAGTGGAAGCAGCTGTTCGGCACGCTTACGCCAGCCCAAGATAAAAGGGATCCTCAAACAAGCTAATGAAAATTCCCCCAATCAGAGAGAAGGGGTGTGTAAGCACGTGGCAAACGTCACTGCCTCAACAGATGCCAAGTTGATGGTTAACTGAGGACATGGCACACGTCACTACCCCCAGGGGTTGAAAAAGGAAAATGACCATTGAAGGGTGAACCGCAAGTGAAATCGACAATTAGTGATAAGTCAGCATTAATGGACCAATTGGAGCTGACCAGAAGAACCAATGGGGTAACTGTTGTGTGACTAACCAGTATATAAAGGTATTGAGAACAAAATAACTTTGGAGCGGCTTGCAGGCTGCTCCGGCTTTGTTATTCCATCTGAATAAAGTCTAAACTTTGCAAGTCTGTTGTCGGAAATCTATTCTCTACTTTTGTTGGAAAATTGAGCAAAACGGGACTTAGAAAATAATTTGATGTAAGGACTTAGAAAATAATTTGATTTAAGGACTTAGAAAATATTTTGAAAAGATGAACAAAAAATACTTTGAAAAGATTTTGAGAATCTGGAAAGGCTCTGATTTTCCACGACAGTATTTTCTGACTATAAGTGCTCATAACCAGTTAGATAATAAGCGGCTCATTAAATCGTTGGTTAGTTAGCACACTAGCATATATAGCTAGCTGGCTATACACAGTGAAAAGTTGCATTCAGTTCACTAGTGAGCTGCACTATTTTTTCAGGGGACCTATGTGTTAACAAGCTAGTGCTAGCTAGCGAGTTCAGCTAGCATAGCAAGCAAGCAAGCTAGCTAGCTTGGCTAGCAGGCTTTGTTTGCACAAGCCAGTGTCAGTAAACATCTAACTTGTCAGCCTTTAATTGTATTTAGTTTAGGCTATCTTAACAACACTCGCAACCTGTTTAATTGAACTATATTAAAAAAAAATATTATAAAGCAGACAGATTGGTTGAATGTTATGGCTAAAATACCTATCCACATTTATTGGTTCAGAGAAGTAACCAAACTATATTTCAGGCCATATTATTCTACTGAACTGCTCTACAAGAGTGTGTGTAGATGAATGGGTTTTCACAGGCTTTATATCGTCAATTGTTCAATGTTTCCCCCCCCCTTTTCTACAGAGTTACTGACGCCCCTGGGCTGCAGGCCCAGGAATTGTAAGTAAATACAGATTCATGTATTTCCTGTTGCATTGGTTAATAGATTAGTACATTATATTAGATTAGTCCTCTTGTTTTCACCCAACTAACTAACCTACACACACCATCTTAACTACTTTTTGCCTGATGTTGGGAGTTTGTAAGTTCTATCAACCATGGAATATGTTCATCCGATACACTGGGCTTGTTTCCAGAAGAAGACTTTGTAGACATTGCCTTTCTTAATGGGGATTATTTCCATACATCACTTCCATACTTTTTGCTGCACTGTAAAACCATGAAATGTAGACTGCCATTTTTAAAAGTATGTGGATTTGTTTTGTTATAAACTTGTGTTTGTGATTGCCTCAATTAAGCTCCAAGCTCCACAGCCCAAGTTCAAATCATGGGGTGATCGTGCCTTCGCTGTGCTTGCTCCTAGACTCTGGAATAGCCTACCCTCTTATATCAGATCTGCTGAATCAGTCTCAGCTTTTAAATCTAATCTTAAAACCCATTTGTACAGATTGGCTTTCCCCAATGTATGATTTTATTGTAGTTTTTTTGTTTTTATTTATTTATGTATTTTGTTATGCGTTTTATTTTGTTATGTGTTTTATTTTGTTATGTGTTTTACTTTTTATATTTGCATACTTAGTATCCATGGTAATGTTTTGCTTTTATTGTCTTTTGCCAAGCACCTTGTGCGTGTAGCTGGAAAGGTGCTCTATAAACGTATTATTATTATTATTATTATTTAGGTATTTATACGCAATTTGATACTCATGTATTTATAGGGGTATAGGCCATTACGTTTCATTTATTTAGTTGCATTTTACGTTTGATTTTATTATTTGTCTTTACTTATTCATAGTTAAGTATTTCAATGGAAAGTGTGCTCACATGCCCATCACTGATTGTTCACTCTTTACCATTGAGCTGAACTGGCAAAACCCCTCTGTAAAGTCTTTCTCATGATCATGTGGGTGTATGTTCTGTGGCTGCACGCACTTCTCGGATGCCCAATGAATGAAATTTTGTAAGGAAACCTAATTTTTCCTCAACTTTTTTGCAGGTGTCTTTGCGTCATCGTAGTTCATGTGACAGGCAATCACAGATGACATAATGCGTGTCAATCAGGCTGTCGTTTGCTTTCTTCCTCTCATTTTGCTGCACCCGGAAGCATTGCTGAAAGGACACTGCTAACATAGCAAGGATGATCTGAGATTGGAGTTATCTGAAAATATTTTACAATATTTAAAATGTAAAAAATATTATTACTCACTAGAGTTTGTGCTATTGGATAACACATTTCCACCACTTTATGCCATGAATACCTCCACCAGACCCCATACCCCACAGACATATCAATATACACGTGTGTATTAAGATACTACTAGACTGCATTAACTCTCATTCATTCTCAACCAGAAGCAAAGGACTTCAGTATGTCAAAAGCACACACATAATCAATCAATCAATCTTTATTTTTGTATAGCGCCATTTACAAACAGGTTGTCACACAGCGCTTCACAGTTGACATTTTCCAGAGGGAATCAAAAAACCAGAAAACCATTAGAGCCAATATGGAAAACTGGAAAATTATTCCCTGACCCCTTAAAAGGCGATCGAGATTAACTCCTGGAAGATGGTGGGATACAGAGAAAAACTAAAAGTCCTAATGAGCTATGTACGTGCACAGCTGATAGCAGGAAAGAGTGTTAGCAATTAAACCAAATATTACCTGCCCAAATGCCCAAGCTGAAGATGCGTACTGGTACCTGTATGTCAGGTGGAGGGAGAGAGTGAAAAGGTTGAGTGTCATTACTATAAGAGTGGTATGATAAGCCATGGGTAGAAATGACAGAATAAAGGGATTTGGTGTACAATTGGAAGGGGGGGCAAGCACAGAGCCCTGTGAGACACCTGCAGAGAAACTAGGTCTCTATGCCAAAGATTTATTCTAAGACGCACACAATGATTTTCAGTCACATCCTTACCTATGCATATATTTTTCCTGATGAGAGGGAGTTGCCTTTGGAGGTTGGAGTCACTGATGAAGAGGAGTGCAGTATCTGTTGAGTGGCCTGCCCAGAAGCCAAGCAGGTCAAGAGGGTAGACAATAGCTTGTCAAGGATATTTCCCACAGGCCTTGTTGGTCAACAGAGAACAAGGGAAAATTCCACAGGATTGCAACTTGAAAACTTAGTGATAATTTGATGTAAATCTATGTCGTTTTTTCCTCCTTTCAATACCATGTTCTATGCATCCAATGAACAGTTTTTGCTAATTGAGCTGCCGCATTGAAGCTGTTCTGGTGGCTCATGGTAGCCCAACACCCTATTAAGAAATTTTATGTTGGTGTTTCCTTTATTTGAGCAGTTACCTGTCAGTCGCTCAGCCATGTGGTTTCTTTGTAAGTTAGAAATGTTGTACTGATATCTTTGCTGATACAAGAATAGAGTTGTGGTTGTGTGACCTAAATGAAAATAAGTCTGTTTTCATGATACTGTACTATGCATCCAATTAAGAATTCTTAGCCCATTTTGCTGTTTATATGAACAGCAAATTCAGCATCAATAGTTTGCATCAATATCCAAAAACAATGGGATTCTATGTATCTGCAGGTAACATGCCAAACTTACCTCCCAATAACTTAACTACAGATATCTGCATAATATTTTCAAGGTGCGAGATAAGCAAACCAGTTCCACCACTCCAGCCAAACAGCGGAGGAGTAGGTAGAGGAGAGTGCTGCCGTGGTTGTCATGTCTGGCCTGGTCTGTTTCAGTGATGGTCAGAAACTGTAGGGAAAACAGGGAGGCGTAGGTCAAGATGAAGTCCACATTCTGGGTGGCAGTCTGTCAGTTCCATGTCACAGTAATATTTCCACAGGGGGGATTGTTTAGTGTGGGGGTCGATGGAGAGTCCGATACCAAAGAGGATTTAAACAGCAGGAGTGTCTCCTGTGGAAGAGGGAGGAGCAGAAAGCAGGAAACATGTGAATAGTATACACTCAATCAGGATGTTGGGGTATGGCCTGCTCTATCTGGGCTTAGCAGCACATTCCTCATCCATCCTTAGCAAAGATCTGTCCCTCTAGACTGGCCTACCGGGGGATCGCATCCTCCTAGTAGCCCTGTTGGGAGCATCTGGCTGTTGTCTACGGCTGAAAGTGAGTGCTGCAAAGGGATGAAGGGGTAGCTGGTTATTAATGAACCTTTATTGGGGCTGGATGTACAATAAGAACATTCACTGAATATTTAAAAAGTTAAATGATATAGAGGATATTTCTATTAGTCTTGTACATCCTTATCAATACTTTAACAGTACTATGTTGGCGCATAAATAATGGTAGTTAACTAATGAAAATAATTACATATCAGACTTTCTTTTATAGAAATGCAAGCATTTCCTTTGATTGGCCTTACCTCTTTCTCCATCTTGTCACAGTCTGCTAAGTCTTTGCAGTGTTCCCTGAACCCTACAGGCTCTCATCGCTGTCCTGAGCCACGACTGACTGTTTCTTGTTCCGGCGCACACCAAAGCAGGTGAATAGTGTCCTCAGCCACCGTCTCATGGATCCTTTCTTTTTCTTAGGCAGCTCCTGGGTGGGATCAGGGACACTGTCCATAGAACTGCTCAAGCTTGGTATGGAGGAGACCTGAAGCTCCATGGAGGAGCTGCATGCATCCTCCTCCCTGCTGAAAACCTGGTCACAGGTGTCGAGGTTCTGTGTGCAATCAAGGTCATTTGAGTTGACATCACTCGGCACAGAAGACACCTGGGGCTGCATAGAGGAACTCCTGCTTGGAGACCGGAAGGAACACCCTGCATCCTCTTCCCTGCTGAGCTGCTGGGGGATCACAGCCATCTGATAGCCCTGCTGGAGCATTGTCTGTCTGTCGTCTATGGCTGAAAGTTGGTGCTGCAAAGGGAAGAAGGGGTAACTGATCATTAATTGGGGTAGCACAATGACAACATTCACTGAAAGTGAATGATGTAAAGTGAATGAAGTGAAAGCAAGTTGGATGATATAAAGAGGGTATTTATATTTTGTCAACAGTTTTGTGTACAATTATCAATATTCGTGTCATGATGACAGAAAGTAACAGTAGTTTATGTGTCAGACAACCTCCAACTTGCTTTCACAGAAATTCTATACGTTATCTTTGACTTTGGACTCACCTCTTTCTCCACCTTGTCACAGGCTGTGTGGTCAGTGTCTGCCAGGTCTTCATGGGTTTCAGCGTTCCCAGAATCCCCCTGGCTGTCATTATTCTCAGAGATCACTGGCCGCTTCTTGTGCCAGCGCACACGGAAGCAAGTAAACAGTGACTGCAGTGATCTCAGGGAGCCTTTCTCCTTCTTGGGGAGCTCCTGGTTATGATTGGGGACAATTACCAAAGGCCCTTGGGGCTCCATAGAGGAACTCTTGCTTCGAGGCTGCAAGGCACACCCTGCATGCTCTTCCCTGCTGGGCTGCTGGGGGATCACAGCCTCCTGGTAGCCCTGCTGGAGCGTCGTCTGACTGTGGTCTATGGCTAAAAGTGAGTGCTGCAAAGGGATGAAGGGGTAACTGGTTTTAACTGCATTGGGATGGGATGCATAATTAACAGCATTTGGTAAGCATTAAAAAGTTGGTATAGAGAAGGTATTTGTACTTTTGCATGTTACATAAGTTAACTAATGAAAGTAATTACAATATCTTTCATAACCATTTACAGAACCTCCAGTCATTTTCTTTGCCTCACCTCTTTCTCCATCTCTTCACAGGGTGCGTGGTCAGTGTCTGCCATGTTGTCTGCCAGGTCTTCAGGGTTTTCAGCATTCCCAGTTTCCTCCACGCTGACATTGTTATCCTGAAGGACTGGCAGATTATGTGGCACAGAGGGGGATCGACATACACAGGCGCAGGTGAAGAGTGACCGTAGGAACCTTTGCAGGGAACAATTCTCCTGGGTGTGATCAGAGGTCTCCTGAGAGGGAACGTGTTCCCTGTCCATGGTGTCCTGGTAGGGCACTAGGGCCTCCTTGTACCCCTGAACTGAGTGTTTGTAGTACTGGCGGTAGCTGTGGGAAACGCGCAGGTGCTGCAGTGTGAGAAAGGGGTGGTGGAGTGCCTGCCTAGCACTGATCCTCTTGCGTGGGTCCACAGTCAGCATCTTCTTAAGCAGGTCCACCATGCACTTACGGTCGGCAATCTCCGCCGCATCATCTCTCTGGAAGCCAGGTTCTGGGTCCTCAACTGTCACCAGCTGGTCCAAAGAAGTCACCTTGCACCTCTTAAAGATCCGGCTCATACTCCAAGGCGGTATCTCATTGAGCTCCAATTGGTAACTTCCATTGGGGTCCACAACCACGTGAAAGAACCTCTTGGCTTTGCTGGATGATTTTATGAGGTGGGCAGAAGGCAATCCCCGGCACTCAAATATTCTGTGCGCTACCTCCAACTCAGACATTCCTGGGAAAAGGATAGAGCCGGTGTCCAGTTCAGCCATCATGCACCCCAGAGACCAAATGTCGATTTTCTCACAGCAAGGAAGTCCCAGAAGAACCTCAGGAGCCCTGTAGCATCTGAGAAGAGGCCAACAAGATGGCGGACTGAATTTATTTGTAAAACAGACACAGGAAACAAGTCTTACAGAAACTATTCAAACTATTTTTTACATTCTATTCGAATTCCCCATTATCTAATTAGAAACAAATATATACAAATATAAAAATTTTGCTAAATCTATGCCATCTGAAGCAATTGCGGTTGTTTAAGGTTTCAGCCTAAAATCTAAAATGGCTGCCATGTTCGTCAGTTATGTGCTGCTGTGGATGAGTAAAAGTGGATGTAAGATGATATGCTCCTCCTGCATCTAGTGACAGTACATACAGATGTGCTGTCTATTTCTGAACTGTTAATTATGTGACCACTCCTCCCTCAATGCTCTCATTCCTAAAGGCTCAACGTCACTCTTAGATATCTAGAGGGTGTATCCATTCTCAGATTAACCATAATCACTTGAGAATTAATTTCAACATTGATAATGATTTTAATTAGTCACATTAGCCCAAATTCAGTGGCTACAGAGATGCATGGTAGATACAGCAGAATTCATGTTAAGAAAAAACATTGAGAAAAACTCATGGCCTTACACATGAGGTTTTAAGATTAGCTAAAAGTAGTGATTCTGCCTGTATATATCCAGAGAACACACTGATTGGAGTGGATTATTACACGTATCTCACTACTAGTCACAATACAAACGTTGTAAAATTGTAAACTCTATCAAATAATGAATCACAATAAAATGATCACAATCATTACATTTTGATACTCGTTTTTCTGTTCCACGTTCCTCGATGTAACAGGAAGTTGGAGGAGGCTTTTACACATACTGTAGGTTTAATATTCACAAAACGGAGAAGTGGGCGTATTTCTGAATGCTTGACATTAGCTATCGATCTAGCACAAAAAAATTGCATGATAGTTAATGTTTGTTAATTAGCCAACGTCAGTGCAGATTACTTGCTTTTCACATTCAGATAATCCATGTGACAGCTAACACTAGCTATCATAATTTTTTCGTTAGCTGGTCCAAAAATAGCAATATAGCTATCAAAAGCTCAGCGGAGAATCTGTAATTTGACATGACCATGATGCAGTGAAGTCAAGTTAGCTAATATATAGTAGGCTACACAACAAGTAGTGAAAAGGTTTCTTAAATAGAGTAAAACAACTCTTACGGAGTGCTGGACATATTGCAAGTAGCCAAAGGAAACAATTCCAATGCTAGAACCAATGCTAGGACAAAATGTGTCTCTTTTTGAAACGCAAGGTTTGCTCTCCTTTTTTTTTTTTTTTTTTTTTTTTACTTTGCCGTTTGAGCACCTGTTTACCACGTTTTTTTATTACCGTTAACTAGCTAGCTAAAAAGACCTGAGCGATTTAGCTGAGGCTATTAGCCTACACCGGAATACTAGCAGCAATATTGCTGATCGGAGTTTCAAAAACTAAATCAAGATAGGCTAATTGACTGCAGTAGTAGCTATCAGGAAACTAAAAAACATTGGGACGGCTAAATTAGCTAACATGTTCAACCAAGTCCTATATAGGACCTTTCTTGATAATACGACTAAGATCTTATTTTGTATTTAATGAAAACGAATTACACAAAACGTCACTACCTTTTGTTTTTTAAATAAATCTGTTATCATCAATAATGGCATTTTGACAGAACAATCATTTTAGTTGCTAGCTAACAAACAGTAACTCCTGGGGCTTTCATAGCAATTTTCCACTATTTGTACAGTATCAACAAGCACGCAGTCATGTTTCAATCACAGTGCCTAGCTATCAAACAAACCCTAAAACTACTAACAGGCATGAACCACCTTCTTACGTTTACCGTAGTTAAGAATAATATGTCAAATCCACAACCAACCTGGGTTGGACGTAGGGTTTCCACATTGAAGACAATTGCTCCGTCGTTAAAGAGGCGCCAAAGTCGATCAGCTTCACACGGAAAGGCTGCTGCTGCTGGTTGACGACCATTATGTTTTTCCCCTTGAGATCAGTGTGAACTATCCCCATGTCCTCCAGTTTTACTAGCGCAGTGAGCATCTGGAATGTAATAGTCCGAATATCTCGAATGGCCATCTTCCCGAACTCGTGTTCCATCTGCAGCTGGTATAGAGTTTTCTCCAATTCCTCAAACACCAGGTAACAGTGCCTTTGGTCTCTGAATGCTTCATAGAAACGCACAATGTTGCAGTCGTCCACATTCTCGCGCTCGATGGCAGCTACACGTTTGATTTCTTGCATCATCAATGCTCTTCCTCCACTGAGAAGTTTTTTGATAGCCACAGTTTTGGAATCGCTACGCCGCCGGTACTGTGCGACCATTCCGAATTTTCCACTGCCTTTGAATTGTATGAAGTCATATTGTTCCGTTTCCGATGATAGAGTTGCCATTTTTAAAATTTTGGTCCTATCACAGTCTTAACAGAGAAAACGTTTCAAACTATTTGCTTTCACAAAGTAGTAACTTTGTCCACTGTGGGACGTGTATATAACGTTATTGTTTCTGACGTAACAATACCTAATACATCCATTGTGGAGATCAAGGAGACACTTGATGGACTATTCGGGCAACGTCACATGTTTAAGTGATGTCACACATACAGTAGAACTCAATAGGCGGAGTGGGCGGGAATAGGGTATATGTCGAGCATCACGTCACCAAACCGGAAGACGTCCTTACTCACTTCCGCTAGTCAACAAGGTCAATGTGATAATTAAATAAAAACAATAGCACGGGTTGTTAATACTGTACCTTATAGTGATCAATTTTATTTTGAGAGACCTGATGAATAACATACTATTATGCCACTAGATAATCAATGATTTACAAGAAACTATAATACCGTTACCCCAATAACTTTGCCTATACTCGTTTTTCAGCTGAAATGTATTAGACCGAACCAACAACACTGAACTTGAACAGCTGTTATTTTGGACTGATGCCTTTATCAAACTTCTCAAAATGGGAATGCTGGTATAAATCGTGCCTTTTAAATCATGACGATTAGATAGATTAGATAGTCAAGAGGGTCCTGATCGTATTGCCAGATTAGCCTTTATACCTTGAGAAGTTTGACATAGCGTTACCATCCTTGAACAGATCAACCTTATGCTCTTTCGCATAGACCTGTGACAGACTGCCCTGATGCGAACATCGGCAGTCATCCTGTACCGCAGCACGGTACGCCCACAAGACCAGGGGCAAATGGTGGGCCCATTCCCGCTGGTGCTGGCTAGTGAGAATAGCAAGCTGCCCCGAAACGGCAGAACATTTCCTCGACTAACTTCTCCACCGTCGTATTTGCACTCTGGTCCGGCACCGCGTATGCCTCGGGCCACTTAGTGAAGTAGTCCATGGCCACCAAGACGTAGTGGTTGCCGGAGTCGGTGATGGGAAACGGGCTGAGGATGTCCACGCCGATCTACTCCATCAGTTGCAGGTACTGCTGCAACAGGGCATGCGAACGCCGGGTGGGCCCCTTCTGGGCCGTGCAGGAGTCACAGCAATGGACGTGCATGTCAACATTTATTTAATCAATAAATAGGGGGCTTTTTTACACGACTTGCTGAATATGTTATAACGTCTCCCATTTCCAATTGTTTTATCTGCTAGTACGGCTGAGTGCAGCAACTACATGCCAGATCAATCTGTCTCGAGCGGCCATCAAGCAGCACACCACGCGCGGGAGTTATTTTGCCAGTGCAAACTGCTGCTGAGATCGTCGCCAGATCTGTCCCAATTATCCAACGGAAGGGGTCATCACGCAGGACACCGCGGTTAGTAGCCGTTAACTCGTTAACATACACATTTTCCTTGCTTTTACAGTTAGTTTAGCATTTATCGGGTGCAGTCAGTTATCGTTAACTATAACTAAGTTCGCTTTTAGTTTTTTACTGACGTTAGCTCACTAGTACTAGCTAACGTTAAAAGTTTTACTGGATAGTACGTTAGCTAGCTACCTAACTTAGCTGGCTATCGAAAAGTCAGTTCACATTGTCACAAGTGCATGCTTTAAGGCACAGGTGTCAAACTCATTCCATCGAGGGCCGAGTGTATGCAGGTTTTTGTTGCAACCAATGCACTACACCAGGTGATTTCACTAATTAGCTCTCTTCTTCAACCAACCTAATTGAAATCACCTGGTGTAGTGCATTGGTTGCAACAAAAACCTGCATACACTCGGCCCTTGATGGAATGAGTTTGACACCCCTGCTTTAAGGTGATCAGATTTCATAAATACATAGGGGGCTTTTTTACACGACTTGCTGAATATGTTATAACGTCTCCCATTTCCAATTATTTCATCTGCTGGTACGGTTCAGCCCAAAATGTAAGCTACCGTTAACTTCTAGTAATGTTAGCGAACCATTTGAGGAGCGAGTTTTTACTGGCTGTATTAATAACACGGTCATCGTTTTTTCAATTTCTGCGAACAAAACCAATTATAATATCAGGTGCTGT